>JABMCL010000768.1:37500-112500 GCA_018857735.1 Alviniconcha marisindica
CACACAACCCCCACCGCCACTTGTTAGGGGTGGGGTTGCTTTTTTCCCCAGAGTTTCTTCTCTTGAAAGCTATGTTTAATAGTCATTAACAGTCATCACCAACATCGCAAGGCGACCACCTACTACCATCGCCACCGATACCACCACCAGTAAACATCAGCAACACCAGTAGCCATCATTATCAAGTCTAAAAAGATGCTCAGTTCACAAGTCTGAAAAGAGGTCAACACGCTGATTTCTTTTCCTTTTTTCCCTTTTTTTCTTAGACCCAGCTAGCATCGTGGCGGCCTCGGTTGCAGATGCAGTTCCCGTTATAACCCCAGCATCTAAATCATTGCTATCTGCTGTGGCATTTACCTTCGCATGAAGTAGACCCTCTCCAAATCAGCCCTCCTGGGTATCACCTATCATACTTTTTTCTTCGGGCCCTTATCATTCCAACATACCCTGGAGACCGATACGAAACTTCCTGTCGGTCGAGGCAGAGAACAAAATTTCAGTTTGCCATACCTCTCCCCTGGCCCGCCGGCACTCATGACTGAATTTTGGAAATACGAATCGGGTGCAATTCTCGCCATTTGGCAGACTTTCTTCTCTCTCGGGGGAATAAACAACTCTAGGTATCTGCTCAGTTTAAAACACTGAGTGTGTTGACGTGGCTGTATAATCCACACAGCGTTGAAACAGTGTCGATCGAGTATCTGCTCTGTTTGAAAGAGTTGAAGACGATGTCATGTTCTGTTTGAAAGAGTAGTTGAAGACGATGTCATGTTCAGTTTGAAACAGTGTGAAGACGATGCCATGTTCAGTTTGAAAGAGTGTGAAGACGATGTCATGTTCAGTTTGACTGAAAGGGTGCCAGTAAAGAGCGTACCCGTATCTGGTCAATTTGAAGAGTGTTGGCGGTATCTGCTCAGCCGTTTAAAAGAGTCACGGTGTTGGCGGTATCTGCTCAGTTTAAAAGAGTGTGTTGGCGGTATCTGCTCAGTTTAAAACTGAGAGTGTGTTGGCGGTACTGATCTGCTCGGTTTAAAAGGGTGTGTTGGTGGGATCTGCTCAGTCAGTTTGAAAGAGTGTGTTGGCGGTATCTGCTCAGTTTTGAAAGCCAGAGCTGTATTCGCCGGTTTGGTACTGCTTCAGCATACGAAACTCAGTTTGCTGCCATTCGTGTGGTATTGCTTTCGGCGTAGGGAACTGTATTTGGATATAGCTGAATTGGTTGTTGGCTTAACTTGTAATTAGTAAATGTGCCCAAATTTCCATTGCCAGCCTTACTTTTCATTTTGCTTGTTTGGATTGTTTGTTTAGCTTTCAAGCTGGTATGTTGTGTTGATAGTTTGGATGGATATTTGTTTGTGCATGCTCCTTTTCGTCTGTTGTTCATTAAATGAGAGCACGCTGAGCAAACACAAACCATACTCAGTGGTCAGTGCAGTTACACACAGCAGATTGTCACGGACCCTTCCTGACCAGGCCATTTTGCGTGCATTTTTACGAAGGTCGAAAAATAAGTCAAATTTAAGAAGACAAACAGTCACTTAGTGTGCTGTGCGTGGCATAGTGTGTTTAATTTTACATATATCTTAAAATAAGTGATTAAGATAAAAGAGACTTGAAATTTGATTTTCGTTTCTGTGCGCTAGAGACTGAGGCGGAACAAGGTCGGAGTCGGTGCAAACTTTGGCCCCAGCGAGGAACTAGTTTATGACCGCGGCTGTAATTGCACACAAAGGACAGAGGTAGTCGGAGACTGAGGGGGGAACGTGCGGTCGACACCACTGAGTTTCACCATGTGGGTTTAATCAGCACAAACTGTGGCAAGTTAATGAGGTAAAGGGGGAGGGTGGTGGAGGGAGTCAGACATTCATTAGAGAGAGTTCAAGATTAGCCCCCACCAGACTGCTTCGGCGCCACCGTTCCCACTCATTGATGACTACCACTTTCCAGTGTGGCCAAGGCCAGGCGGGCACCTTGTTGCACGCAGCAGGTTAGAGTCAGCAGCTTTGAAACAACAACTGAAGATTACCGTACAGTTAAAGCAGAGTGGAAGGACTGCGTACAGTGAAAGCGGCGATCCAAGCTTCTGCTTACGGTTCAGTTACCCGCGTCGAGGTAATACCCCGGGGTCCAGGCAAAACAAGGTTGTCACATTCACCTTCCAGATCCATCGCTTACCTTTATGGTCAAAGTCTGTTCATCTTGACCTCGCTCCCTGGCGTGACATGTTCGTCCTGTACTGGCGCTGCTCATCCAGCCGTCGGAATGTGAACGATTCTTTTCAAGTCAATCCTAAAATGCACTGTTACTAAGCACCCGTGAGAGGGGACAGTAAGTGCAGCAATGCAGCTTCCAACACGGATGAAAAAGTTAAAAAATATCCGTTTACAGACGTCTTTTCAGAATTTCCATTTAGTGAGATTCATTTTCGCTGCGTTGGTTCGGATTTCTTGGCTCGCGTGAATCCCTCCTTCTTTTTTTTCGTTCTGTTTTTAAGAGGAAAGAAAGATGGAAAACTAATAGCCTATTTTTCGAGGTCTTCATCAGCGCTGGAGGCTGCAGTGCTGATGCTTGTTTTTCCCGCTCTCAATCGCCGTTCACAGCTTGTGCCCTGACGGCACTGCCATAAACCGCTTTCTTTCAGTGTGTGTGTGTGTGTGTGTGTGTGTGTGTGTGTGTGTGTGTGTGTGTGTGTGTGTGTGTGTGTGTGTGTGTGTGTGTGTGTGTGTGTGTGTGTGTGTGTGTGTGTGTGTGTGTGTGTGTGTGTGTGTGTGTGTGTGTGTGTGTGTGTGTGTGTGTGTGTGTGTGTATGTGTGTGTGTGTGTGTGTGTGTGTGTGTGTGTGTGTGTGTGTGTGTGTGTGTGTGTGTGTGTGTGTGTGTGGTGTGTGTGTGTGTGTGTGTGTGTGTGTGTGTGTGTGTGTGTGTGTGTGTGTGTGTGTGTGTGTGTGTGTGTGTGTGTGTGTGTGTGTGTGTGTGTGTGTGTGTGTGTGTGTGTGTGTGTGTGTGTGTGTGTGTGTGTGTGTGTGTGTGTGTGTGTGTGTGTGTGTGTGTGTGTGTGTGTGTGTGTGTGTGTGTGTGTGTGTGTGTGTGTGTGTGTGTGTGTGGTGTTGTTGTGTGTGTGTGTGTGTGTGTGTGTGTGTGTGTGTGTTGTGTGTGTGTGTGTGTGTGTGTGTGTGTTTGTGTGTGTGTGTGTGTGTGTGTGTGTGTGTGTGTGTGTGTGTGTGTGTGTGTGTGTGTGTGTGTGTGTGTGTGTGTGTGGTGTTGTTGTTGTTGTTGTTGTTGTTCTTGTTCTTCTTCTTCTTCTTCTTCTTCTTCTTCTTCTTCTTCTTCTTCTTCTTCTTCTTCTTCTTCTTCTTCTTCTTCTTCTTCTTCAGTCTTGGTTCTTTTTGAGGGAAATTCTGCTTGTATACTTTGTCTGTGCGGAATCATTGCTTTGCGTATATATATTATTAATTCTAAATTTGTGCAGAAAACACACACTGACACACCCCCCCCCCCCCCCCCCCCCCTCCTCTCTCTCTCTCTCTCTCTCTCTCTCTCTCTCTCTCTCTCTCTCGCTCTCTGCTTATACACATACGCGCGCCACGCACGCACGCACGCACGCCCAGCGAAAAAGTACATGTGCCTACAGTGCAGCTACACATCTTCCATACAATCAGCCATCACAGCTGGGACAGCACGTCCCGAGATTTTAAAAAAAAAAAAAAGAAGAAAAAAACTGACAGGGAATCTGTTTGGTGGGAGGGGGTGCCGCGGGATGTACCTGACGGCGTGGCCGAGAAGTCGGTGATGGGAACAAGAAGGTAAAGAGAAGTGGGGAGGGGGGGGGGGTGTCTGCAGAACACAATTTTGGTCTGGGTCACGTCAGTGATGGATAGACTTCAGAAGATGTTAAAAGCAGATTCGTCCCGGCCGTTCGTTTTATCTGGCTTGCTTTGTTTGAGGATGAGTTTTTAAACTTTGTGTTTAAATTCATCACCAGTTTCTTCAGTTCAGTCCCCCTTTGACTGAAGCGCACTTCTTGGCAAAGGCATTTAGACGCTCGCAGGTCCGCGGTAGAATGACAAAATAAGGATTTCAATTTGTTTCGTTTCTTTCATGTCGAGGTGCTTCGTGGTATTTGTTACATCCGTTATTGGTTTTGTTTCCTTTGTCACTTCTCATTTCTTCTTCCTCTGTATCAGATGAACAAGGGTGCCGACGCCAAGCACGGGTAACAATGCTGGAATCTTGTGAATGGGGTTTAGGCCGGCGCGCGGTGACTGTGCGTCAGTGCCAGCCGTGTTTGTACACCCCCTTTTTTTTTAAATTATAAATATTTATTATTTTTAATAGCTTTAAGTTCTTTTATGTTAACAATAATACATACATTTTCTATAACGCTATTCCCCGCTGAGCGAGCTCAACGCGCTGAAATTATTCTGTTTTGACTGCGGAAATCTTGTTACCTGTACGTACTGAAACACATATGTGGTAATGCACATATGCTAGTATATGTGCATTATCACAGATGTGTTTCAATGTTGCTGTATCGTAGATCCGACAACGTTATAAGGAACCGGCCTTAGTTTCGCGCACGAAATACTCCAGTGTGGTGAGGCAAACTTCAATTTTGCTTTATGAGATTTTAATCAACTAGTCCAAATGAAACGTAAAAGGCAACACGCAAAAAGCGATTTGAAATGTTCTTCCAAAAGGGGGCATGGGGACAGCGTGAACAGGCAGGATCTGAAGTGCGTTGGTAACAACATATCAGACTGGTTGCGCTGTGACCATGCGATCGCGAGAGCTGCAGATGAGTGGTGTCGAGTTTTGCTGGACCTGGGCATAGAGAGATGACCTGACCTGGGCATAGAGAGATGACCTGGGCATAGAGATGACCTGGGCAGAGAGATATGGCCTGGGCATAGAGAGGTGACCTGGGCATAGAGAGATGACCTGGGCATAGAGAGATGACTGCACATATAGAGACGACCAGGGCATAGATAGGTGACCTGGGCAGAGAGAGGTGACCGGGTCATAGAGAGATGACCTGGGTATAGAGAGATGACCTGGGCATAGAGAGATATCCGGGCATAGAGAGATGACCTGGGCATAGAGAGACGGCCTGGGCATGGATAGATGACCTGGGCATAGAGAGATGACCTGGGCATAGAGAGATGACCTGGGCAGAGAGAGATGGCCTGGGCATAGAGAGGGAGAGAGAGAGATGGCCTGGGCACACAGAGAGAGAGAGAGATGGCCTGGGCATAGAGATGACCTGGGCAGAGGCGAGAGATGGCCTGGGCAGAGAGAGATGGCACGGGCAGAGAGAGGTGACCTGGGCATAGAGAGATGACCTGGGCATAGAGAGATGACTTTGGAATAGAAAGATGACCTAGGCATAGAGAGATGACTGCGCATAGAGAGACGACATGGGCATAGAGAGGTGACCTAGGCATAGAGAGATGGCCTGGGCATAGAGAGATAACCTGGGCAGAGAGAGGTGACCGGGGTATAGAGAGATGACCTGGGCATAGAGAGATAGCCGGGCGTAGAGAGATGACTGCGCATAGAGAGACGGCCTGGGCATGGATAGATAACCTGGGCATAGAGAGATGACCTGGGCAGAGAGAGATGACCTGGGCATAGAGAGATGACCTGGGCATAGAGAGATGACCTGGGCAGAGAGAGGTGGCCTGGGCACACAGAGAGATAGAGATGGCCTGGGCAGAGAGAGATGGCCTTGGCAAGAGAGAGAGAGATGGCCTGGGCACACAGAGAGAGAGATGGCCTTGGCACAGAGAGAGAGATGGCCTGGGCAGAGAGAGATGGCCTGGGCACACACAGAGAGAGATGGCCTTGGCACAGAGAGAGAGAGAGATGGCCTGGGCAGAGAGAGAGAGAGAGAGAGAGAGAGAGAGGAGAGAGAGAGAGAGAGAGAGAGAGAGAGAGAGAGATGCCGGCCGAAGAGAGAGAGAGAGAGAGATGGCCTGGGGAGAGAGAAGGGGAGAGAGATGGCCTGGGCAAGAGAGAGAGAGAGAGAGAGAGAGAGAGAGAGAGAGAGAGAGAGGGGAGAGAGAGAGAGAGAGATGGCCTGCCAAGAGGAGAGAGAGAGAGATGGCCTGGGCAGAGAGAAGAGAAGAATGGCTAGGCAGAGAGAGAGAGAGAGGACAGAGACAGAGACAGGAGACAGAGACAGAGAGAGAGATGAGCCTGGCAGAGAGAGAGAGAGATGGCCTGGGCAGAAGAGAGAAGAGAGGAGAGATGGCCTGGGCACAGAGAGAGAGAGAGATGAGAGCAGAGAGACAGGCAGGAGAGAAGAGAGAGAGAGAGTAGAGAGAGAGATGGCTGGCAGAGAGAGAGAGAGAGAGAGATGGCCTGCACAGAGAGAGAGAGAGAGAGAGAGGGGAGAGAGAGAGAGAGGAGAGAGAGAGAGAGAGAGAGACAGAGACAGAGACAGAGGACAGAGACAGAGAGACAGAGAGACAAGAGAGACAGAGAGAGGCTGGCGAGAGAGAGAGATGCCTGGGCACAGAGAGAGAGGGCCTGGGGACAGAGAGAGAGAGAGATGCTGGGCAAGAGAGAGAGAGAGATGGCCTGGGCACAGAGAGAGAAAGAGAGAGAGAGAGAGAGAGAGAGAGAGAGAGAGGAGAGAGAGAGAGAGAGAGAGAGAGAAGAGGAGAGAGAGAGGCCAGGGCAGGAAGAGAGAGAGAGATGGCCTGGGCAGAGAGAGAGAGATGGCCTGGCAGAGAGAGAGATGGCCTGGGCAGAGAGAGAGAGAGAGAGATGGCCTGGGCAGAGAGAAAAGATGGCCTGGGCAGAGAGAGAGAGAGATGGCCTGGGCAGAGAGAGAGAGATGCCTGGGCAGAGAGAGAGAGATGGCCTGGGCAGAGGAGGGGATGGCCTGGGGGCAGAGAGAGAAGAGAGAGAGAGATGGCCTGGGCAGAGAGAGGAGAGGCCTGGCAGAGAGAGAGATGGCCTGGGCAGAGAGAGAGATGGCCTGGGGAGAGAGAGAGAGAGAGAGAGATGGCCTGGGCAGAGAGAGAGATGGCCTGGGCAGAGGAGAGGAGAGAGAGAATGGCCAGGGAGAGAGAGAGAGATGGCCTGGCAGAGAGAGAGATGGCCTGGGCAGAGAGAAGAGAGAGAGATGGCCTGGGCAGAGAGAAAAGATGAGAGAGAGATGGCCTGCAGGAGAGAGAGAGATGGCCTGGGCAGAGAGAGAGAGATGCCTGGGCAGAGAGAGAGAGAGATGGCCTGGCAGAGAGAGAGATGCCTGGCAGAAGAGAGAGAAGAGAGATGGCCTGGGAGAGAGAGAGAGATGGCCTGGGCAGAGAGAGAGATGGCCTGGGCAGAGAGAGAGATGGCCTGGGAGAGAGAGAGAGAGAGATGGCCTGGGAGAGAGAGAGATGGCCTGGAGGCAGAGAGAGAGAGAAAATGGCCAGGCAAGAGAGAGAGATGGCCTGGGCAGAGAGAGGGTGGCCTGGGGAGAGAAGGGGAGAGAGAGATGGCCGGGCAGAGGAAAAGAAGAGAGAGAGAGAGAGAGAGAGATGGCTGGGCAGAGAGAGAGAGAGAGCCTGGGAGAGAGAGAGAGATGCCTGGCAGAGAGAGAGAGAGATGGCCTGGGCAGAGAGAGAGAGAGGATGGCCTTGGCAAAAGAGAGAGAGAGAGATGCCTAGGCACAGAGAGAGAGGCCTGGGCAGAGAGAGAGAGAGATGGGCCCGGGAAGAGAGAGAATGGCCTGGGCAGAGAGAGAGAGAGAGATGGCCTGGGCACAGAGAGAGAGATGGCCTGGGCAGAGAGAGAGATGGCCTGGGCAGAAAAGAGAAGAGGAGAGAGAGAATGGGAATCCTGGGCAGAGAGAGAGAGAGAGAGATGGCCTGGGCAGAAGAGAGGAGAGAGATGGCCTGGGCAGAGAGAGAGATGGCCTGGGCAGAGAGAGAGAGAGATGGCCTGGGCAGAGAAGAAATGGACTTGGCAGAGAGAGAGAGGGGGAGAGAGGAGAGAGGGGCAGACAGAGAGAGAGAGAGAGAGAGAGAGAGAGAGAGATGACTGGCACAGAGAGAGAGATGGCCTGGGCAGAGAGAGAGAGAGACGCCTGGCAGAGAGAGAGAGAGAGAGAGAGAGAGAGAGAGAGAGATGGCCTGGGCAGAGAGAGAGAAGATGGCCTGGGAGAGAGAGAGAGAAAGCGGGCAGAGAGAGAAATGGCCTGGGCAGAGAGAGAGGAGAGAGATGGCCTGGGCAGAGAGAGAGAGAGAGAGAGATGGCCGGTCAGAGAGAGAGAGAGAAAGATGGCCTGGGACAGAGAAGGAGAGAGAGAGAGAGAAGAGAGAGAGAGAGGAGAGAGAGAGAAGATGAGAAGAGAGAGAGAGAGAGAGAGAGATGGCCTGGGCAGGAGAGAGAGAGAGGGGGAGATGGCCTGGGCACAGAGAGAGAGAGAGATGGCCTGGGCAGAGAGGAGAGATGGCCTGGGCAGAGAGAGAGATAGAGATGGCCTGGGCAGAGAAGAGAGAGAGAGATGGCCTGGGCAGAGAGAGAGAGATGGCCTGGGCAGAGAGAGAGAGAGAGAGATGGCCTGGGCAGAGAGAGAGAGAGATGGCCTGGGCAGAGAGAGAGAGAGATGGCCTGGGCAGAGAGAGAGAGAGAGATGGCTGCGCAAGAGGAAATGGCTGGGCAGAGAGAGAGAGAGAGAGAGAGAGAGAGAGAGGAGAGAGAGAAGAGAGAGCGGAGAGAGAGAGAGAGAGAGAGGGCCTGGCGAGAGAGAGGAGAGAGAGAGAGAGAGATGCAGGGCACAAAAGAGAGAGAGAGAGAGAGAGAGAGAGAGAGAGAGAGACCTGGGCAGAGAGAGAGAGAGAGTGCCTTGGCAGAAAGAGAGGGAGAGAGATGGCCTGGGCAGAGAGAGAGAGAGAGAGAGATGGCCTGGGCAGAGAGAGAGATGGCCTGGGCAGAGGGAGAGAGAGAGAGAGAGAGAGAGAGAGAGAGAGAGAGAGAGAGAGAGAGAGAGAGAGAGAGAGAGAGAGATGGTCTGGGCAGAGAGAGAGATGGCCTGGGCAGAGAGAGAGAGAGAGATGGCCTGGGCAGAGAGAGAGAGAGAGAGGGAGAGATGGCCTGGGCAGAGAGAGAGAGAGAGAGAGATGGCCTGGGCAGAGAGAGAGAGAGAGAGATGGCCTGGGAGAAACGAGAGGGGTAATGTTTAGAAGAGATGAAAGCTGGATGATCAGGAATGGCAGAGAATCGTCAAACCAGAGGAAATGGAGAAGGACGGGCTACACACTGAGGGGGCCACGCATGTGATATATTCTTCTTTCTCTCTCTCTCTCTCTCTCTCTCTCTCTCTCTCTCTCTCTCTCTCTCTCTCTCTCTCTCTCTCTCTCTCTCTCTCTCTCTCTCTCTCTCTCTGAAAACAACTCTGTCTTGCAGAGTCATTTTGTTTAAAAAAAATCAGCTATAAAAGCTTTCATTAGGCGGCACACTAGTCAAAACAGAGTCAGAGTAGTCAGGACGGTGCCAAACGAAGTATGAAACGGTACCACTGAGCTGGATAATTGAGTGGACTGATAATAGCCTAACTGACTCAAGTTGCTGTTTTGGGGTTGGTTTTGTTGTTGTTGTTTTGTTTGTTTGTTTTCAGTTCAAAGTGAGCAGCCTTGCACACACAATTATTAATTACATTGGCGTAACAACTGTGCCGACCTTCAGGGGTAGCTGCGGCTTTGCCTTTGCGTTTTTCTGTCTTGTCTTTTACTACGTTTACTTTGGGCAGACTTGAAAATTCTAGTACATGAATAACTTATCATGCAGTCATGTAGGACAGAGTTTTGGTCAAGACTACGTCCAGAGGAACATAACATCCACAGAAAACCTGCTACAAAGATAGAGTTGTCCGAGATCGCTTTATTTCCATCAGGCTGCTTCTCACCCACCGGAACTAATCATTTAACATCCCACAAGACACCCGCGCGTCCGCCATTTGCAAAACTAATCAAAGCGGTGGAGGGGAAGATAAGGGTGGCAGTCGTGGGGCTGGCCACTTCCAAACACATTAATGGTCTTCGTGCTGCCAGATGCTATCTTCGTCTTTGACCATTTCAAGTGAACTGTACAGTCTCGTTCAAAATGCAGCAGGCAAAGTGTGATGTGTGTCAGTGGTGCTGCGTGTGCGAGAACGGTGTGTGTGTGTGTGTGTGTGTGTGTGTGTGTGTGAGTGTGTGTGTGTGTGAAACTGAGGGAGCACAGTTCGGTATACAGAGCATGGAGACACAGCGGGACAAGTAGCTGGTGTTGAGAGCAGAGGGAGAGAGGCTTGCCGGCCCCTTACCGGCTCATCTCCCGAACCACAGCGGGGTCCGGGCAGTCTGATGGCCCGCCACACTCGCGTCACGTGGGATAGAGTAGCCCGAATGTCAGCCTTGGCCGCCCAGTGTGGTCTTCACCTTACGTGGACAGTGCTTTGTAGATGGACTTGTTTAACACTTCTTTGCCTCAGGTCTACGTTAGCGTGAAGAAAAACGGTACGGATTTTCCGCCTCACCACTGAACGTCCATCACGCCACCTCCGCACACTGCGCATGTGTGTGACTAAGTGAGTCAATGATGATTACCGTCCGCACTAAACCATACGGTTTATTAGTTTATTAAGGACGGTTGGGCGGGGGTGGGGGGTGTTGGGTACGACAGCTCAGTTTCACCTCCTCGGGATCTTCACACAGTTCCTGTGCTCTGTGCAAGTGCCTTCTGGCCGAAGCATAATATAGGTGACGTCAGACGTGTGCCCTTTCTTTCCCCTATAGCGCAGCTGACATATTCCCCTTTATGGTCTGCCTCTCTATAAACTGGTCGTACACGGGATTGTCGCCACTTTGCCTGCTCATAACACCATTTTTAAAATAATTCTTTTGATGAAGCTTGAAACAGACAAAGGCAAAGGCAAACAAAAACTAGAACAAATAAGCATACAATGTAGTCTCAAGACCGCATTCACTGATCATGTTTTTGAACCTTTTGAGTAACTACGTTTGAACAAGGCTCTTCGGCGTTGAACCATTTCAGTCAGTCTAGTCTGATTCAGTCCACACGGCTGTCCGACAATGGAGGATGCAGGATGCCTAAGTCCCTCCAGGTTTGTTGTTGTTGTCGTCGTTCCCACTGTCTACCGGTTTCCCCGGCCATCAGTTCACATGGCAACAGCCAGCATCTGGACCAACAAGGTCCTGCTGTGACCACACCCTCTCCACTCGGTGTCCCTGCCGTCTCCCTGATCCTGGCCGTCTGCCGGCCGGGTGAAAACCCTTCACACCATCGCCTGAAAGCCCTTCACACCATCGCCTGAAAACCCTTCACATCATCGCCTGCACCATCAGGCCTGCTTGTCTTCCTGCTCCAAGCACAAACGTCAAAGAAGCAGGTAGACTGTGGCAGTTGTTGCCGCACCGCCGAACAGTGGGCCGCTTTCACGTCGCGCCAGGCAGTCCCGGACCCCGAGGGGCTGGTGGCCGATGATTATCAGTACCGGGTCGTTGCCACGATTCCACACCTGCAGCAACACTTTATCGCTGCAAAAGTGCACGCTTTCCGGTGATGACAGTGCAACTGCTTTGTTGCAACAACTTTATTAATTTTGTCGTCGCCAGCGATTCCATTACGAAAACAAAACAAACAAAAAAACAGCCTTGCGGTTACGAAACTGCCTCCTGGTGTCAAAGCGCTGTCTTTGCGGCTCCCATTTTTGCAGCGGCAAGACTTGCGAATTCAGTTACAGTCATGACGAAATTCAGCTGTGGCGTCCAACTTTGTATTTTCGGTGATGCAGCATAACTTGTACAGCGACAACAAATTTCTTCTGTAGCCGCAGAACTGAACGGCCACTCTTATAGTCTGATTTCCTGTTTAGCCTACATTTCGCACGTGGGCAGTAACTTACAGTTCTGGTGCCAACCCCGCCGAGCGAGTCAAAGGTATTTTCAATTCTCTACGGCCGGTCAGGTTTGCCTTTTTCACACAGCGAAAACTGACGCTAGAGATGTGGAAGGCGTTTGCTTCGTTGCAGGTCAAGGCCTGTTTGCTGCCAGGCAGCAAGAAATTCAACACGCTCCTGCCGACTTCTCGGCAATGTCTTGCGCTCGGCTTCCGTTTCCCGGGCGATTTTAACGTCGATTCTTGGTGCCGAACTGCAAAAACAGGAGGCAGTTCTGCTGAGAGTCCTTTTGCAGCTGTACAATATTGTGGCTGCCGGCGCTGAAGATGGGAGGGCAGTTTTGTCGCTGCAAAGTTTCTAATTTTATTATTCCAGTATAATTGTGTGTGTGACGACAAAATTAAAGTTGTTGGTTGCAAGCTGTGTTGCTGCAGAACCTCTGTGTGTGTGTGTGTGTGTGTGTGTGTGTGTGTGTGTGTGTGTGTGTGTGGTGTGTGTGTGTGTGTGTGTACGTGCGTGCGTGCGTGCGTGTGTGTGCGTGCGTGTGTGTGTGTGTGTGTGTGTGTGTGTGTGTGTGTGCAAGGGACAAAACGTTGTCGCTACGATGTTCCAGCAGCGGTAACGACCGCCAAAAACAGGAAGATGCCACACAAAGGAATCGCAGACCCCTAAAGGAGGGCGGGCAGAGCGGGGGGGGGGGGGGGGGGGGGGGGGGGGAGGTAATGGGGTTGCGGGTACCGGCCGGCGTCGACACCGAGGGAGGGAGGCATCGGTGTAGATAACCCATCGCTGCCTCCATCCTGGCTCCTACTGGAAGCTACTGTGTGCGTGTGTGTGTGCGTGTGGATAGCGTGGGGAAGCGCGGGTTACATGGTGTGTACTACTACGCCGTTGAATTGCTGGCCCACACCGTGTTGTAAACTTCCAACGTTTTCCTTTTCCCCGTCGTTTCCGTGTCCTGGGGGGCGTTGAGCTTGAAGCATCGCCCGGGGAGGTGTGTAGACTGCGCGCACTCTCGTCGGAAAACATTATTCCCTGTTCTTTACTGGGGGACTAAGGTGTTGTTCTATTTTCCGCCTCAGCGCGCGTGCATGTACACGCTCCGAGCACCCACGTGGTGGTAAGGGAAGGCACGACCGCATTTGAATCTCCGTCTCCATTACTCGGACCTGAGGCTAAAAATATTTTGGACTGCATGTGCCGAGTCACATCCCCACAGCCGCTGTTTTTGTGCCGCCAGCAAAACATCGTGTTTATCGCCAGTTTGGAAACAGCCTGAACAGTTGCCTTCGGTTCTAACCCCTCCCTCTCGGGGTGCTGGAGACATTTCTGGCTTGGCGTGAAGGACGGTCTGGACATTTGACGAGCGGGCAACTGCTGAAGGCTTCTCGTTCGAGAGTGGTCGGATAAAAAAAAAATCACTGACTGTTTCAGTAGGCCTAGTGGTTGGGCGTGGAAATTATATACGTATATCCAGATCGGCGACAGTGTTCAGAAAGAACCAAACATGGCATCGCAGGAGGAACAGGTTATGATGGAGGACCCCACCCCACAACAGGAAGACACCGCGGTTGTCGACGTGCCAGATTCTTCCGTCGACGATATCCCCACTAACGAGTACAGTGACGATAACATCGACGACATTGTGGAAGAAAACAGCGAGCGCCCGTCACACGAGCACGTGGAGCAGTATGCCGATGGTGTGGAGGATGTGGAAGAGCCGGCGGCAGGGGGAGCATCGGAGGAGGTGGGCGCGGCGACAGGACCACAGGAGATGGAGGGGGCAGAGGAAGAACCCCCTGTGACGTCAACGCCGAGGGCGGACAAGGAGAAGGGCAAGTCACCCGGCAAGACCCTCAAACAACGTCTCGGACAAAGTAAGCCTTCAGTTTGTTACTGCTGTCGCTCTTAATACTTAACAAAATCCATCTTTGCAGCTTGGTTTGGCGTTTGTTTCCACTCAGGCAATCCACTATGGGTTGTTGCTTTTTCTTTTCTTTTCTTTTTTCTTTTTGAGGGGGGGGGGGTGGGGAGTTCTCAGTTTATCTCTCTCTCTCTCTCTCTCTCTCTCTCTCTCTCTCTCTCTCTCTCTCTCTCTCTCTCTCTCTCTCTCTCTCTCTCTCTCTCTCTCTCTCTCCGCCCATTCTGTCCCTCCCTCCCACTCTATATTTCTCTCCCCCTCTCTCCTCCCCCCTCTCTATCTCCCCTTTTCTATGTTGTCCTTTGGCTTTTACTTCTTTTTTTAAATAATATTTTTGTTTTGTTTGTAAAGTCGATATTGAAATTCATCCCTTCCATAGTCCACCTTAAAAGAAAAAATAACTACTTTCCGTTGACCGAGATCAAAATATTTATATATCAGAATCAGATAATACTATCCGAGAATACAAGGAATTCAACTGGAGTGCCGTATGGGACCTGTGCAATCAGTGTCCTTCATTGGCCAGGTGTCCCGGGTGTCCCAGATCCAGACGGCAGATTGTCTGTCAAGGTGTGCTGTGCCATGGCCAGCTGGGCTTGGCCAGTGTCCAGACACTGTACTGGACGTCGTCAGCAAGCCACTTTACAATGAGGGATGTCGTGGAGGAAGCTCCTTAGCTCTTCGTGAACGCCGCGCTCTTTGATGCTCTGCTTCAGCCCTTTGCTTCTTTCTTCAGTTTTCAAACATTTGGGGGAAGATTTAACTGTACCGACAATATGTGTGTTGTATAATCATGTAATCTCTCTCTCTCTCTCTCTCTCTTCTCTCTCTCTCTCTCTCTCTCTCTCTCTCTCTCTCTCTCTCTCTCTCTCTCTCTCTCTCTCTCCTTTTCAAACATGAGGTATGTCAGTGATACATTAGGAACCTTTCAGTATATAGTGAACTGCTGTTTTTTTACCTAATGTATGACGCCGACGAACGCATACCTATGTTTGTGGGTGGGTGGGTGGGGGTGGGGTGGTGGTTGTGGTGGTGGTGGTGGTGGTGGTGGTGTGTGTGTGTGTGTGTGTGTGTGTGTGTGTGTGTGTGTGTGTGTGTGTGTGTGTGTGTGTGAACTGCTCAAGCACGCTTTAAGCGAGACTCGCCAAATGAGACGCCATACGACAACTAGCCTACTGAAGGTAAACGGCGTGGGGGTGAGAGGGCGCCAGTTAGATGAAACGGTTCTGAAGGCGAAACGATAGCGTCTTTTTTCAGTTTGCGACGACTGTGCAAGTGCGAGCTGGACTGACCAGAGCAAGGACAACTGAGCGATTGATTCTTTTTCTCTCTTTTTCCCCTTCCTTAATCGTTAACGCCCACGCAACTGCAAAAGGTCATAATTATCACAGCGATCGCTTGACAAGCCATCGAGTCTTACGTAAAGGCGGATTCATTGTTCACATCATGTGCCACGTTTGGGTTGAAGAGGACTTGGAGGAAATGAGGCTGAAGGAGAAGGCAGAAATCAGAAAGCAGCAGAAGCATGTGAAGCTGTTATATATATATAGATATACTGTAACCTACTCCAGGCACACAGAAAGGAAATGCTTGATAGCTCTGGGTTCTTTGGTGAGAACAGGGGCAAAAACGGTTGAATGCCAAGGTTGAACAAAGATGAAGGATTAGTTGCCGGACTTGATTATCGCAAGGAGCGGACAGTCCGCTCTGTGTTTATGAATCGTCTGCTCAAGTGTTGACACTTGTGGGTTGTGCCAGGGACAGCTCGCCCCGTGATACGTTGCCTGCAAGATACAGCCCCAGCAGTTGCTTCGTTGCGCTTGCCTATCTGCTTTCTTGTGCCTGTCTCGCGCCAGTTCCAAACCTGTACGGCCGCGGCAGTACCGGAGCATCTTCCTCGCTCTCGCAGCTTGAGTCGTTTATCATACAAGGCAACAACTTTGATCTATCCCGGCAGAATGAAACTTGAGCCTTTTGATTCGTTCTGATGTAAACCTAAACATCCGGTGGGAAGCTAAGCGAGTGGCAAGAGTGTGTGCCATGTGATGCGGCCTGCTCACTGCGAGTCCAAAGCAACGTCAACCGCAGCAAGTCACTCGCAGCTCACGCATTTAATTGTTCATCTGCGATCAATGAGGCAGAAAGTACATCATGCGTCAGTGGCATTCCGCCAGGCCCTCTTCAAGTGGACAACTTGCTGAAGGCCTCGCCGCTCTTAAAATCCTGCGTTGCCCCGGCCTCCGTTCCCAGACTAAACATCCACGTGTGTGCGCGCCTAAAAGTAATGCTTTACCTTTTGACCCTTGAAGTAATCATCCAAGAGTCTTAAGTAGGTCGTTTTATCTGTAAGTGACTGAACGAGGCAGTATCTCTCCGCTCAGTCCGCTCTGGTAACTCTGCAGCTGGTCCATCTTTGGTAACTCTGCAGCTGGTCCATCTTTGGTAACTCTGCAGCTGGTCCATCTTTGGTAACTCTGCAGCTGGTCCATCTTTGGTAACTCTGCAGCTTGTCCATCTTTGGTAATTCTGCAGCTGGTCCATCTTTGGTAACTCTGCAGCTGGTCCATCTTTGGTAACTCTGCAGCTTGTCCATCTTTGGTAACTCTGCAGCTGGTCCATCTTTGGTAACCCTGCAGCTTGTCCATCTTTGGTAACTCTGCAGTTTGTCCATCTTTGGTAACTCTGCAGCTGGTCCATCTTTGGTAACCCTGCAGCTTGTCCATCTTTGGTAACCCTGCAGCTTGTCCAGTACAAATACGGAATAAGCTGCAAAGTTACCAAAGATGCTGCCTCATTCATGATGCGGCAACACAGATGTAGGAGAACATCATCATCACATTCAAATATTTTGACCAGCATTACCAGACCGTCGCCACCGTCGTCATAAATTTATCATGCGCACCACCACCACTACCGCCACAAAGAACACACCATATTTTTTTTTAATATGGGCGTCCTCTTCTTTCTCGGTGGCATCCCTATTATATCGTCACTATCGCCATGGTCGCTCGGGGTCACATTGGGGCTGAACAGAGGCTGAATGAAGTCAAACGTCAGCTGTCACTTTCTGTTCACCAAGGGCAACATGAGGGGGAAAAGTGGTTCCTGGCCCGTTATCCAGGGATTGTTGGTGCGTTCCTCGCCAGCGAACATCACCACCTTCTGTCATCGCATGGGCATTTTCACCTGCCTCCACAACACCTTTCGCCGCTCACCGTCCGACCGCCCACGGTGCGTTTTGTGGACAAGGAATCACCCTGAAGCTTGTCTGACCCCTCTCTCCTGCTTGCTCAGTCTGCCTTATACACTGATACTGTTATGGCCCTATTAGACAGCGTGTTTAATTAACTGTTCAGCAGTTACAAAATCTTTCAATCGGTTTTGGCGATAAACAAGTGGCTGCATAGCAGTTGCAAGAACCTTTGAATCGGTTTTGGAGTGTTCGGTGGGTGGCTTACTTGCAGTAGCTCCCATTATTCCGCATGAGGCCCACCTTTGTTTGTTGTTTTTGTTGTTGTTTTTTGCTTTTTCCCAGAGAGAGAGAGAGAGAGAGAGAGAGAGAGGGGAAGAGAGAATTCTAAAATGGACTCTCTCTCTCTCTCTCTCTCTCTCTCTCTCTCTCTCTCTCTCTCTCTCTCTCTCTCTCTCTCTCTCTCTCTCCACCCACACACACACACACACACACACACACACACACACACACACACACACACACACACACACACACACACACACGTTTTCGGGTGCTGTGAAATTATATCGCACTGGTACATTCCGTCAAATTATTAGGAATCATTAGGCACGTAATGGGCCTTCTGGTCTAGGCAGGAGAAAAAATTGATATTTTGACCGTCAAAATTACACACGTGACTCTCTGGTCGCGCGACTGTTGCTCTTGTGTGGAAAAGCGGAGAGGGGGGTTCCGTGCGAGTGGCTGATGCAGTGAACAGTGGCACCTTAACATTGTTTTCGAGAAGTTCCCATTAGTTCCATTTCCTTTGTGATCCACATTTTCTCTCTCCCTTTCCATTCACTGCGGTTTTCTACCCTTGAAAGCGGCAAACAAGGTTGTCTTCCTTTCTTTTTATCATAGATCCTATTAGCATCTTCACAGGCAATTACCATGGGGAAAAGGGACTGTTTATCACCAGAGCAAATGTCTGCTGCCGTTTCCCCGACACTTGTACATACCGCCATACATACCAGCAGTGTTGCCCGTCGTTCCGGCAGCTGCATTGCCACTGAAAGGAGTTAAGTAATGCAGTTTGTGCTGAACTGAAGATAAGACAGGGAGAACGAAATCGAAGGTGAAGGCTGAAATCAGAAGGCAGAACCCCTGACAGTAGCTGAAGCATGTGAAGCTGTTATATATATATAGATATACTGTAACCTACTCCAGGCACACAGAAAGGGAATGCTTGATAGCTCTGGGTTCTTTGGTGAGAACAGGGGCAAAAATGGTTGAATGCCAAGGTTGAACAAAGATGAAGGATTCGTTGCCGGACTTGGTTATCGCAAGGAGCGGACAGTCCGCTCTGTGTTTATAAATCGTCTGCTCAAGTGTTGACACTTGTGGGTTGTGCCAGGGACAGCTCGCCCCGTGATACTTTGCCTGCAAGATACAACCCCAGCAGTTGCTTCGTTGTGCTTGTCGGTCTTTGGCTGAACGTAAGCATGATGAGGGGGTGTTCATTAACAGACTTCTTTAGTTCCAACGTTCTGGGTACAGTCAATACTCAGACACAGTGCAGTAGCTTCCGATCGGGGGCCAGTCTGGACTTCGTGATTTACTTTTTGTCTTAGTCAATCCATAAGGCCACGAGTGACAAGTAACATTTACTGGTGGCCTTTCTTAAACATGATTTAGAACGAGTTGTTAAAACCTTAAAACTTAAACCCGGCTCAAGACTGTTTTTCTGCATGGATAGGCCTTTTCACAAACCTAGGTAGACCATTCCTGCGAGCACAGATTGTGTGTACGTCTACGTGTGTATATAAAATGGTGTGTGGTAGCGCATTGAGTTTTTGTTCTTGCAAAACGATGTGCACTGAACAAGAGCTGTCTATTACTATCATCATTATGGTAGCCTTAATCTCTCTATCGGTGCGTTCTTTTACGGTAGGTAAACCTAAACGTTGTGTTAGACATCGGTGTCGAATTGCGAGTTTGTAGGACTTAGTGGGCGTTGGACCAGTGGGACGTCACTGCGCAATGCAGAACGCTATCGTCTCATGGGCAGTTGCGACAGGCGAAGCCCGCCAGCATGCAGTGGCATGCACGTGCACGTTGTGCCAGAAGCCCGGCAGCCCCCGCTGATCCCACCAAGCGAACGATGACTCCTCGTCCACATTCCACACTGGCACAGCGGCATGAAGGCTGTTCACATTCCAGCACAGACCAAAGTAAAACGTGTCATCCGTAATGACTAAAGACTAACCAGTGGATGCTGTGAACGTTGCACCGCCTGCTTCCCTGTGGCTGCAGCCGTGCCGCATCCAGGTCGGGCAGCCCCGGGAAGCTCACCGTCCACCTACTCCTACTCCTTCTCCTCCTTCTCCTCCTCCTGCTCCTGTCTACGTTGCAGAGGTCGCGTGTGTATATTTGTTCAGCCTCTTCGCCCGTTTTGTTTGCTTTTTTTCCCCGTATTATTTTTGCAGGTGCAGACATGGTCTCTCCGGGGTTCTTTGGCATTTTTCCTGCAGATTTTCCCTTCCTGCTATGTATGTACTTGTTTCGTTTCTCGGGACGCGAGGTGCCGGCACAGGGGCGATGCTGGAAGCGGGCGGCGCTGAACCTGACACACAACTATGCAGCCATGTCTGTGAGACTGAAGCAACAACCCTCTGCCTCCCCCAGACCCCCTTCCAGCTCCAGATAGAAAAATGCCTGACATACTAGTGACCCCCTCGCTTCCCCCACCCCACTCCCAGCCCAACGCTTACTTCCCCAATCCCTTTCAGGGGGCAGATGAAAGAGGTGCCGACAGAATCATATTGTTGACAGCCACCTGGGCTGAAACAGACTGAGACTGGCTTCTCTCTCTCTCTCTCTCTCTCTCTCTCTCTCTCTCTCTCTCTCTCTCTCTCTCTCTCTCTCTCTCTCTCTCTCTCTCTCTCTTTTATGTGTGTGTGTGTGTGTGTGTGTGTGTGTGTGTGTGTGTGTGTGTGTGTGTGTGTGTGTGTGTGTGTGTGTGTGTGTGTGTGTGTTGTTGTTGTTGTTGTTTGTTTCTGTTTATTCTGTTTTACTTGTTGTTGCTGTTGTGTTGGTGTGTGTGTGTGTGTGTGTGTGTGTGTGTGTGTGTGTGTGTGTGTGTGTGTGTGTGTGTGTGTGTGTGTGTGTGTGTGTGTGTGTGTGTGTGTTGTCGTATTTCTGTTGTTGTTTTGGTTTGGTTTGGGTTGTGTGTGTTTTTTGGGGGTAAGTTTGTTGCTCTGACTGGTCGCATCCAAAACGTGAGTCTATGTCACTATGTGATGATAGTATAAACAAAATAATTATGAGGTCGTCCAACCGATATGCCGGCGTGAACACTGCTTGAACAGTGTCGATCTTATCAGGTTTTGGACGTCCTAAACGTAGAGCCGTTTAAAACTGGCATGATTACAACTCTTGTGAAACCTGAAGTATTCATCTCTTGGTGTTTTCTGACGTCTTTGACGTTTCCAAGGTTACAATACCTCTGAAAAGGAAAGACTCGGTGAAAGCTGTTGTGTGACTGCTATTTTGTGCAACAAGATTTATAAGTGAAATGGTGCGTAGTTGTACGGATCGAAGAGCAAATGAATACAAATGCAGCTGATCTTAAATCTATGAAGGTCGACTCCTGTCGATCTTTCGCCATTGCACGGCTGGTGCTCATTCAAGACCTTTATCTGCATTACACGGTGACCTCTAGTGACAAACGAAACCGTATACAACCTTGACCTTACAAGGCCAACGGGGTCCGAGGGTGTTTAATGTCCCTCTCCTGTCTGAAATCCCAGGGCTGTTCTTTGATTCGTCTCTCTCTCTCTCTCTCTCTCTCTCTCTCTCTCTCTCTCTCTCTCTCTCTCTCTCTCTCTCTCTCTTGTTGTTGTCGTTGTTTTTTTGTTTTTTTACATCGACATGTTGCTCTGTTCTTTTTCTTATTTTTTCTGCTAATGGTCCATTCTCCTAGCTTTTTTCCCTCAGAAAACCTCTTTGAGGGAAATTCTGGAAACTCCTCCGGGTTTCATAGGGTGCCACTTGCTCTGAATTATTCTGGCGTCCGTGTGACGTTCCGAGTGCATATTCACAATACGTTTTAAAAAAAAAATCACACGTCTTATTTGACTTTTCTAAGAGATTCACAGCTTAACAGCAGAATCTCACTCTACATGCTTTAGCCCTTGAAATACAGTTAGCCTCATGCGTTATTAAGGTTAATGCACATTGCTCATTTGAAGTGTGTTTAGACTGTGAGGTGTTACAAATGTTTGTTGAACCAGAGCGCTCTTGTGAAGATGCATTTCAAAGCAGCTGCATAAGGCGTGATTGATGTTGCATGGGGCAACAGAGTTGAAGGAGAGCTGAAAGTTAATACTATGCATGTGCGAGATGCAAACTCCTGGTGAAATTTGTACATCGCTCGTCAGTGTTTATCTAAGTTTGCAACGCTTTCGTTCGTTCTCTCTCTCTCTCTCTCTCTCTCTCTCTCTCTCTCTCTCTCTCTCTCTCTCTCTCTCTCTCTCTGACAGTGGAGGTGAGGGATTTGAAGGTACGTTTTGGTAGCATAGAAAGACGTGTCATTTCATTGAGCAGAGGTGTGTCACTACAGACGTGATGGAAACTGTGCTAACGAAGTTAGAGGACAGGATCGAACACTGAGATTTATTCCAGGCGAGAAAATCTGATCCTGAGGGATGTCGAAGAAGGCGGAACTGACAACCATGACTCGTGCAAACGTCTAGTGTTGAGTCTACTACGTCAGTGTGTACCGAGCAAAAGATGGACTGAAGACGATATCGCGTGTGCACATAGACGGCAAAATGTCACTGTCACGAGAAGCCAACAGATTAGACCCATAACCGTCAGGTTCAAGCTGTGGCAAGACAAGATGATGGTGGTCAGGCAAGTCAGCCAGAGAGATTTTCCGGAGAAATGGCGTTCAGATCGACGACGACCTCACCGAACGTCAGCGTGAAAGGCTCAGCAGTCTCCGAAGTGAAGGCAGGTATGGATTCTACCGAGGGGACAGACTTGTCGAAAGAAAACTGCAGCCCGACAGACGCAGCAACGACGACAACAGCTGTGGAGGCCCCTGGAACAGGAACGAACAATGGGACCACAACAAGAACGACACCAGCGACCGCGAAAGCCCCCCCCCCCCCCCCCCACACACACACACACACACCCGTTCTCTACAGCCGTTGTGGTCACAGCAGAGGCAACAGCAGCGTCGACCACAGCAACAGCCACTACAACCGTGGCGGGGGCTACAGTGGAAACAGCAGTCTCGGTGGTGGTCACTGTTGTAGTACGCAGTCTCACAAGTATACAAGAGGCAAGAGGAAAACGTTTCCAATCCTTTACTGGTCAGCTTCCGCGCACAAGACAACGAAGGCAATGAAACCACAGTTTCGTAACTGAATATATCGAAACTACAGCATCAGTTTCGTATCACAACAGTCACAGCATTGGTCACCGCCACGGGCGTGACGGTGGCTTCAGCGGAGACAACAGCAGCGCCGACAGCAGTCACGAGACTGACAACAGAGGCAGCAGTAGGGGCGGCCGCAGGCAGGCGATCAGGGTCGCGCACGTGCAGGCAGTGTCAACAGAGAACAGTCGACCAATCGGAGACCCGTCGAGCGACCTCGGCCCCGAGTTCACCGGGTGAGGAGGCAGAAGACAACACGTGCAAATTCACACCTGACACGGTCAGCGTAGCTGGACAAAAAGGTGTGACTGAGGCCACGCGTTCCACTGAGGATTCGGTTCAATCCGTGTGGCTGGTGATGCGAACATGGACATTGACTATGCTGCCATTGCTGCCGCCGGTGACCTCACTGACAGTGAGACGTTCAGAGATACTGTGGACACTGTGACAGGTGTGGAGACGACGCGACAGAGGCAGAAGGTAAAGAACAAGACGCAGCTCAGTCTTTTCAGGAGGCCGGCCCGGTGGCGAATGCACAGCTAACAGAAAAATAACATCCGTCAATTTGACTGTAGAGTGCTTGAACAGTCAAAAATCAGAGGTCTGGCTAGTTTTGACTTCATATATTTGTAGAATTTGTTGACCTCTCTCTCACTGAACTGAAAGAGTTCTTGTGCTTTGTGACTACTCGGGGCTGCATTTTTCTACCAAGTACTGGTGTCATGATGTCAGAGTTTGTGACGAAAGCAAAAATGAAGGTGACCTTAATGCTTAATCCCTCTAGAAGCTTGGGTAGATACCATATGCAATGTTTGAGAAGATTGTCAGATCCTGCAGTGTGTTTTGAATGGGGCTGAAAGAGGTGCCTGAAATTGAGTGCATGCTTTTGCACGAAAAAGGCACCTAAACGCTGTCAGCCAAACTCCAGACACTATGGTATATGGGGAAACAGGACGCTGTCCCTTGTTTGTCACCACTGCCATAAAAGCTGTGGAATGTTGGTTGCGAGTGGTAATGGTGTCTCAAGAAAGGCACACAAGGAAGGCATATAATAATTATGTAAATAAGCGTGGAAAACGGCAATATCCACTTCTAGCCCCGTCGGCTCGCTGTCCTCAAATGGTTTGAGGATGCGTGTGCTTGTGTATAGCACTGGCATAGTACGGAATGAACTGATATGTGGATATGTCAACGTAGTGCATACTTCAAGTTCACACGCGCGCGCGCGCGCACACACGCACACACACACACACACACACACACACACACACACACACACACACACACACACACACACACACACACACACACACACATTCTCATACCATTTGTGGATCGCAAACAGACGGGGCTAAAAGTGGATATTGCCGCGCGCGCTTCTATAATTATGTCTGCGTAGGTGTACGCGCGCGTGCAACGGTAGCACGATATTCCGCAGATCAGCGTGTACTCATTTGTAGTATTTTGTTTGTAATGGGCCACGGCCACGGCCTCAATGCAAATAAAACATCAGTGAGTCTCTCTCTCTCTCTCTCTCTCTCTCTCTCTCTCTCTCTCTCTCTCTCTCTCTCTCTCTCTCTCTCTCTCTCTCTCTTCCCCCCCCCCCCCACACACACACACGTTTTTTGTTTTCTTGTTTTAACCGCCTCCTTATCACTTTTAACGGAGTCTAGGTCGGTACTCCTCCCTCCCCTGATTCGCCCCCCCCCCCCTCTCCCGCCCCCCCTCCCCACTCCTCTGCACCTTGACAGAGAGTCTTCTCGTTCTGACTCTTCGTTTTACATTCTCCACCTCCAGGTATATACTGGCACCTGGCACTTACTACCACCGTAAGCTTGCTTCACGAAATAAACAAGAAGTCAGTAGGTTACCAGGGGCCAGGGGCAAAGAGAGAGGGGGGGGGCGTGGTGGGAAGATACGGAGAGAGGGGAGAGGAATAGAGATGCTATGCATATCAGTCGTGTATTTTAAGTTATTCGCAGACCGAACTAGAGAAGAGGAGGAAAGAAGAAGAAGACTGCGGTGATAAAGTCTCATCCTATCAAATATTATACATCGCAATCTGGAACACGTCCATAACTTCACCTGGGCGTCAATTTACACTTACCGGGTGATAGTTCAGGGGTGTTTACGTTGCACGTGCCAATATTTGTGTGTAGGTTACGCCAGCCTGTGCACGTCGGTCCGACAGGGCGACCTGCGTGCAGGCTGTGCTTGATAATGCAACGGCTACAACTGTGTCAACAAAGGGGCCCGCCGTGCAGCCCTGCATGTTGCAGGTCCCGTGACTGCTGAGCACTACTGCGGTGTCTCAACACGGGTGCTGCAAGCAGGTCTAAATGTCATGTCTGTACAGAGCACCCAGTTCTGGGTTTATGTTAGAGCTTTGCGCTTTCCAAACTTAGTATTAGCAGCTCGGCTATTTGACCTCATTCGCTGGATAGATAATGGTTTTGAATCAGTTTTGGAGGAGGATGGTGGTGGTGGTAATGATGATGATGAGAAGGAGGATGACAAGGATGGTAACAGAAACAAAGTGTAAGTCATCCATAACCAGCACATGATTCTGGTTTTGTCATATCTTCGGTGCCGTTATTTCAAAGAGGATAGAAGAGGAGAGTGGAATAAGGGTTAAAACACAATACCCCAGTAAACTACCTTACCGTATTAATGCATAATATGAGCAACAACGACAATACCAACGACAACATAACATCAACAAATGATGCAAAACCCACTCCAATCACGCAGACTAAGGTAGCTTTCCCAAGGCCTGTCGAAGTACTTTGAATGGACAGAAAAAGGTATAGTGGTGTGTAGACCTGGTGGTAATTCAGTCAACCTGGTGTTAAAACTTGGTGATAACTCAGTAAACCTGGTGGTAACTCCGTCAACCTCTTGGTAACTCAGTAAACCTGGTGGTAATTCCGTCAACCTGGTGTTAAAACTTGGTGATAACTCAGTAAACCTGGTGGTAATTCCGTCAACCTCTTGGTAACTCAGTAAACCTGGTGGTAATTCAGTCAACCTGGTGTTAAAACTTGGTGATAACTCAGTAAACCTGGTGGTAACTCCGTCAACCTCTTGGTAACTCAGTAAACCTGGTGGTAATTCAGTCAACCTGGTGTTAAAACTTGGTGATAACTCAGTAAACCTGGTGGTAACTCAGTAAACCTGGTGGTAAATCAGTAAACCAGATATTAACTCAGTAAGCCTGATGGTGACTCGTCAGCCTGGGTGTAACTCGGTCAGCCTGGGTGTAACTCGGTCAGCACGGCTTGTTTCAGTACCTAGCTGGTAACGAGTCGTAGTGCATACTTCACTTCTGACCATTAATACCACTCTCACTGGGCAACATGTCAGTGCCCACTGCAATTAAGCGGCGTTTGCTTCGTTAACGCTGCCTGCACCGTGTGCACGTTGGCCTAATTAACCGTCAGGCCACGCTCCCGGCATTGCGAAAGCTAAACGCTGGTCAGAGTGCACATTCCTGCTGACCAGTGTTTGGGTTTGTGAGGTAAACCGCTAGGTGATAGTGTCTAAATAAATGCCTGAAGCAATGCACCTACTACTGGTGAAAAGCGCTCTTCTTTGTTACACTTCATAATGTTTATCACGTTGTCACAGTAGGCTGCTCAGGACTTAATGCACTCATTTGGAGCTTGACAATTGTTTCGGTGTACAGTTTACACAGAGTGTGACTTCAAGAATACTTTTTTTCAGAACACTTTGTTTCAGTGTATCACATACAGCGTCTGACTGAGTACTTTGTTTCAGTGCATCACATACAGTGTCTGACTGAGTACTTTGTTTCAGTGCATCACATACAGTGTCTGACTGAGTACTTTACATCACATACAGTGTCTGACTGAGTACTTTGTATCACATACAGTGTCTGACTAAGTACTCTCTTTTTTTCTTTTTCTTTTCTTTTTCCTTTCCTTTTTTAGTGACTAAGTACTTTGCATCACAGACAGTCTGACTAAGTACGTTGCTTTAGTGCATCACATACAGTGTCTGACTGAGCACTTTGTTTTAGTGCATCACATACAGTATCTGACTGAGCACTTTGTTTCAGTGCATCACATAAAGTGACAGTATATGACTGAGCCCGTTGTTTTAGTGCATCACATACAGTATCTGACTGAGCACGTTGTTTCAGTGCATCACATAAAGTGACAGTGTCTGAGCACTTTGTTTTAGTGCATCACATAAAGTGACAGTGTCTGAGCACTTTGTTTCAGTACATCACATAAAGTGACAGTGTCTGAGCACTTTGTTTTTGTGCATCACATAAAGTGACTGTGTCTGAAAACTTTGTTTCAGTGCATCACATAAAGTGACAGTGTCTGAGCACTTTGTTTCAGTGCATCACATAAAGTGACAGTGTCTGAGCACTTTGTTTCAGTACATCACATAAAGTGACAGCTTTGTTTCAGTGCATCACATAAAGTGACAGTGTCTGAGAACTTTGTTTCAGTGCATCACATAAAGTGACAGTGTCTGAGCACTTTGTTTCAGTGCATCACATAAAGTGACAGTGTCTGAGCACTTTGTTTCAGTACATCACATAAAGTGACAGCTTTGTTTCAGTGCATCACATAAAGTGACAGTGTCTGAGCACTTTGTTTCAGTGCATCACATAAAGTGACAGTGTCTGACTGAGTGCTTTGTTTCAGTGCATCACATAAAGTGACAGTGTCTGACTGAGCACTTTGTTTCAGTGCATCACATAAAGTGACAGTGTCTGACTGAGCGCTTTGTTTCCGTGCCTCACATACAAAGCGTTGGACTAAATACTTTGTGCTACCGGTATGCAGTTTACAAAACGTCTGACTTACAGATTACAGAATCTTGATTGTCCATGAATAACATGGAAATTTGCGTTTGAACTACGTACGTAAAATTGTAACATAAGACGAAAATATACACATTATAGTAAAGCATAGATTCTTTTTGAACAAGTCCGGGACACACACACACACACACACACACACACACACACACACACACACACACACACACACACACACACACACACACACACCAAAATCAGCTAAGCCTAATAGTTTCACACACAGACCATGTACGTACATCTCCATCATTTTTACTCAACTCTACAGGACGTTAAATCTGGACATTTCGGTTTGTGGATATTTTGTTCCATTGCGCACTTTGCACAGCTTTTGATTTAGTGCTTCTTCTTCTCCTTCTTCTTCTTCTTCTTCTTCTTCTTCCTTTTCTTCTTCTTCTTCTTCTTCTTCTTCTTCTTCTTCTTCTTCTTCTTCTTTTTCTTCTTCTTCTTTTTCTTCTTTTTCTTCTTCTTCTTCCTTTTCTTCTTCTTCTTCTTCTTCTTCTTCTTCTCTCTTCTCTCTCTCTCTCTCTCTCTCTCTCTCTCTCTCTCTCTCTCTCTCTCTCTCTCTCTCTCTCTCTCTCTCTCTCTCTCTCCCCCCCCCCCCAACAGCTAACTTTCGGATTTAAACTGACTACGTTAAAGCAGGCAACCAACTATTTTGATCTAAATTACCTATACGTTGTATCCGGCAACTCTTTCATCTAAATTACCTGTATGTTGTGCCTAGTAACTCTTTGATCCAAATTACCTATATACGTTGTACCTGGCAACTCTTCGATCTAAATTACCAATACGTTGTTCCTGGTAACTCTGATCTAAATTACCAGTACGTTGTACCTGGTCACTCTGCGTTGTACCAGGTAACTCCTGGTCACTCTTTGTGTTGTAGCAGGTATCTAACTCCTTGATCTAAATATCACATTCCTTTTTATTGAAGGGTGAGGAACCACCAATGTGCATCGGATGTGATGAAACATTAACTATTGGACACATTTTAATTACTTGTTCGGATCTTATCGAAATAAGAGAGAGCCTTTTTACAGCTCAATCACTACGTGTATTATTACAAGAAATATTATCAGAAAATATTGTTTTAACTTTCTGAAAGGGATAAATACTTTTGACAGAATTTAAAGTTTCAGAAATTTTTGGTTTGTTTTAAGTCTGTAAACAATTCTGCATAAATACCAGTTTTAGCACGTACACATTTTTAAGTTTCAGATTTTGGGGGATTGTTTGTCTTTTACCCACGTTTTATTTGTGTTTAAAAACAAAATCTGTATATATACCAGTTTTAGCACGTACACCTTTTTAACATTTAATGTGTGATGACAAAATGTCGTCTTGCTCTGCTGTAACCGTAATGGTTGACTGGGCGTAAAACACCAAGTTCCTTATTTACTTACCTTGATCTAAATTGCCTATACCAGATATACCAGATAACTCCTTAATCTAAATTACTAATATGTTGTGCCAGGTCCTCTTTGATCTAAATTAATTACGTTGTACCAGCTGACGATCTCTGATCTTTACGTCGCACCGGGTAACTTTTTCATGTCAGCCTGAAGCACTTTTTTGTGTAAACGATGCGCCAGACTATCGTTACAGAAACTTGATTACCTTCATTTTCGACTAATCAGCGCCATCAACGTCCGACCACGCTCTGCTATCCGTCCGACTCCCTCACCCAACCCAACCCAACCCCACGATGAAAAGACTGCTTTGGACTTGCCACTGTAGTGTGTCAGTTTTGGGGTTGGAACCTTTGTGTTATGGAGGGGAGTGACCGACACGATTTGAGAAAAATGCATCCTTCCCTTACTCGACTTGTTCGAGTAAGTGGGTAACTGATAGTATGATGGCAGCCATGTTGTGTGTTTCAGTTCCCGCGCGTCTGTCCAAGATCTCCATCCTCAACGCCATCCGCTCTGGAACCTACGTGGTGAACGAGCCCCCTCCCCCTCCCCCTCCCCCTCCCCCGGCCGACAAAGACGACGACGACGACAGAGCCGACGACGGTGCCAAGATGACGGACAACGGGATGGTCGCCAACGAGGACACCACGCAGGTTGCCATGACGAGAATGCCGGAAGAGAATCTTCCGGAGCAGGAAAACCTTCCCGAGCTTCCGTCTTTGCCGACCAAGAAACCTCACTCCGTGCACAGGTCAGAGCACAGAAACGGTGTCACTTGTCTTTTTACTGTTCACTGTCCGTAAATGTCTGTGTTCCTATGTTTGCTGCCCCAACAGCCAAGCTGGTTTCGGAAGCACTGTTCCCACACCGCTCGTCCAAATACTCTTAGTCTTGCACTCTTGTGCCCACCCGAGACCCTAGCGGGGATGGGACTCTGGTCGTTGGTAGGCTACCATCTAGAGGAGACCCCGCACTACCGCCGAAACACTTTGGAGTTCAGTGGCACCTTCTGAGGAGGAGGCTGTCTGTCACTGAGTCCTGTACTGGCCACAACAGGGAGCGTCACTTCGCGCTGGTTATCAAGCAGCCACGTGTGCTGATGATGATGAAGTGATGCTTAATGTCCTCAGATGTCAGTTGACATATTAGGGACAAGTTGTGACCAATGCCGAAGCACGGTGCAATAATTCTTTACGTCCACGGAAACCAGAAGGCTCGTTGAGACGGACAGTCCAGGGACGTCCCACCTCGACTCTCACACAGCTCCTGAACTATGCCATAAGCCACGCCTTTATAACGGGTTTGGCAGAGCGACTTGGACGTACTGATGTATAGAACATGCCGGAAAGAGGAAAGTACACGGAAACTGTCCCTGTCTCGGCGTCTGCCTGCTTGTACGATTATAGTAATTACCTAGTGGTTTTTCTCCATTTTTGATGGTTTGGTATGTTTATTTGCTTGTTTTTGCTGTTGTTGGTGGTGGTTTTGGGGGGGTGTTTTGTTTTGTTTGTTGGTTGGTTGGTTTGGTGTGTGTGTGTGTGTGTGTGTGTGTGTGTGTGTGTGTGTGTGTGTGTGTGTGTGTGTGTTTGGGCGTGAGGGTTGTTGTTTTTGTTGTGGGGGGATGTGTGTGTTGTTGTTGTTGTTATTTGTGCTGTTTGTCGGCGTTTTGTGTTGTGTGGCCTTTTGTTGTTGTTTTTTTGTTTAGTTTTTTCGTTTTGTTGTTGTTGTTTTGTTGTTGTTTTTGTGGTGTGTGCTGTTGTTGTTGTTTGTTTTGTTTTGTTGCTGTTGTTGTTGTTTTTGTTTTTTGGGGGGTAATGTTTTTTGGTTCAATGAAGCGCTGGTCTGTTTTTTCCCCTCTGCAGCACAGCCCGTATTGTGTGTATTTTGTTACATTTCACACTCACCTGATGGGGTGGGTGGGGGCAGAGGATGGTGGGGGGGGGGAGGGGGAGGAGTAGAAATTAGGCGTGTTTGTATTCTACTGATTAAACAAATGGTTTATTTCGAAGGGGAAAACGGAGTCTTTCTTACTGTTTAACGCCCAGTCGACCGAGAGAGAAAGAGGGTGTGTGGTGTGTGTGTGTGTGTGTGTGTGTGTGTGTGTGTGTGTGTGTGTGTGTGTGTGTGTGTGCCAACGGTTTTATTACTTGAAAAATCTTTAAAGCAAACAGCATTTGGTTTCTTTGCTTTGCGTCGAATGTGGTCTTTTATCAGCAATGACTCAGGCTGATGTAAGCACCTCCACAGTCCGATATTAACACACCTACATGCACACTTCCTACCGCACCACCGCTTGGCCCGCACTTGATAAGCTTACTTTATTTAACATCAGAAGAGCTGAAGGGTCTGACACAGATGAAAGAGCACCCTGTTGCTTACCTTGAAGAGGTTGATGGAGCAATAAATGGACCATGAATGTCTTCATTATTGTATTGAATGTCTTGTCACAGATTTGACGATCTCAGCAGACTTGTCTTAAAATAGCTATTCATGAGCACTGCGCGTGCACCTTGTATATCTTTTTTGTTCTCTCTCTCTCTCTCTCTCTCTCTCTCTCTCTCTCTCTCTCTCTCTCTCTCTCTCTCTCTCTCTCTTCTCTCTTTCTCTCTTTCTCTCTTCTTCTTCTTCTTCTTCTTCTTCTTCTTCTTTTGTTTTTAAGTTCAAGCAGAGGCTTCAGCTTCAGCGAGTTTCGCAGTTTTCACGTCAAAATGGCGGTAACGAGGGCGTAGTTTTAAATCACTGTTGGTAGTCATCTGTTCCCCTCTGCTTGTTGACTGCTGATATTCAAGCGAATTGTTGCGTGACTGACAGTTAAAAGGACTGTTTCTGCGTTCGTTTTCTCCTTCCTGTCGCTGCCCTCTGATGGAAAGAATTTCTCTGCTCCACGTTCAGATCACATCAGATTCGCTGATTTCCTAGTTGCTTTTTTTAAGTTTTTTTTTTTTGTGGGTGTGTGTGTGGGTGTGTACAGGGAAATGATAATTTCAAAACAAACCGAAGAATGTCGATCTTCCTCAAGATATCTGTTGCCCTAGAATGGAGTGGGAGAGACTGACACCGAAACTGCCTTTTCACGGCTCTCAGCCTCTGAGGCCTCTCCGGACCAGCGGGGGATGAAGGCGGTTTTCACGTCCTGATTGTTGCAGCAGCTGCTGGGCCAGGCGTTATCATCCCAGGCTCCTCTTTTGCTTCCAGCCCCCATGCTCGAATTATTTCTGGTCCTAACCAAGTCTGCAAGTGTATCTCTAGCAACTCGACCATAGACGAGATGCTAGCGAAGTAATCGAGACCTTCTTTTTTTTCTTTCTTTTTCTTTTTTTTGCGAGTGCGTCATAAAAATAACTGTAAAAATGCATTTCTAAATCTGTCTGGCTTTTTTATATATCTAAGTATATCTGACTTTATAAGATCGGAAAAGAGGGGTTTCAACATGTTAATCACTTCACCACGCCGAACACCGTTTCGGTTATTTCTGAACTTGCAAAGCAGGCTGAATGTTTCTCATTTCTGTTGTTGCGATTTAAAGTTTGAAGAATGAAATACGTCTTAATCACAGATAACCAAAAAAAACGCGAATGACTTGTCCAGTCACATCATGGGGAAGTCATGCGGGTCTTGCCATATTGACAGTATCAGAAGATGGAGGGCATGCTTGTATTGGGTCTGGATACCTAACTGTAGGTTCTCCATTTATAGAATGCTGTAAAAAATATGAAAAAGAAATAATTTAACGTCTGATTCTCTCTCTCTCTCTCTCTCTCTCTCTCTCTCTCTCTCTCTCTCTCCTCTCTCTCTCTCTCTCTCTCTCTCTCTCTCTCTCTCTCTCTCTCTCTCTCTCTCTCTCTCTCTAGTACTGTAGCAACGGCAGATATGTGAGTCGGCCTTTGTGCTAATATCTTCACCGTTGAGAAATAAAGTTCAATCAATCAATCAATCAATCAATCAATCAATCAATCTCTCCTCTCTCTCTCTCCTCTTCTTCTTCTTCTTCTTCTTCTTCTTCTTCTTCTTCTTTCGGTTTTGTACGGACGTTTCTCCCGCGACCTTTCAATCCGCGGTATGACTGCATTATCTGCGTCAAAGAACAGATAACCTGTGTCCCCTTCAAATCAGAAAATGAGGCTTCAACCTGAAGCGGAAACTCCGCAATCTGTTTGGTCTGTCATGTGGACCCGATTAATTTACTATCACCTCTCTCTCTCTCTCTCTCTCTCTCTCTCTCTCTCTCTCTCTCTCTCTCTCTCTCTCTCTCTCTCTCTCTCTCTCTCTCTCTCTCTCTCTCTCTCTCTCTCTCTCTCTGTGTTTCGTGTATACAAACACGTCGTGCTGGTGTTATCTCCTCCAAGCGGAAATGAATGGTAAAAATAGTAGGGTATCGAAACGACCTGCAAATGGAAATAACACCCGACTGTCCATAGAGGTTCATTCCTGGCGCTGATACCGAGAGTAACCAGGCCGTACTTAGTTTGGTCACATTCGCCTTCACATGTTGATGATGGTTTTGTTGTGACTCTTTGAAACGCAACAGCGATATATATATATATATTAGAGACAGAGAGAGAGAGAGCTTGCTTGTTTATACGGGACTTACTCGATAGTCCGACGTAGCGATGGTTCAACGTGACTGTAGTGGGAAGGTGTAGACAGAGCGACGCGTCATTAGACTGACGTATGAACAGGAACAAGAAGGGGCCCAGAAGACAGCAGTGACCACGATGGTCGGGCAGAAAGTGAGCCGTCAACGCAAAGCAAGGCTTTCCTCGCGGGCTTAGCAGACTGCCTCATGTAACACAGTGGGTTTATGTTGCTTGGTTTGTTACTGTTTTAGTTTATGTCTATTAACAGGAAACTGATATTCGCCACATAACACATAAACACAGTGTGTGTGTGTGTGTGTGTGTGTGTGTGTGTGTGTGTGTGTGTGTGTGTGTGTGTGTGTGTGTGTGTGTGTGTTCTTTCTGTGTTGTTTTGACTGCCTGTCTATGGCTGAGAAATGTTTAGGCTAATAACGCCCTGATGATAGCCTGCTTGACCTGTCATTTTGATGGCGCATGAGTGAGGGTGAGAAGGATTGATTATTATGGGTGGGTTACGATTATTTCCCCCCCCCCCCCCACCCCCCACATACACACACACCCGGCTTTCTTGTAATTATCTCTCAGCCACCCACCGACTTTCTTGTAGCTTTCTCTCATCTCTCCCCCCCCCCCCCCCCCCCCCCCCCCCCTCTCCCCCCCCCACCCCCCCCCCCCCCCCCTTCGTTCTTGTAGCAGTCTCTCATCCACCCCACCCCCCTTCGTTCTTGTAGCTGTCTCTCATCCCCACCCCCCCCCCCCCCTCCCCCCCACCCCACCCCCACCCCACCTTCGTTCTTGTAGCTGTCTCTCATCCACCCCACCCCCCTTCGTTCTTGTAGCTGTCTCTCATCCACCCCCCACCCCACCCCCACCCCCCCACCCCCCTTCGTTCTTGTAGCTGTCTCTCATCCACCCCCCCACCCCCCTTCGTTCTTGTAGCTGTCTCTCATCCACCTCCCCCCCCCCACCCCCCACCCCCACCTTCGTTCTTGTAGCTGTCTCTCATCCACCCCCCCCCCCCCACCCCCCACCCCACCTTCGTTCTTGTACTGTCTCATCCACCACCCCCCCCCCCCCCCACCGTTCTTGTAGCTGTCTCTCATCCACCCCCACCCCCACCCCCCACCCCCCCACCCTTCGTTCTTGTAGCTGTCTCTCATCCACCCCCCACCCCCTTCGTTCTTGTAGCTGTCTCTCATCCACCCCCACCCTCCTCGTTCTTGTAAACTGTCCTCATCCACCTCCCCCCCCCCCCACCCTCCTTCGTTCTTGTAACTGTCTCTCTCCAAATCCCAACCACCCATCCCCAACCCCCACCCAATGAACTCTCCAACCCTAGGAATATTGTGCTTTGCCATGTTCCGTGATGTAGAGATATGCTCAGTACGACAAATCTGGTGTCTGTGGTAGAAATATTCAAATCTGGTGTCTGTGCTAGAAATATTCACATCAGGTGTGTGTGCTAGAAATATTCACATCAGGTGTGTGTGGTAGAAATATTCACATCTGGTGTGTGTGCTAGAAATATTCACATCAGGTGTGTGTGGTAGAAATATTCACATCTGGTGTGTGTGGTAGAAATATTCACATCTGGTGTGTGTGCTAGAAATATTCACATCAGGTGTGTGTGGTAGAAATATTCACATCTGGTGTGTGTGGTAGAAATATTCACATCTGGTGTGTGTGCTAGAAATATTCACATCTGGTGTGTGTGGTAGGAATATTCGCACTACAAGCCAACACGTCGGCCTATGGACCTGTCGGTGCTAGCGGTTTTCGGACAAATGAGACTCGTTTTCGTTTGGACCATCTTTTTGAATTATCAGCATGTCAGACTATCGACAGTTTGTTTTGTTGCTGTAGTGGTTTGGTGGGCGGGGGTGGGGGTAATAATTTATGGGGGGGGGTTGCTTGTTGTTGTTTTTTGGGGGGGGTAAATTTATTATAAAGTTTTCGGACTATTGTTACATCGGACATACATCGAGCATATGTCAACACAAGAGTTCAAGACTGTATCTGAAAAATAACACTGAGCTGTACCATGATACTGCTATGGCAACCTACTTTCCTTGTTCATTCGCAGAAGGAGCAATTGGCAGGTGAACCAGATGAGACTTCGCGGGAGGCCGAGTGAATTCGATACGGGTTTACGTGCCCGTTCTCCCTTCGCCATTCACTGCTGTGGGCAACAGTTTACTCGTGCAGGTGTGAAGGGCCTGGAGGTATTCCTAGTTTACCGTGCTGCAATAACTGCCACTCACCCTTACCTGTGTATACATCTGCTTAGATGGTACAGTCACGTGAACACGAGCGGCCAAGTACGCTGAGACCGCTGTTGGAAAATCTGAACGATGAATAATCTGCAGACCGCTGTCTTGAAAATCTGAATGAAAAACAACTTGCAGACCAAGACTGAATGTGCAGACCGTTGTGTTTCATCCTAATGATTAACTGTTGCTTGTCTAAAAAAGAAGAAAAAAGGAACAAAGAAAGACTTAAGAACATTCTGTAGTAGTCAAAACGTTTTCTAACTAGCAAGAGATTTGAAGAAAGTTTAAGTGGGTGGATGGGTGCGGAGGAGGGAGGGGGCTCATAAAACAGAAAGAAATATACGGTGGCTTATGCTGAAGGTAAGTGAGCTCACGCAGGTCTAACGTTGCCAGAGGCCGCATGTGCAGAGTTTAAAACCGCCGGTGGAATTTTATACACTACCTCTGTGCATGTCTAATCTACAGGAATCAGGCAGGACGTGGCTGTTTTACACGCCTGCTATCGCTGGTGTTGAAAGAGCCGTCAGACCAGACGGAGGGTGTACAGTCATACTTACGAGGTTTGGGCGGGAGAATGGATTGCCTTTTTGATGACGTCCACGTTCAGGCGGTTTCCTGAACTAGACATTGCTGGCATAGTACCGTTGGAAGTGTGTCGTCACTCAGGACAGCCTTTCTGTAGTGTTCAAGAGACGCCAGGATCAGGAGTGCTGTCGTTCGTACCGTTTCAGTATGGTGATTGCAACGCAACCGCGAATGTTTCCTTAATTTCAAAACTTGTGTGGAATGTGCGGTTGACCCTGTAACTGTACCATCATTATTTTCATCGGTATCATTTCGGTTGTGTTCCCGGTAGCAGTGACTACCCTCTGTCCGCAGAAGGACCAACGGAGTGATGTGGTCAGTGTCGCCCCAGCCTGTGCGGGTCCCGTCAGAGCTCGTTTCCTGTCGGAAGGCAGGCGATGCGGTTCTCACAGCGGGAGGAGTATAATGGAGGCTGAATGATGTAATGTTCGTACACGTCACAAAAAGGGGAGGGGGAGTCACGGCTGGTTTTTCTCCATGCATAAAATATCTCTCCGGGTGGGTGGCGTTTTTTTTTGGGCCCCCCGCCCCCCCCCCCCCCCCCCCCCCAAGTCATTTTTACCTTCAAAGAAATATCTAAAGGAGGCTTTTGATGTGAAAACCATGCGAGGTGCAGACGTGTTCAGACAGGAGGTGGAAGGTGTGCTCCATCTTCTCTTGCCCTGCTTCGCGTCTCCTTCCTCTCTTCCTTTTCCCGCTCCCCAAGAACCGGTAACAGAACACTGGACTGAGAAGAATGGTGCGAACGACGTTTTCTGAACCTGCGCCGTGTAGTCGTTTCGTTAGATGTTTTCAAGGGCAAACTTTCTTCTTGAATAAGACCTGTGTACCTACAGTGGTTATTCACGTCTGGGGTGGGAGGGGGGGGTTCTATTTTTGGATTGAGAACAATAATTCTCTTCCCTGACAAGGAAAGCACTGGTTGATGTTGATGCAACAATGGTAGCGTCGCGTCGTCTGCTGACAAAACGCACACTACCTAATCGTCTTTGATCTCTATCAGTTTGTATCCAGGCCTTGCCGGTGTGGTCCATTAAGTTATGTAGGTGTATTGATGGTGAACACGTCTCCTGCCTACTGTGTCCTTTTCGTTGAGTTTGTGAGTGTGTGTGTGTGTGTGTGTGTGTGTGTGTGTGTGTGTGTGTGTGTGTGTGTGTGTGTGTGTGTGTGTGTGTGTGTGTGTGTGTGTGTGTGAGAGAGAGGAGAGAGAGAGAGAGAGAGTGTGTGTGTGTGTGAGAGAGAGAGTGAGAGAGAGAGAGAGAGTGTGTGTGTGTGTGTGTGTGTGTGTGTGTGTGTGTGTGTGTGTGTGTGTGTGTGCCCTCTGCCTTCTACAGTCAGTTCATTGTCTTTGCCTGCATCACGTGCTGAATCAGCCATAGTCTTGTTTCATAGGCAGATGTTTCGACTAGGACGACAGTTTAGTATTTGATGACATGACATAATATTCAAGTCCTGCAGCTTCAAGCTGAGATTTTTGTATGATGTCAACACCACCACCACCACCCCCCCACCCCACCCCCACCCCCACCACCCCACCACCCCACCACCCCCCGCCCCACCCCTTCCCAGGAAAAAAATGAAAGGAGTCTCCCGTTCAGAATATCGTAGCCGAACAGTAAGTGCAGCGGGGTAGGTCAAGTATACTGCCATGACAGATTGGTTCGCATAGCATGACAAAAAAGAAGCTGGAAGGGAATGGGACGTGAGAGTGGATGCGGGGAATGCAGGCTCGCAGACTGACAGGAATGGAAGGTGAAAGAGAGATGAGGAAAACCATGTGAGGGTTGCATGCAGACTCGTCAGCCCTTAGTACAAGGGCGGGGACTGCAGCGCCTGCATTCTTCCCCTCCCCATTCCAGCCCGATGCACACGCCACACACAGGACCGGGCCGGGGGAGAAGGGGGGGGGGGGCGGAACCCTCGCTGTTCGTGTTAGTCCTTCTGGCTTCCAGTGTCTTCTCTTCTAGCCATCTTTACGGGGCATGCCGGATTTCCCCGCAGACGAGGGTGAAAGTAGCCGCTGTTCATTCCTGCATCACTCGCTGAAGTGAACCGGGCATCGAGTGCCTGACCTCGTTTTGTTTCCGTGGACTATTTATTTAACCTGGGTGTCTCGGGTCGCTTTAAAACAATAGGTGGTAGCCCCGCCTCGTTCGTGTTTGACAGATCTCTTTGAGCGTGACGCAGAGACCCTACTTCGTCTTGAAAGGTTCACTTTCACGTTCACTTACTTCAGTAAAATCAGCGGCAGTTTTGCAGCCTGTTTCATGGCAGCGAATGATTAGGCGCTCACTGTGTAACATTACCTGTTTCATGGAAAACGCAACCGTAAGCTGCACTTGTGCAGATAAAAAGTGTCAGTTCAGCCACCATCAGAAGTGGGGAAGAATGATTCCACGCCGGCTGTCCCACTCCCTGACACTGGCTACAGTGACTGACCCAGTCTGAATATAATTGTTGGCGGCGTTAGTGTGTGCGCTGACAGGACGTTAAAACTGATCCAGCTGCCAACGAGCTGTCTGACCAGGGACAGCAATCTGTGTGCCTGGATTCCAGTAGGATTCTTCTCCGGACTTGCGCCACTGAAACAGCGTGGCTTCTGGTCTTCACGCTCCCTGTTGGCGGCACGTCGACCGGGGTCCATCAGTCAGTGCGTTCAAGGCATGTGATATATCATATAGACGGACTTCTAGGGGAGAGACGTTCATCAGTCGGGCCGTCGTCTAGCAAGAGATGTTCATCAAGACCTTGGTGGTGGTTCACTCTTCGTCCGAGTCGTTGTCTCTAAGTATACGCTGTGACTGCGGCAATGGTCGCATGACGGACACAGTGTAGCTGACCTGTGCTGGGTCTTATAGTTATACGGAGGCCGGATTTCTGCCCCGTTACGAGTCGTTGGTGGAACCAGCACCACAATGCCATGTGGGGAGGAAAGCAGCGTCAGGACACTTGAGTACAGTGGTTGATTCAGACTGATTTCTAAATGTGTCAACATTGCTAGACGCTAAAGCACCATGGGTCTCAGTCGAGAGGACTTTGTCTTTGAGGACAGAGAAGATTTCAGGTAAGACAGGTGACCGTTGTTTGTGTGTGTGTAATTATTTTGGTATTTCTACAGAAGCTAATGAATAAAATTTAATATGCATCAGTATGAGTAAAGGTGGGTTCTGTGTGTGCGGTTTGCCTTGCTTTGTTCTTCGATTCCCACTGGGGTGTTCGTGAACTGGTCAGAATCGGATGTATCGCGCCTTTAGCTCTCGGTTACTTCGTCTCTTGCAACGCTTCAGGCATCCGCACAGTTCAAGGCCGTTAAAGACGAAGAAAGCAGACTTGGCTCTTGCTAGAAATACCATATTATTGCTGCCTATATTCCCGCTTTGCCTATCGCTCCCATCGTATGCCTGTAATGAGGGGATCATTGCACGACCAGGTCTGAAGTCAGCAGATCCACGGATCTGTTCTTTGTAGGCACCAGGCGGCCAGGCAGCTGATTGAAGTGCCCCTCCCACAGCTGCAGGTAGTTACCTCCACTTGACTCTCCCCATGTGGGAGGAACAAATTGTTCAGATGCAGATGTGTAGTCAGGCTATCGCCTGTAGATGGATCTCACTCACATAAAGCTCTTAGTTTGCCGAATGCGATTTCCTTCTTCACCTTCTTGGGACCCGTTTACCCGTCTCCGTACTCGTGCTGTTTTTGTTCGTTTTGGGTGTTTGTTTGTTCTTCTGCTTGTTTCTTTGTTTGCTTCTTTTGGGTTTGTGTATACGCGCCTGTTTTTTGGTTTGTGTATGCGCGCCTGTTTTTGGTTTGTGTGTGTATGTGCACGCCCGTGCGTGTGTACGTGTTTTGTGCTTGCGTGCGTGTGTGTGCTTCCGTGGGGGATGGGGGGGGGGGGGGGTGCGCGTGTGTGTCTGACGATCAGTGTAGCTAAGGTTGACTGCGAAGGAATGGGGGGGGTGTTAAATCTCACGTTGTGTTGGTAATGTTTTTGAAGGCTGAATGAGTGGTTATTTCTTTGTTTGTGTTGTCCTGGCAAGACGTGCGGTGCCTGTACCGATCTGGGCCTGTACGCTGATGATGTACGCTGATGATGTACGCTGGTGATGTACGCTGGTGATGTACGCTGTTGATGTACGCTGATGGTGTACGCTGTTGATGCTGTGCAGGTCCGCCCTCACCAAGCTGCTATGCGGGCTGTACGCTTTGATGCTGGTCGTGTTCGGCGTAGTGTTCGCCGTTGCAGACTCTCTCACCGTCAAAGAAAGACGACACCTTTACTACCTGGAGGTAAAGACAGCTTCTTTTCCAAAATAGACTTCAAGTCATTTTGTTTGTGATTGTATTTTGTATACTTAGGACTAAAGCAGAAAGAAGGGGAAAACTGTCGGCAGCGAGGCCTGCTTGGACAATAGTGAAACCAATAGGAATAGCTGACGTACAGTGTAGCTGTACTGAGAGGCCAGCGTGGGCAACCATTTGCCCCAACCTGTGACAGACTCTTGTACATGCACGTGCAGCGTTACCCACCACTTGGGCACTACGCTCTGACCTTGGGACATGAAGATTGCTATTGCTCAAAGTAATCCTCTCATGGAAGTGTTAAACACAACATTTTGATTTAGCCCATGGGGTTTTTGTTGCGTGTTTTTGCTTTATTACTGTATTAGCCTTGGACATACAGCAGTTAATACAATAACATTGCAACACGAACATGAACATCGTATACACAGTGATAAACTAAGGGAGGACAGAAGAAAACTCACACATACATACAAACAAAAACAAAATGATGGAGAAGGAAGACAGAATACTGATGCAGGAAAGATACTAATTAATTACTGTAGTCTTGTCTTTTGGGCAATAAATTGGCACCATTACCTGGCATCTGTTTTAGAGTTCAGGCCCCAGAGTTCTTTCTGGCTAAGGCAATACGATGCCAGTAATGACAAAGTCGTCAGCCTCTGGTCGGGGCCAGTGCTGGATTTAGGGGAAGTCATAGACATTTCACTTACTGAACTATTCAGTGTCTGTGTATATTTAACTCTCAGAACGCTTTATTTTCTGTACGTATTCTTATAAATGTATACTTGACATTTGGTGAGCACAGCAGGTTTCTTAAGATGCATTCTGACTTCAGGGATGTGCTGATCTTATCGTAGTAACGTATCTGCCAGCAGTGTGGATTCAGCCCCCAGCAGTAGTCAGATGTAATCAACTGGCCGGCAACCAGACCAGGACGCGTTACATTCAACGGCAGGCGTGTTCGAGCGATAACAATAATAATAATAATAATGAAAGGGAGATTTCTTGAGCTCCTACCCTTCAGAAGCACAAAACGCTATATAATTCAAGAACAATATAACACAAGGCCAGAAGAAGAAAAAGTCGTAAGTACAGCTAAGCAGGTCTACCAGGAACGTTTTCGTGGTTTATCATTGCAGTTAGAATAACGTCAGGTAGTGGTTTTGTTATCCAACATTTCCGCAAGCCAAACACAGCAGACTGAACGAGAGGTCCTCTGTTTAGTAAGGGCCAGTCTTTTTTTCAAAAGTATCAAACCTGAAACTGGGTACGAATATGCGGAGCAATAGATTGTTGCCTCCAGATTTGAACTTACTTCAGTGAGTCGTCATCGACATTCAAACACATAGAAGGTTAAAAAGAACGTTATTTATTATGACAAAACACAACATACTAACGTGGTCGACATTGTTTCTCCTCAACCAGTATTTCATTGACAAGTGAACTTCCTCTACTTATTTAAACATACGTTCCCTCTGATACTTTTAAAGTGAGAGTGACTCTTGCAAGATTACTTTTGTAACCAATGCATACCCTGATGTGTGTGAACGTCCGCAGACTGTTCAGTTCAAGGGGGATCACCATACTGAGAACGATGATGAAAACCCAACTGGATGTACGATGTGTACGACGAGGATACTTGTCGATCGATAGATAGATAGATAGACAGATGGATAATTAGTTTTTAACGTCCAGTTAGCCATGATGGTTATGCCAGGGTAAAAGATATTGGTCTATCGAGAGTGAGTCGTCCTGCCATCCTGCTGCCTGTGTGTATTAGCACATTAGTGAAGTCGTGTTGACTCACCTCTGTGTGTGTGTGTGTGTGTGTGTGTGTGTGTGTGTGTGTGTGTGTGTGTGTGTGTGTGTGTGTGTGTGTGTGTGTGTGTGTGTGTGTGTGTGTGTGTGTGTGTGTGTGTGTGCGTGTGTGTGCGGTGTGTGGTGGTGTGTGTGTGTGTGTGTGTGTGTGTGTGTGTGTGTGTGTGTGTGTGTGTGTGTGTGTGTGTCTACGTGTGTTTTTGTATGTGTCCAGGTGTTCCTGCTCTACCTGTATGTGGCTTCGCTGGTCACGTTGCTGTACTTTCAGCTTGGGATCCTGAGAGGTAAACAGGTGAGTGCTGCTAATGAGCTGATGAGCGGCCTTGCTACGTCTCGTTTAACAAGGTGGGACCGGCGGTGTGGGTCTCTGCGGGGATGCTGCCTGGCCTACAATCGGGCTGCAGCAGTAAACGATAGCGAGCAAATTTATTGTCCATCACAGTCTTAGGAGCGGGAGCTTCAGCGTGGTGGGGTTAGAGAGGGGGGCTCTGCCTCTCTTCCTGCTCCAGTTTGGATCGGTTATCTTACTTTAAAGGGTTTTTGTTGTTGTTGTTGTGTTTTGCTTGTTTGTTTGTTGTTGTTGTTTTGTTGTTGTTGTTGTTGTGGGTTGTTGTTGTTGTTGTTTTTGGGGTGGGGGGTGTTCTTTTTATTGTCTGACTTCCGTTTGCATTTCAGTTTGCTTTGGGTGTGTTCCCTTGTTAAGAGTGTTACAATCTTTAACATTATCCTGTAATAGTTACAGAACGGCAACCAGTGGGTATCAAAGAGAAGGCATGTGTCGTCGATATGACAGAAAAGATTACTGGTATAATATATATATATATATATATATAAAAGACCACCATAGCGATCAGTACCTCATTGCAGTTGAACAGGGAAGCGTTCAGGTTCTGAATTCCCCATAGCATACCTTTATTTCAGTCTCGGTTTCAGAAACCCCCTTCACACCCATGGTAGTAACTGCACTTGGCCGATACTGAAGACTGCCTATTAAAAATAGTTTGTCTTAAATGCTACTGCCCGGCTGTTAGACTGGTCCAAGTGGACCAAATTGTTCAGCGTTAAAGTTTTCGAGTTCGAGGTCGGTTTTAAATTCCATTGTTTACAGGGAGCATCTAACGGTGTTAAATTCATTTGCCATGTGGTTCTTAATGCTTGGATTCATTTCATTAAATTACTGGGTAACATATTTGCTTAACTGGCTTCCACTGAAATGTCTGGTGATTTTTTTTTATTGTAGTGTTAACCGAAATATAAAATGATGTGCCGAGAGATAAATTTATATAATCCAACAGAGAATACAGGTATTGTATTATATCTGCCATGGATAGGATTTGAACTCATGAACTTCTCTGCATTCCGAGGCGTTCACAACTATGTCACGGCGATCACCCCTATATATTTATGGTCGGTTTTTCTCTCAAGAAAACACCAAACCACAGAATCTGATAGTGTATGCTGATAGCTCAGTCATCAAGGACCAGTCAGAGTTGGGTTTCCCTGTCAAGCAAGGTGCAACCACCATCCACGAAGACAATGCAACCTAAAAGGTCTCAGCCTCCAGCTTGACAATGGAGGTGGAGGCAGTTATACATGCTCTGCACTGGATTGCTTCGTGACAGATTCACATGCCATTTCAAAGACTCAGTGAACTTACTTCAAATTAACTGTCAGTCTTCGACATCCACTTTCGAAGACTCTTACTGATGTACTGTTCTGGACATGCTGGGGGCCAAGGAAATTAACCGAGCAGATGGAAAGGCGGGCAAAGCAGCCGGCATCCGCAAGTAGCTTGCGTCTCAGAATATCTAAAGCGTTGATCAGTGAGTTTTAGATACTTACCTGCAGGCACAGAGACGTATGGGTTTGTCCGAAGGCATAGATACCATCTTGAACGGAACGGAACTGCGCTTGGGTTGTATTATTCTGTACTTTGATTGTCCTGTCTTCAGGTGCGTAACGCCTACCTTGACAACAGCATCCGTGTGATCATTCGGCGGAGTCAGGACAACATCCAGCTGTCCCCCTCCCCGACCCGCCGCGACAATGTGCCACCCACCACCCCCAACAGGGAACTGGAGGAGAGGGAGGTGGGCCTGGAACCCAGGAAGGAGCCGCTGGACCAGATGTCTACCCTGTCCAACGCCTCCGACTTCCGCTCCCATCTCGTCCTGCCGCCTGACGGGCAAGTGGCGCATGTAGGGGAGGGAATCAACTTCTACCTGCGGCTTGGCGCTCTTGGTGAGATTATCTGCCTTCACACTTGGTGCTGGCTTCAGAGTGTACTGCTAGCTCAGTTTGTGGTAAGCACTCCAGCATGCGCACGTAGAGGGGAACTGAAACATAGCTGTCCAGTAGCTGGCACTAAGCGTAATCTCTGCAAGTCATTGTTTTTTCTGGTTTGTTGTTGTTGAAAGAAAAAAACATATCATGTTATTGTAGTTTTCGTGTGCGTGTGTGTGCGTGCATGTGTTGGAGGGGGGGGGGCGTATTTATTGCAATATGGACAGAGCCACAACAGTCAACATCGTTATCGATTTTATGAATAAGACTGGTGCCCTTCCGAAACCGGGTAAAGTTTTGTTATTGATACAGTAAATCGGATTGCTTTAGAACATGTACAGTAAATTGGACTACTTTAGAACATATACAGTAAATCGGATTGCTTTAGAACAAAGTGCAGCTGTTGCTTACTATTTGTGGCGTCATTCAAAAAATCTTCCAGGCTTTAAAATTGCATTGTAAACTCAGTGATGTAGCGTTTCACACACTGACTTCGTTGTGATTTCCAGCTTTCAGTATCGGCAGCGTCACCCTGGATGGGTTCCACATTGCCTCCTACTTTGAGACCGAGAACACGACAACGTGTGAGTCCCACATCTTCATCCTCGTCTACGTCAGTCATCTCATCTTCACCTTCGTGCAGACCTTCTTCCTCTTCAAGAACCACAAGGTTAGTACACTGTAAGTCTTCGTGCAGACCTTCTTCCTCTTCAAGAACCACAAGGTTAGTACACTGTAAGTCTTCGTGCAGACCTTCTTCCTCTTCAAGAACCACAAGGTTAGTACACTGTAAGTCTTCGTGCAGACCTTCTTCCTCTTCAAGAACCACAAGGTTAGTACACTGTAAGTCTTCGTGCAGACCTTCTTCCTCTTCAAGAACCACAAGGTTAGTACACTGTAAGTCTTCGTGCAGACCTTCTTCCTCTTCAAGAACCACAAGGTTAGTACACTGTAAGTCTTCGTGCAGACCTTCTTCCTCTTCAAGAACCACAAGGTTAGTACACTGTAAGTCTTCGTGCAGACCGTCTTCCTCTTCAAGAACCACAAGGTTAGTACACTGTAAGTCTTCGTGCAGACCTTCTTCCTCTTCAAGAACCACAAGGTTAGTACACTGTAAGTCTTCGTGCTGACTCACCCACATATACAAGGTTGGTAGGAAGCCTTCATTTGGATTTTCTTCCTGCTTCTCTGTAACCACAAGTTAGTACAGGCTTCGTGCAGGCTTCCTTTCTCTTCTTCTGTAACCTCAAGGTTATTGCAACCTTCATTCAGATTTTTTTCTTTCTCCTCTTCTATAACCACTAGGCTCTCACAGCTGTGTTCAGCCCACCTTCCTCTTCGAGTCAAGAATCACAAGGTTTGTAAAGCCCGTGTTTAGATCTTTTTCCTCTGCAGAAACCATAAGTTTGGTCCAGCTTTGTTCAAACATTCTGCTTTTCCAGAAGCACATGTTTTATATGTGAGCAAGTGCTCTTTGTACGTTTTTACAATAATCCCGCCCCGGTTATCAGATCCATGCAATTTCATTACTGTACTGTTAGTAACCCGGGAACCGGAGCAGACGACGCTTTTGTTTTGAAGCGCTGCGTGTTGCGTAACGCCACATGGCCTTCACACAGCCGACCGGCGATAGCCGCTGGTGCGCGCCATTTTCAAATCTGTTTACTCCCTTAATATTTTGACCGCTTGTTTGTTTACCTACTCTTTGTTTACCTAGTCCTTTTTATGCACCAAGCCATGTGTAATATAATCTGGCATCTTAGAATGTTTATTTAGATCTTATTTAGACGCAGGATCGAGCTTAATCAGTAGCCGATGCCTCTCTAGGTCCATTCTTTTATAGCCGTCGTCTGCATGGCGCGTTTCTGTGTAGTACTAGTGAATAGTAGTGAATCGTTGTTTTGACTGATTGAAGTAATTCTGTGTCGATCAATGCTTTGTCGTATAGTATTTTGCTTAGCTGACTTCATGTTTAGTGTTTATTTTGGGTTGAAATTAACTTATTAAGTATTGTGTACTGTAGAAGCTAAGTTATATTCATAGACTACTTGGTATCACTATCAGCGCTGCTGCGACTAAAATAACGCGCCCCAGGCGAAAGTTCGCACCGATTGTTTTAGTTCTAGTCTTTGAGTGTGTCTTGCTTCTCTTACAGAGCGTTGTATTGTAATTGTTATGTACCATTTTAACCGTGGGAGCGTGCTCTTTATTCTGATATAGTTTTAGCGACAGTTATGTTTTGTACATTGTGTTAGTTGTGATTTAGTTGTACGAATCTGCTTATAGACAGGTGCAAGCCACGCTTCCCACTCTTGTTGTACATAAATAAGTCATGTGTGTACATTTTGTTTATACGGTTTAAAAGGTTGTAACTGTAGCTTTTATTTGATGTATTTTCATGTTTTAATTAGTTTAGTTATTGTTGAGGAAACTGTATTTGTGCGGGCCAAGGAAACACGATTGTCAGCCATTTTGTGGTCCAGAGGGCCGATTTCATTGTAGCGATAGCGTGTGTTCTTTGCGGCCCGCGCAGTTCTCTTATCTATGCGTGCGCGTGAGGATTTTGTGTGTGCTGAGAAAGTTGTCTGCTGCTGTAGAATAAAGCCTGTTTGCCGTCGCCGCCTGCTGTGGTCTCCATTTTGACTGACTCCGCTGCCTGTGTCCTGTCCTTCTACCATTCCGCTCCATTACATATACAGTCTGTGTTCAGACACGATCTTCCTCTGAGAGCCACGAGGCTAGTGCAGCTTGTTCGGCTCTTTCTCTTTCAGACCCAATGCCTTTGCTCAGGTCTACTTCCTCTTTAAGGATAGTGCAGCTTGCATTCTTAGGAACGCGCAGAACCACAGGACAAAGGGTATTCAGCTGTTGTTTAGGCCCTCGTTTGTTTGTTTCGTTTTTCAAAAGCACAGATCTAGTTGCTAAACCATAATTCAAATGTGTACTACAATCTCCTTTTTTTTAATGTTAATATCGCTTCAAGGTTATGCTTTACTGAGACCTAAGTCTCAGGGTGAAAACTGAAACTGTCTTTGGGTTCTGGTTAGAGGACAGACCGATGCGATGCATCTCTACTGATAAAAAGCAACCCCAGGCTTATTCAACAAAGCCCAGTGCATGTGTACTTAAGAGTCACACAGTGCACCCATGAACGGGCCAGTCGAAGGAGATACATTCCTGGACTGGTACAGACTTAGGTGATTGTCTCTGTGGCACTTTTATAGCACAGGCCGTTTGCTTATAACACAAGATTTGCTTTTATATTGCAGCTGGTGATTGACAAGAACAAGGCGTCTGTGAGGTTCGGGCTGATGCACCTGCTGGCCACCAACCTTTGCGTGTGGTTCGTTACAGCCGTGACGGAGACTGCCGAGGACTACCGCCAGCAGGACTACATCAGCCACAGTCAGTTCATTGCCACTTCTCCTCTTCCCTCTCAGTTCTTGCTCACCACAGTCAGTTCATTGCCACTTCTCCTCTTCCTGCTCAGTTCTTGCTCACCACAGTCAGTTCATGGCCACTTCTCCTCTTCCTGCTCAGTGCTTGCTCACCACAGTCAGTTCATGGCCACTTCTCCTCTTCCTGCTCAATGCGTTTCACACCACAGTCAGTTCATGGCCACTTCTCCTCTTCCTGCTCAATGCTTGCACACCACAGTCAGTTCATGGCCACTTCTCCTCTTCCTGCTCAATGCTTGCACACACAGTCAGTTCACTGCCACTTCTCTTCCTGCTCAATGCTTGCTCACCACAGTCAGTTCATGGCCACTTCTCCTCTTCCTGCTCAATGCTTGCACACCAGTCAGTTCACTGCCACTTCTCCTCTTCCTGCTCAGTTCTTGCTCACCACAGTCAGTTCATGGCCACTTCTCTTCCTGCTCAATGCTTGCACACCCAGTCAGTTCATGGGCCCCTTCTCCTCTTCCTGCTCAGTTCTTGCTCACCACAGTCAGTTCATGGCCACTTCTCCTCTTCCTGCTCAGATGCTTGCTCACCACAGTCAGTTCATGGCCACTTCTCCTCTTCCTGCTCAATGCGTTGCACACCACAGTCAGTTCATGGCCACTTCTCCTCTTCCTGCTCAATGCGTTGCACACCACAGTCAGTTCATGGCCACTTCTCCTCTTCCTGCTCAATGCTTGCCACCACAGTCAGTTCATGGCCACCCTTTTCTTCCTGCTCAATGCTTGCTCACCACAGTCAGTTCATGGCCACTTCTCCTCTTCCTGCTCAATGCTTGCCCACCACAGTCAGTTCATGGCCACTTCTTCTCTTCCTGCTCAATGCTTGCTCGCCACTGTCAGTTGACTGCCACTTCTCTTCCTGCTCAATGCTTGCACACCACAGTCAGTTCATGGCCACTTCTCCTCTTCCTGCTCAATGCGTGCACACGACTGTCAGTTGACTGCCACTTCTCCTCTTCCTGCTCAGTGCTTGCTCACCACAGTCAGTTCACTGCCACTTCTCTTCCTGCTCAATGCTTGCACACCAGTAAGTTCACTGCCACTTCTCCTCTTCCTGCTCAGTTCTTGCTCACCACAGTCAGTTCATGGCCACTTCTCCTCTTCCTGCTCAATGCTTGCACACCACAGTCAGTTCATGGCCACTTCTCCTCTTCCTGCTCAATGCTTACACACCACAGTCAGTTCATGGCCACTTCTCTTCCTGCTCAATGCTTGCACACCACAGTCAGCTCATGGCCACTTCTCCTCTTCCTACTCAGTGCTTGCTCACCACAGTCAGTTTACTGCCAGTTCTCTTCCTGCTCAATGCTTGCACACCACAGTCAGTTCATGGCCACTTCTCCTCTTCCTGCTCAATGCTTGCACACCACAGTCAGTTCACTGCCACTTCTCTTCCTGCTCAATGCTTGCTCACCACTGTCATACGTGTTGCTGAAAGCCAACTTTGTGGACTAAACTGTTACAAATATATTGTATCTCCAGCACAGATTATTAGGTGGTATGCTTTTTTCGTGTTGATTGATACGGTTCATGCAGAATTCCCACAAACATTCTGCGTGCTAACGATTGGTGATGGACTATTTATCCACTCCATCCCATATTTCCTCGCACATGGGTACCACGGACGCAGAAATAAAGGTTCCCTCTGTTGAGAACCCATAGCCGACGAAGGTTCTCCCTTTTAAATTCTGGTGCACGTCGCAATATAGCCACACATGCTTCGCCCACTGCCAGGAAGTTCTTCCTTGTGCAATTTGTACCTTCCCGGTCCATTCGTCTTCATTTCTGTATCCTGTCCCTGCTGTTTAAAGGCATTAGTTTCGGCTATCGCAATAGCCCGTGGGCCCACATAATAAAATAGGTCACCCTGCTCCAAGGCAGGAACGATTAAAAGAGGTTCCAGTGGTGAGTGCCTGCAGGATATGGATAGGCACCAAAACATCTTATTGTGCATCGTGGCGGTAAATTAGACACATCCTTGTGATTTGATCAGTCATGTTTTAATTGCTCTACTGAAAATTGCCCGCCTGGAAGTACTTTCCTCAGCTGAAATGAAATATGAATAATTATTTCAAATGTGCTGATTATTGACTGTTGTGGCAAGGTTGTTATTGCTATCGATTGTATTATGCGCAGAACTGTCAGTCAGCTTTTTACTTATGTTTTGGCGTTTTCAAGATTCAGGATTACTTTATTATCTCATTCGAGAAATTAAAACATGGCTGAACATTAACCACATCACAGTACATAATAAAACATATTGTATATTTTAGAACTCAACGAACGATTATTGAAAATATAAGTTACGTATTAAACAAACTAGTAATTTACGTAATTCGCACGCACGCGCACACGCACACACACACACACACACACACACACACACACACACACACACACACACACACACACACACACACACACACACACACACACACACACACACACACACACACACACACACACACACACACACACACACACACACACACACACACACACACACACACACACACACACACACAGCTCTGACGTTTGAACGTTTGATTTATCTATTCAGAAATGATATTGACTGTATTAGGGAATGTCTCGGACCCTCCTAGCAGTGCCGCCCCCCCCCCCCCCCAACCCCCCCCAACCCCCCCGCCACGCCCCCCCCCCCCCCCCCCCCACCTCCTCTGCTGCCCCCCAGGTATACACATTATGACCCGATGCGGTTGACGGGACGTACAAATCCCAGAACTAACCCGTTAGCGTACCCCTGTCTGTTGTGCCCCCCAGGGAACGTCTCGGACCCCCCAGCGGTGAAGAGCTGCTACGAGGACATGACGCTGGCGCGGACCGCCTCCCCCTACCTCTTCCCCTGCACCATCATCTACAGCATCATCGCCTCGGGCATCGTCTACCGCATGTACACCTACGTCGGCGTCAAAGTCAAGCAGCGCTGGCCCAGCCACACCTCTCTCACCTCCTCCGCTGCACCCAGGTATAACCCCCCCCCCCCACCCACACACACACCACACTACAACCCACACACCACCACACAACCCAGCCACACCTCTCTCACACCCCCCCAGTATACACCCACACACACCACACATGACCCCCCCCCCCCAACCACCCCAGCCACACCTCTCTCACCTCCTCTGCTGCCCCCCAGGTTACTCACACCTCCCAGCCACACCTCCCTCACCTCCTCTGCTACCCCCCAGGTTTACACAGCACCTCCCAGCCACACCTCCCTCACCTCCTCTGCTACCCCCCAGGTTCACACAGCACCTCCCAGCCACACCTCCCTCACCTCCTCTGCTACCCCCCAGGTTTACACAGCACCTCCCAGCCACACCTCCCTCACCTCCTCTGCTACCCCCCAGGTTACACAGCACCTCCCAGCCACACCTCCTCACCTCCTCTGCTACCCCCCAGGTTACACAGCACCTCCCAGCCACACCTCCCTCACCTCCTCTGCTACCCCCCAGGTTCACACAGCACCTCCCAGCCACACCTCCCTCACCTCCTCTGCTACCCCCCAGGTTACACAGCACCTCCCAGCCACACCTCCCTCACCTCCTCTGCTACCCCCCAGGTTCACACAGCACCTCACGCGGTGCTTCAGCCACACCTCCTTCATCTCGTGCGCTGTCCCCCAGGCTCACAGCACCTCCCAGCCACACCTCCTTCATCTCCTGCGCTGTCCCCCAGGCACACAGCACCTCCCAGCCACACCTCCTTCATCTCCTGCGCTGTCCCCCAGGCTCACAGCACCTCCCAGCCACACCTCCTTCATCTCCTGCGCTGTCCCCCAGGCTCACAGCACCTCCCAGCCACACCTCCTTCATCTCCTGCGCTGTCCCCCAGGCTCACAGCACCTCCCAGCCACACCTCCTTCATCTCCTGCGCTGTCCCCCAGGCTCACAGCACCTCCCAGCCACACCTCCTTCATCTCCTGCGCTGTCCCCCAGGCACACAGCACCTCCCAGCCACACCTCCTTCATCTCCTGCGCTGTCCCCCAGGCTCACAGCACCTCCCAGCCACACCTCCTTCATCTCCTGCGCTGTCCCCCAGGCTCACAGCACCTCCCAGCCACACCTCCTTCATCTCCTGCGCTGTCCCCCAGGCTCACAGCACCTCCCAGCCACACCTCCTTCATCTCCTGCGCTGTCCCCCAGGCACACAGCACCTCCCAGCCACACCTCCTTCATCTCCTGCGCTGTCCCCCAGGCACACAGCACCTCCCAGCCACACCTCCTTCATCTCCTGCGCTGTCCCCCAGGCACACAGCACCTCATACGGTGGCCGGTAGTTCAGGTGGTTAGTGCCTGCAGGCTCAGACATGCCACTTGGGCCTCCACCAGGATGGGTGGGGGTGGGGAAGGAAGAAGGCGATGTCTGCACACTTCGTGCCACTGCTGTTACACGTTAGACTTGATTCTTTAAAGTGCTCCAGGGACCCGGTAAAGAGTCCCTGTGACCCCCACGAAAGGGACCGCTGGGTTGGATTAAGAAGGGGCTGGGGGGGGGGGGGAGTGATTCAGTTGAGTGTGAAAAGGAGTGGTTGGTGTGTGTGTGTGTGTGTGTGTGTGTGTGTGTGTGTGTGTGTGTGTGTGTGTGTGTGTGTGTGCGTGCGTGCTTGCGTGTGTGGGTGTGTCTGTGATGTTTATTTAACGGGATTTGTTGTGCTTGCTGTTAGCAACCTGATTTATTTGCTTACTTTTGGGGGGAAAAAGGGGAGGGAAGGGGAAGAGGGTTAGTAACTTCGATTATCCATTTCCCCCTTGAGTAATTCAGGGCGGGTAATCACTGTGCGTATTTGGTTTCAAGCTCTGTAAACTTGTATCTTTACACTATACGCTTCTGTACTCCAGCAAAATCGTTCAGTGCGGTGGTTACTTAATTGACTGATTGACATTTCAGGGTGTGGTGTCCATGGACTGCGAGAAAGCCAACAAGGGTTTGTTTTCTGGACTTCTCGTTGCCGTGGTGACGCTCATTGCCATAGCAACCTTCTTCGTGTTTGAGTCGCGTCTGAACAACCCCATGACAGCCATCAAGGTGTGTACAGGCAGCCCCTGTTGTTGCCTGGTTGAGAGGCCAGTGTGTGTACAGGCAGCCCCTGTTGTTGCCTGGTTGAGAGGCCAGTGTGTGTACAGGCAGCCCCTGTTGTTGCCTGGTTGAGAGGGCAGTGTGTGTACAGGCAGCCCCTGTTGTTGCCTGGTTGAGAGGGCAGTGTGTGTACAGGCAGCCCCTGTTGTTGCCTGGTTGAGAGAGCAGTGTGTGTACAGGCAGCCCCTGTTGTTGCCTGGTTGAGAGGCCAGTGTGTGTACAGGCAGCCCCTGTTGTTGCCTAGTTGAGAGAGCAGTGTGTGTACAGGCAGCCCCTGTTGCTGCATAATTGAGAGGACAGTGTGTGTACAGGCAGCCCCTGTTGTTGTCTGGTTGAGAGAGCAGTGTGTGTACAGGCAGCCCCTGTTGTTGCCTGGTTGAGAGGGCCAGTGTGTGTACAGGCAGCCCCTGTTGTTGCCTGGTTGAGAGGCAGTGTGTGTACAGGCAGCCCCTGTTGTTGCCTGGTTGAGAGGCCAGTGTGTGTACAGGCAGCCCCTGTTGTTGCCTGGTTGAGAGGCAGTGTGTGTACAGGCAGCCCCTGTTGTTGCCTGGTTGAGAGGCCAGTGTGTGTACAGGCAGCCCCTGTTGTTGCCTGGTTGAGAGGCAGTGTGTGTACAGGCAGCCCCTGTTGTTGCCTAGTTGAGAGGCCAGTGTGTGTACAGGCAGCCCCTGTTGTTGCCTGGTTGAGAGGCAGTGTGTGTACAGGCAGCCCCTGTTGTTGCCTAGTTGAGAGGCCAGTGTGTGTACAGGCAGCCCCTGTTGTTGCCTGGTTGAGAGGCCAGTGTGTGTACAGGCAGCCCCTGTTGTTGCCTGGTTGAGAGGCCAGTGTGTGTACAGGCAGCCCCTGTTGTTGCCTGGTTGAGAGGCCAGTGTGTACAGGCAGCCCCTGTTGTTGCCTAGTTGAGAGGCCAGTGTGTGTACAGGCAGCCCCTGTTGTTGCCTGTTTGAGAGGCCAGTGTGTATGTGAGTACAGGTAGCCCCTGTTGTTGCCTAGTTGAGAGGCCAGTGTGTGTACAGGCAGCCCCTGTTGTTGCCTGGTTGAGAGGCAGTGTGTGTACAGGCAGACCCTGTTGTTGCCTGTGTATGTGTGTACAGACAGCCCCTGTTTAGAGGGCAATGTTCTTTTTTTCATCTGCCAAATGTGTGTAAAATACCCGCCCCCTCTTACTTACTTACGTTCCTCATCATGTGTGCTTCAATCACAAAAAGTATTGCAAACACAATATGAGTTTGTAGACAACTAGCTGTGAAACCAGATCATTTTAAAATGTAAAGGTCGTGAAAAACAACTTGAATAGCCTTTGTCTGAATTTGATATAACTGTTTTCAGTTCAGAGATGGAACCGAGGGTGATTATGAATCCTTCTTACATCACTGAAATGAAAGGGATGGAAAAACAACCATGAAAGATAACAAACAAAAAACTAAAACGATGTACACACTGTCATTTTGATTTAAGTGAACAAAATTTGTGGAAACATTGGTTGGATTTTGTTGTTGTCTTTAAAAAAATATGTAATAGCAAAAAAGGAGGAAATGAATGAAGGCGGGAAAAAACTCCTTCAGAACAGCGGAACCGAATGGTAACCCTTAGAAGTCCTAAGCTGTTCTCTTGTCCCATTAAAGAAAACAAACTATGAATTCTAATTACTTCCTTAAACTGTACTTTTTTGTGTCTATAATTATACGTGTTTTCGGCCTGGACGTCCTGTTCTGGTATACATGTACTTAAAGCGACCACAAACGCCTGGTCTTGTCTGTTGGAAAAGACTAAGTGATTAGAGTGTGGATTTTGTTGGAAAAGATTAAGTGTTAACGAGTGTGGACTTGTCTGTTGGAAAAGAGTGAGTGATAAGGAGTGTGGACTTGTCTGTTGGAAAAGAGTGAGTGATAAGGAGTGTGGACTTGTCTGTTGGAAAAGAGTGAGTGATAAGGAGTGTGGACTTGTCTGTTGGAAAAGAGTGAGTGATAAGGAGTGTGGACTTGTCAGTTGGAAAAGAATGAGTGATAAGGAGTGTGGACTTGTCTGTTGGAAAAGAGCGAGCGGTAAGGAGTGTGGACTTGTCTGTTGGAAAAGAGTGAGTGATAAGGAGTGTGGACTTGTGTGTTGGAAAAGAGTGAGTGATAAGGAGTGTGGACTTGTGTGTTGGAAAAGAGTGAGTAATAAGGAGTGTGGACTTGTGTGTTGGAAAAGAGTGAGTGATAAGGAGTGTGGACTTGTGTGTTGGAAAAGAGTGAGTGATAACGGGTGTTACCCCCCTGTGCTGGCCCTGTGTGTGGCAGGTGTTCTTCATCATGGAGATCTCGCTGCTGGTGCTGACCGGAGGCTGCATCATCGTGGGGCGGGTGAGATTCCAGAGGCTCCGCTTCCTGGAGAACTACCTGTCGCTGGACTCGGTGCTGCTGCTGGTGGCGCTGGCCGGGGCCTACATCTACCTGTGCTTCATGCTCATCTCCTCGGCCTCCACGCTCGGCTCCTACAGCATCGTCAGCGTGCTCAGCCTCGTCACCATCTGCGTGGGCCTGGTGCAGTCCACCCTGCAGTCCATCTTCGTGCTGGACGGGCTGTGTCGCCGTGCCGACAACGACGCGCAGGTGACGCATTGTTCACATTGTGTTGGGCTGAGAGGAGGAGAGGGTGTCTGACAAAACGTTTCTTCTTCTTCCCTTTTGTGTCTGACTTGTAACACTGTGAAGACACTGGCACTTTTAGTGTGTTCTGGGTTGTTTTGGTGTTTTCCATAATCACTGAACTCGGACATGGACTACTGCGGTGTGTGACTATCTTATACTGTGCTGTGCTAAAAACCTGTCTGTGTGGCTGCAGTGTGACTATCTCACATTGCTCTGCGTGTGGCTGCAGTGTGACTATCTCACATTGCTCTGCGTGTGGCTGCAGTGTGACTATCTCACTTTGCTCTGCGTGTGGCTGCAGTGTGACTACCTCACATTGCTCTGCGTGTGGCTGCAGTGTGACTATCTCACTTTGATCTGCGTGTGGCTGCAGTGTGACTATCTCACATTGCTCTGCGTGTGGCTGCAGTGTGTGACTGTCCGTCCCACCCCCATGTTACTGCAGCAGCACGCAAAAGATCCCAGTCATTCTGCCAGAAGCACAGGTTGCCACCTGCTAGGTTACAACTAAACACCCATCCACCTTACGTATGTGGCTTTGCGTCAAGTGCCCTGGCATATGGTTGTATGGTGTACACAGAACGCGCCGAGACGGCAGCAGTTTCACGTGGCACCAGCCATGTCAGCGCTGTAAGTACACCATTTCGGTGGATATTCAAAAACGCGCTATAAAAAGCTATTCACTCATGTAGAATCACATGCGAGTGCAGTGAGTCTGCTCGAGAGCGGAGAGTAGCGCTATATAAAGGCGACCAACAAATACACGTGCACCAGTGAGCCGGTTTGGCCTAGCGGTAAGGCGTTAGGCTGGTAAGCGGAAGGACCTCGGTTCGATACCGCTTCGGCTCTCCTTTCTCTTCAAAAAGGTTGTGGTTTGTGGACACTGTCCTGTGACTTTGTCCATCACTTCCTACTGAAACATTAAAGTGGCTCTCATCGCTGCCCATCTTAATGCAGGAATCATTCTGGTGGTGACAGTGTAGCGATAGGTATATAATCTCCCTCTCCCCCCACCGCCATACCCCCTCCTCCCACCCCCCACCCCCCCCTTCTCCCCGTCCCTAATAAGCCTTATGGTTTCTGTGGACGTTAAGCACCATGTTTACTTACTTACTTACACGTGCACCCTAAGTACGTGGCTTCGAATAAAACTGTAAACCTGGTGCATGGTTGTATGGTGTACACAGAATGTGCGCCGAGAAGGCAGAGGTTTCACGTGGCACCAGCCATGTAACAACCAAACAGCGCTGTAAGCACACCACTTTGGTGGTTATTCAACATGGCGCTTTCAGTTCAGAGTCGCCTACAACTAGAGCGCAGTGTGTCTGCTCGGAAGCGGAAAACAGCGCTATAGAAAAACGATGAGTGAATCAGTCAGTCGCTATATGAAAACGATCAGTCAAGCAACCACTAGCCCCCATTGCTATGTGCTAAAAACCACTGTGTGTGTGTGTGTGTGGACAGGTGGAGAGCAAGCCGGGGCGAGCCGTTGTGACGTTCCTGCTGGTGTGCAACCTGGCCCTGTGGGTGGTCACGCTCTTCGAGATCCGCAAGACCATCGTGGTGCCCTTCCACCTCGGCTTCTACGGCATCCTGCCCTGGAACATCATCCTGCACCTCTGCGTGCCGCTCTACATCTACTTCCGCTTCCACTCCGCCATCTGCCTCTCCAAGATCTGGTTCAACGCCTACCAGAAGGGGGACAGGTTCCTGTAGACGGGCAGGACTGGCTTGTCGCTTTGTGGGAGATGTGCAAAAAGCGATGCCCGTGTTGTTAGTCTGCTTTGGTTAGTGAGTGAGAGACGAGAACTCTGTGCAAGGTATTGTACATGCAATGTATGTGCTTTGACCATATACATCACTTGACCAGAGGCGGGTGGGTTTGTTTTTGATTGTTTCTTTGTTGTTGTTTTTCAGAGAAAAGGCTTGATGGGTGTTTTGTTTTCAGAAGAATAAAACAATAGCTTAAAATAACTGAAATGAATAAAAATAGAATCTCATTAAGGCCTATCTGTTTTGGTGGTTATCAGATGTATGTCTAATAATGTCCCAACTCACGCAGCATTTTACTCGTTCTAAAAAATAAAAAATAAAGATTCTTCGCATGTTCAGAACCTCGAGTTAAAGAAGAGTTTTCTACCTCAGATTCACTTATAAACCCATGGCAGTGTGAAATAAACAGGACACGGTTCACCTTGCGTTGACAGCAGTGTCCGCAACTGACGTCATTAAACAAAGGTGAAAGTGTGATTCCCAAGCAAGAACGTGTATTTTGCAGAGGCAGCAATTACAGGGTTCCGCTTTCTTTGGCATTACATTTGGTTGACATGAGAGCGAAATGCATGAAATCATCCCGTTTCACACAGTGCTTCTATAGGAAATTACAAACCATGTATGATGATATAGTACACAGTTACATGGACTGCGCGCAACTGTCTCGATCGGTAGTACCTTTAAAAAAAAAAAAAAATGTGCGTGTGTTTGAAAATGTTGGATCGATCATCACATCGGGATCTTGATCAAAGTCCTGTGATTTTTCACATACACAGGCAAATGGAGCACTACTCTTGGAGTAGTCGTCAAGGCGACATGGACAGGAGTCAATGCAGCATACATGTTTGCTTTTTGGACATCGGAGTTGCACTTGCGTGAAGTTCCGAGAAGCGGGAGACTGGGAAGTATGTGTGAGACGTGGACAAGATGTTTTCAGCCCACTCCGGACAACCGTTGAAAGGCGTTATTCCGAGTGCCTGCGGCCGCGGCATGAGCAGGAAGTGTGCAGTCAGTGCTACCCGGACAGCAGGCAGTGCCCGCCGTTTGTTTGAACTAAAGAAAGACGACGAAAACTGTTGTGTGTGGCAACTGGAATTGTTCGATATGTAAGTACTCACCTGATCGTTGACCAGAAGGCGTCGGATGATGATCGCATCATTAGCATCCCACGACGAACTGAACGTGGTTTGAATTCGACGTTGAACTGGAATGTCAGTATCTCAGCCACCAGCAGTGGTTCGCTACCGTGTATGAGAGTACAGCCCGTTCTCTGAGTCTTTTTCTGTAAAGACACAACTGTGCTGGGATGGAGTGTTCTTCAGTCTTGTCTTGTACATTTATTTGACTGATTTGTAAGACCTTTACAGTGTAGCGAAAAATTGTCTGATTTCGCATCAAGACATGGTACTGAACGATTCAAGTATTATCACTAACTGGTTATTGTTGGCTTGCATTTAATACGAAGTTGAGTTTTGCTTTATTTAATGACAATGGCCATGTGCATGACATAACATTGTGTATCATTTCTGTTGTGCTGGTATTCTCTGTATTCGACTTTATTTTGGATTTCATTTTTCGTTGTTCGGGTTCCTCTCTGGTTTACTTACTGTTGCAGTTTGTCCTGATACAGTTAGGATTTTTACGTCTGTACAGATTTTAAACATTGGCGACGTTTTTGTTTGTTGTTTTGACGATTTCAAATGTTTGTGCTCTGTCTTTGATGAGTCTGTCTGTCTAACCAGGCTACAAAAGCCTGGTTCAGTCACTGAAAACTTGTGGATGCTAGATTTTAAATCATTAAACGCAGTTGGTGTAATAACAGATGGCACATCAATACACAGTTTACAAATGACCAGGGAGAAAGAAATGGCATTCAAGTTTTGACGTCGTTTTGACGATTCTGTTGGCAGCACGTTTCTGTTGGTGTGAAATATAATCATTGCCTGATTTGTTACTTTGCCATTCTCTGCTGCATCGTTATCTGTTCAACGGTACACATCACTGCTCGCCTTGTAAGAAGGCAACAAAACTGTCGGAACAACACATTGTTTGTTATTGATGCCATGCTTGGTACAAGTGTCACGCAATGGCCAATGCTTTTCAATTACCAATGGTCGCATTCTTTCGTTATGGCTAAGCCACTGTTCGACAGTGTTTGATGTCAAGCTTTAGGTACGCTTAGTGCAATCATTGCGTCATGTTTTTCAAGTAGAAGTGGTGCAACTTGAGGTAGGCTAGACTTGTTATCAGTTTTTGTTGCCAAGCATTTGTTGCCACGCTTTGGGTCTGTTTCCTACGAATATTGCGTAATGCGATTCGACAATTAGTAAGTTAAGGTAGGCAACGCTTACTCTTATATCATTACTTGTTGTTACTGAACAGCATTGGATGCCAAGCTTTAGGCTCGAGTTTCCCGAATATTGCCAGAAAGAGATGGTCACAACAGTTTGTGTCTTGCAGAATGTTATTTCATTCACGCCATTTATATTCAGCTGAGACATTCTGTGCTTTTGTCTTCATGACACTGGTTTCGTGGTTATGTCTTCGCTGAATTGTTTACGTTAAGTCATCAGAAGAAAGGTGCCAAACGTTTACATCGCTGTCGAGAGTCGTTTGATGCAGATTTACCCTCTCGGCTGTTTTGGGGCTCGTCATATGTCTTAGTGCGTAAAAGTGTTAATATTCAAAGTATCACTGTGACCTCCTCCATTTCTTGTATTGAACTTTGCAGTGAGGACACTGTATTTTTATTTTATTTTTATTTTATTTTTTTATCATATGTTGGCGTGCACTCCTTAATCTGGATTTTTAACTCTGCGTCTATTTGTAAATGACTTAACCTAAGTAACTATCTATGTAAAGCTCCGTGCATGCATGTACTAACAATATTGTGACAGTTTGTGCAGCCGTACGCTACTTGTTCTTTGTAGCAATAGATGCTCATCTTGTTAACAGTACATTTCTAAGAACGTACACATTGCTTGGTGTTACCGTTTTCCAGTTTCCGCACCGTAAGACACAAGATAACAGATATGGCTGGTCGATTTCACATTTTTGACGCATAAGTTTGCAGTAGATTGCCTAGTTCTTGCCATTTTCCCATATCATCATCGAGTTACTGCCATTTGTAAGTCTCGTTATCGTGTTAAAACCTTGCAGCACATAACTGAATCATTCACATTTGTAGGTATCATTTTAAAACTTCACGACAGAGAGTTACAGTATTAGCATTTGGTTACATCGTATGAAAACTTTGATACTGAGAGCTAAACTGTGGGCACTTTGTCGCATAATATTCTCTTCGTGTTTAAATTTTACGGCAGAGAGCTAAACTATTAATTAGCATTTGGTCACATCGTGTGCTGTTTTTAGCGCTGAACTAAACTGTAGGCATTTGTTCACTTCGTGTTCTAACTTTGCGGCTTGGGAGGTAAACTATGGGCGTTTGGTCACATCGTCTTAAAACCTTAGGGCTTTCTATTAAAGCTTTGAGATGGAGAGTTAAACGTGCTCAGCAGAAATCCGCCTTAGGTTCACTCCAGCAATGGCAGCTATTGCCAGATTAAACAGGACCTGATGGCAGCTATTGCCAGATTAAACAGGACCTGATGGCAGATATTGCCAGATTAAACAGGACCTGATGGCAGCTTTTGCCAGATTAAACAGGACCTGATGGCAGCTATCGCCAGATTAAACAGGACCTGATGGCAGCTTTTGCCAGATTAAACAGGACCTGATGGCAGCGATTGATTAAACGGGACTTGATGGCAGCGATTGCCAGATTAAAACAGGCCCTGATGGCAGCCGTTGCCAGATTTACCAGGACCTGATGAAGCAGCACCATCAGCTTCACCAGTAAGTTGAGGCTGTACATGTCTGTCGTCGTCTCCATCCTCCTCTATAGCTGTCAGACACGGACCCTGCTTGCTGACTCTTAGAAAGAGCTCCAGCTTTCCGGACCAGGTGCCTGAGCAAACTTCTCCGCGTGTCCAGCTTGGAGCCTAAGACCAACGACTGTGTGCGGAGCAAGATCAGTCGCCCTTTGGACCCCACAGGAATCTCTTCTGGAAAATATCAAAAGACGGAAATTCGCATGGTTTGGACATATCGCGCACCAGAACTACAGCCTTTTCAAAACCATATTTGAGGACACCCAGGAAGGTGGTTGACGCCGCGGTGGGCAGAGGGAATGCTGCCCGGACAATGTCATAAGCTGTTGGTGTATGACCGCATCGTGTTCATAAACCTTATGGCAGGGAGCTGAACTGTAGGCACGTGCCCGCAGCGTGTTAAGGTTTTGTCGCATACCATTTACTTCTTGTGTGTTATAGCGTGCCAGGAGGGCTTGGTCAGTGACCAGAACAGTGCGTGTTTAGCACGTCAGCGGCAACACGCTTTCTCTGCTCAATCCAGTACTGGCCAATATTAAACTGTAACTTTTGTTGTCATATAGAGATTTTTGATTGGTGTTGTGTACATTATACAACAGTATTATCTTGATTATACTGAGAAAATTACTCATTATAAGCATGCCATTTTTTTTTTTATATAAAGCATGTATCAGTTCCAATATTATATTTAAATGAATTAACATCACCTTTATGTCATCAGTTGGTGTTGATTACTTCGTGTATATGATCGATTCATCCAGTATGTATTCCATTCAGTGCTGGGAACAAATATGCATCGTGTTCTTTACAGTTTTCATCGAACAAATGACACTTTTCAAAGATATTACCATTTACAGCCGGGTGCAATATAGGATAGGTCGATATATGCATCAGTATGTTTGAAGCATAAACAGTGTCCATCAAAGCCATTTGTACAAGGTTGTTGCTGTTGTTTTTGGCATCCATAGCATTGACACAGTTGTTGTACACACAGAGCTTAGAGATATATGTAGTTAGGCGAGAATAGGTTAGCTGGTAAAGACCAGGTTAAAGGCTTTTAGCCAAATTAAATCAGATCACCAAATCATACCATGAAAGTAATAGCCATTAGCATGAGAAACAGAAACCAAAGAGAATGACCTGGAAAATTAGAAATCCCTCTCCAAAAGGTACGAACAGAAACCAAGAAGAATAGCTTAGTAAACGAGAAATCCCTCTCCAGAAGGTACGAACAGAGACCAAAGAGAGTAGCCCTTTCTAAAAGGGGAGGGGGCTTGGAGGGATGCCAGAGACGTTCATGTGTTCAGTTTAGCAGACGATCAAGAGAAATGCGTTTTTCATTGGCTTTTGGGTTAGTCCACTGTCGGAGGGTAAATCAGTACTCGCCGATCAGTAACTTGTAGCGTTAATTCCTTTTTGTCCCCATTCGTTCTTCAAAACTCACAATTCATTAAATGCCTGTTACAAGAGTGTATACTTGAGCATACTAAGCGTTAAAGGAACTAACATTCTCAAAACATGGTTCTCCTTCACGTAGAAGAGACCAAGATTAAAACTTGAAGGAGTTTGTTGAATTTAAACATAGAAAACCAGTTTGGCGAAGGTCGACCAGCAACATCGGATGCACGAAACACCGCCAAGTGTCACATCTTGCTTGTCGCATACCGTGGCCTCCTCAGTGTTTGTCCTCGAGCGCCAGGTGTGACAATGTGTGATGCGTGTCAGGTTGTTCGGTGCATTGAGAATAAAATTTGTTTTCTAAATTCGCTATAAAATCTACGGAATATTTCAAAGCAGAATCTTTAATTTTAAACTGTTATTTTGTTATATCCGTATAAGGGAAATATATTGCGAATATTTTCACCCTTTCTGATGCAATGTTTAAAGGAATTGACGGAAATCCTCTGATTTCAATGAGCATTTAATATTTTGTTACCTTTAATATAAAATATATATATTATTTTAAAAAGAAAGTAGTGGACATTCTGTCCAGAAATGACCTGTTAGGGCCTTAACGTATTCTCGCCACATTACCTCCATCACTTTTCGCCATTGTGCCTGATGCTGTCTCTCTTCACATCTTGTGTACTGGGTATTTTGTCATTTCAATAAAGTTTTTGTATCTGATTTCTGTGTGTGTGTGTGTGAGTGTGTGTGTGTGTGTGTGTGTGTGTGTGTGTGTGTGTGTGTGTGTGTGTGTGTGTGTGTGTGTGTGTGTGCGTGCGTGCCTGCGTGCGTGCGTGCGTGCGTATGTTTGTGTCTGTCTGAGTCAATGTGTAGCAAGAAATTAAGTCTGTGTCGGGCCTACATGGCGTGGGGCGGAACGTCCAACCTGCGTATTTCAAAATAGCGCCCCACGATGCGTCACCAGTGACGAATCTATGAGCTTTCGGTGCGGGGAGGAAGTGGCCGTTGTAAATCTGAAGTGGCTTATAAGCAAAAAATAATACATAAAGAACAATTCGTACGTATTTCAGCTTAAAGAAGAAGAAAAAGAAAAAAAAGAGGATGTACCTCTGGTGGAGTACCTTGTATTTACACGCATGCCAGGTGAGAGTTACCGTAGGCGACTCAGGTCTTTGTTGTGTTTGTTTTACGAATTTCGAACGCTAATTAACTCCCTTGTGTGTTGAAATCAGCTTAATGATTCCGAGGGACAGCCTGCCTCTCGGCTCGCATGCGTAGACGGGTCAGTAGCTCCGTCATCGGCGGTAACGGGCGAGGCCATGGACTGATGCATGCACACTTTTAACAGGCGATCGAATGACGTGCGTAAAACGGGCGGCATTCGTGCATTATGTCACTTGACAAAATATTTCGCACAGTGGAATGATGCCTGACGCTACTCCAGATGTAGCCTACAGAAACTCAAAGGGGACCCGAACTGAGCAAGCTTCACGGATCCTATGGATACAAATGAGATTTAGCAAATCCCTCCTCTCTCTCTCTCTCTCTCTCTCCTCTCTCTCTCTCTCTCTCTCTACTCTATATATATATATATATATATATATATATATATATATATATATATATATTAAACACGCACGGCAGTTCTCTTCCGGTTTGACATCGGGACAACACAACCGTGAGTACTGCAGTTTTGTGCTCAGCAGTCTGTCTCAGTGACGTCATGAGCAAGGCCGGCATGTGCGGTAAAAGTATCATCTTCTTTCTTGGTGCTTTACGTCCACGGAGGCGAGATGGCCCATTAGGGACGGGGACAGAGTGGGAAGGGGCCGACAGAGTGAAGGCCCGACCGCGGAAACCGCCCGAAAAAGACAGGAGAGACCGTGGACCGCTGCCAGAACAATGGAAGTGTTAGGGCGGTGTCCCCTCGCCGTTGCCCAGCGACTTGTGCACTGCGCAATTGCTGTTTCAACTGCTGTGCTTGGCCAGTCACAAAGACAATGTCCGTTGCACTGCTGTTGACGAACAACTTGGACAACTCAAGCAAAGGAAGTCCAGCTTTCTTAGCCCAGCTCCACCTCCCTACTCATGATCTCTTCTGGGCTAAGTTGAGGGTCCAACTCCACCTCCCTCCTCTAAGATCTCTTGATCTTTTGATCTCGCCTGGAACCCTGAAAAAAGTATCAGTCACGAACAAAACGTTTCTCCTCTTCGTTGAGACAGAGCAGGCCAACATGGCTGTGCGAATTAAAGACAGAATCTTTGTATAATAATTGAAAGTGCAGAAGAACTAAAAAATCGATATATTTTTTCTTCTTCTAGGTTTTCATGCCAGCTTGCGTCTTCGGTTCGGTTCCCTTTGAAACTAAACTCGTCTCATCAGTGTTATCTTTGAGTGTATTCTGAATCGGATGAGGAGGAAAAAAACTAGAAATTCCCACGTTAGAGAAAGCGAGCTCAACCGTTGTGTCAGTGGAAGAGCACACCGCCCCGACTCGCCACGTCAGTAACTCAAGCGTCGGACATCAGCCGGTCCGTGACTGCGGCGTGTCCCCTTCCACCCCAGCAGTTATCCAATAAAACTATCGATGACAGGTGGTCAGGTTCCACGCGTATTCATCGCAGCGGCAACGTCGCCCTGGGCAACCACAACTGAATGATGCATCACAGTGACCGTTATCACTGGGCGTTTGTGAAGTACTCATGAATAGTTTCTATTTGAAATAGACCATAAAACTATTGGAAATAACTTTGATTATTTGAGCTGAATTTGTTTAAACCAAGAATAACCCTCCGTAGGCTAAGGTGGACTGCTTTAGAGTTAATTGAGATCAGTGTCAACGATAGGAAAAAGTCTATGCGCTGTACAAAATGTTAAAACTGACAAATCCGTTTTAGTATTAATTAAAACATGGTGTGTGTGTGTGTGTGTGTGTGTGTGTGTGTGTGTGTGTGTGTGTGTGTGTGTGTGTGTGTGTGTGTGTTGTGTGTGTGTGTGTGTGTGTGTGTGTGTGTGTGTGTGTGTGTGTGTGTGTGTGTGTGTGTAGAGAGAGAGAGAGAGAGACAGACAGACAGACAGACAGATAAAAACAACTAGGGACCCATAAAATTGTATAAAGACGCAACTTGACCTGCAAAGGTAGAAAATGTGCAGTTTACTCTCTCAGTCAATATTTCCACAAAAGGAAGTACTTTTTTCCTGCCAGTTTGAAATCATTAATTGGCCGAGCACTGGCATTTTGTTTCGCTCTTTACCAATGAAGATCAGAAAAGAGTTGACTCATGACGTAAATTCTATTTTTGCCACACACCCCGGCCCTGTTCACGACGTCGCTGGTACTGATACCGACTGCTGGGAACAAAATGGCAGGACTTTCCGTCGCGTTATCGCGACGTTCAAAAGACCCGAAATCGAGTTCAAAACTACTGTATCGTTTCTGATTCTTTTAATCCATTCCTATCGATAGCGCCCATGATACCTTTTCGGTACGGTTCTCCTCAAGAGGCGCACCACAGACTGTCGGGAACATTAAGGCCCGTCTACCGTCTGTTTTTAAAGAGCTGTCTTAACTTTTCAGTCACTATGTAGATGCTGGTCTGGGTCAGTCAGAGCGAATCACAGACCAAACCACATGTTGGTGATTAGTCTTATTCAACTGTGAAACTAGTTTGCATCAAAATCTTCAACTAATTGTTCACAGGTGGTTCTTTTAAGTACGGCGCTCTCTCAAGCGAACTTGCTTGCAATAGAAACGCCATTAAAATGGTCTTTGCTCTTTTTGTTTCATCGACTGGTCGATGTTGTCCAACCCTCTCAGAGATGACTGATGTTCTTAAGCAGGTGTGCGGCCCACGGCTAACCAACCATTGCGGCCGACGATGGGTATCAGTGCCAAGCCCATATTGATCATCGGGACTCTCTAGTTATTGATCTCTTTCTTTGCCGCTTGTTTAGTCAATCGGCGAATTTGCTCTGAATTGGTATGCACGTGGCACTGGCTTCAACTTAATAGGACATCAAATCTCTCTCTCTCTCTCTCTCTCTCTCTCTCTCTCTCTCTCTCTCCTCTCTCTCTCTCTCTCTCTCTCTCTCTCTCTCTCTCTCTCTCTCTCTCTCTCTCTCTTCTCTCTCTCTCTCTCTCTCACCACACACCACCACCCCTCCCCACCACCACTCACCCTCCCTTCATTCACTCTCTCTCTCTCTCTCCTCTCTCTTCTCTCTCCTCCTCCTCTCTACCATCACACACACACCACACACACACCACACACACACCACACACACACACACACAACACACACACAAACACACACACAACACACACACACCACACACACACACACACACACACACACACATGCCAACAAACAAACCAAAACCTGCATAGATGGCATATCGATGTGAGAATACACGCACTGACGCATGTATAGAATAGTATAGAATTATTGAGTGAGACAACAAAGAGAATTTCGAAATTAAACTAGCCTTACGTTAGGAATGAGGTGTTCAGCTGGAATTACTGTGAGTCTGTTGCTAGGATGAAGCAGTTCAGTCCCGTGCCTGTCCGCGAGAGGCGCTGTCCAGTGGGAACGCGGGGCGGAACAATAAATAAAATATGGCAACAGGGCAGTCCTCGCAGTTCTTCCTGCCACCAGCCCCGGCAGATGGGTGCCTTTATAACGGTTCCTATCTGTGTCACAATGAAAACACGTACTCGTTCTTATTCTGGACTTGGAAACTGATTGTGTTGTCGCCCGAGTTATGTCTGGAACCATTCTTGGAGAAGCAATCTTTGCGAAAATATATCCGACGATATTTCAGTATGGTTTTGTGTGTGTGTGTGTGTGTGTGTGTGTGTGTGTGTGTGTGTGTGTGTGTGTGTGTGTGTGTGTGTGTGTGTGTGTGTGTGTGTGTGTGTGTGTGTGTGTGTGTGTGTTTTGTTTTGTTTTGTTTTGTTTTGTTTTGTTTTTATAGGTCAGTGCGTTCACTGACACTATACTACCGTGAGTCGCAAACATGGCGGCTTTCAGGTCGTTGACTGAAGTGCCTAAGTGAGAAGAATTCAAGCCGACTGAGCGTGTCCGTTCAGGTTCAACTTGTTGCAAGAAATTTTCTGTTTTGTTGTGTGTGTGTGTGTGTGTGTGTGTGTGTGTGTGCGTGCGTGCGTGCGTGCGTGCGTGCGTGCGTGCGTGCGTGCGTGCGTGCGTGCGTGAAATTCTCTGTTGTGTGTGTGTGTGTGTGTGTGTGTGTGTGTGTGTGTGTGTGTGTGTGTGTGTGTGTGTGTGTGTGTGTGCGCGCGTGCGTGCGTGCGTGCGTGCGTGCGTGCGTGTGCGTTGTATATTCACAACAAGTTTGATTTGTGTTTGAGTGCTTGTTCTTGTCCAGTGTGTAAAGAGCTGTAGTAATTTACTATTAGTACTCATGTACTTGTTTATAAGGAATGTATTGTGTGAATGTGACTTTGCTTTCTAGCCCCCATGGGCAAAAGCTCAATAAACCGTCAAACCTTTACATCCACAGAGTCCACAAGGGGAGGCATGTGCGCGTCGTAAAGATGACTTTTATGGCGGTAGAAAGCTGACGGGCTCAAGTAACCCGTAACAAAGGAACAAATGCGGCTTTTGGAACATAAACTGACCGACAGTTGTCCGGGTGACAAACCAGGGACATTACGTTCACCGATTCTGCCCCGCAAAACACAATATCATCGGGACATTAAGCTGATCGACCTACTCATAAAATGTGTTGACAAGCGAGCGATAGCCAGAGTTCCCTCTTTACTTCACCGACCGTCAGGTGGAGCGGTGGTCATAAAATCAGTCTCACCGTCAACAAATCTGCTGGCCAATACCAGCGAGGCCTACGTGACATGACTGATTAACATATTGTAATTATCTGACATAACGCTTCCTTCGTGAATACTGACTGACTGACTGTGAGCGCCCAAAGTCAGTGAGACACAACTCCGTCTGATGACTTTGTCCAGTTTCTGCTGCCTTCGTGACTGAGTTTGTAAACTCGCAATGCTACGAGGGATGAAGTCTGGCCTTTTTCACTGCGTCATACAATGCTCGAAAAATTCAGCCTCCCGCTACCGGACGCTGCCACAAAGTAAATCGATCGCTCGCATGCAGGTATTGTGGTCCAGTGTAGGAGTCTTACTGAAGCTGACTGTCGGACTCGCTTGCATAGTTAGTCTGGCTTTCCTGTCTTCCATGGTGGTGCGTCAAAGAAACACAAACCCCAGCCGATGTGCTGTCAAAAAAATACCCAAACCAGGAAAGCATCATTCGCTTTCTTCAGACAAACTTTACATGGCTGTGAACTTGGACCATTCTCTAGGAGACAGTTTGTTCAAGTTTGCTGCTCTTGTGAGTATTGCTGCACAAGTAAAGCGAAAGCTCGCGTTTTCCAAAGACCGTTTAAATCCTATAGCCGATGCGTTTGACGTTACGTTTGCAAAGAAATTAAACACTGCATGCTGGAAGAACATCAAAGAACAGGTTGGAATTGATAAACATGCCGTGTTCAAAAGCAATTCTAGCGTCAATGTAGTTTTGGTGGGAACATTTCAGTCCTGGAGGTATTTTGATAAAGATTCCGTATTTGTGCGAACAGAACTGAGGTTCAGGAGGTTTGTGTTGCAAGAGGCGCACGATGTGATAGCGAATCACATTGGCAAAAGCTTCGGGAAAACTCCTCTAGTTGGCTTTCATATTGTAACAAGAAAGTTACGGCATTTACCGCCTTCTCAACAGCCACGGTTTGACTCCGTGGACGGAATGGTTTCCAGAAGTGTGACGTCAGAGTACGTTGTCTTCCCTCCTCTCAGCTACATCATGCGGGCCATGGACCACATGAGAATGAAATTTGGCAGGGTGAGTTTCCTACGTGTTTCTGTGCAAACGTAATGTTTTCATTTGCCTCCAGAAAAATGATGCTGTTCAGTCTTCTTCTTGTTGCTGCTGCTGCTGTCTGTTCCAGTTCAGTCACGGTATTTTGATGATGAAATTAACAATCCAAGGAAGCTTTTTTCTTTCTTTTTTTGCCTCGAAGAGTGTTTGATGTGTTGATGCGGTTCAATGTCATTGCTGCTCCCGCAGCTACTGCTGCTTCTGTTACTTGTTCATTTCTCTAGGCATGTGAATACCGCGGAAACTGAGGTTGGTAAAAATTATTCCTAGCCCCATGTAGTAAGTAGTATCAGTTGTTCTAATCAACTGAGTTTTAACGCTGTCTGATAAAAAGACTTAAGCGGGATTTAATTTAAGACAATTGTTAAGGATGATCTTTAAAGCACTTTTCCCGTTTATCTGCAGAAGGTGCTTCTGCAAGCCGTTTGTATTTTGCCGCCTTCAGTAGCCGTTTAGTTTCGTCTAGTTCGGTTTAATGACAGTTCAGATATGAACATTACGTATGAAGATGATGGTACGTCCAAGCTGAACGTCTATTGTGTTGTTTATCTGCATTTCCAGTTGATGAAAGCCCGGGCTGATATCTCTGACGTCTAGTGTGTTGCCGGTCGGATATGCCGTGCATGGTGCTCGTTTTTAGAACTGGAACAAGCGCATTATAAATAAAATGTGTCTTTACTATTATATCTGACGCCTATTGTGTCGTTTCTGCAGGCGCTGTTTTTGGTTTTCTGTGAGGACCCGATGTGGTGCAAAAGCAGGATGCAGTTTGCTGACGTCGTTATCATCAGAGGTCAGCCTCCGCCAGTCCAGCTCGCCATCCTCTCACAAACCCAAGCCTCCATCCTTACCACAGGTACGTCTACCTTTGCCTTCTCTCATCGCCCTCATATAACCGCACTGGTTGACTAGGCGTAAAACACCAATTTACTTACTTACTTACTCGCCTTCTCTGTTTCTTGTCACGTCCGTCTTAAACCCTACCGTTTTCGTTTCCGTTCGATACCGTAAGCAAGTAGTTTCCTTCAACTCGGCCCTCACTAACACAGCAATAAGGAAGCCAGCCTTTCATTTTCTATTCCGCTTTACCATTTCCCAATAAAATAAGACACTGGCTGTCCTGATCCCGTCCAAATTTGTTCGTTGTTTAAAAAAATAAAAAAAATAAGCTCGGATAAATGAAGCCTTGCACTCATTATGCCAGCCAAGGACCCGTAAGAGATTAGGTTGGAGGTTGCTTGTATTTTTGTTTTCCATCAAAAGAATACATAAGCCATGTGTCTAGAACCATGTAAGAACATCGAATTACAGGCCTTACTGTTTCCTTCAAGTTTTGGGGCCGGCTTGTTTCCAGTAAATAAACTCACTTAAAAGAAAACTCGATTATAAGAAAGCGTATCTCTGGATGCCAGCCAAAGTTGCTCTCTCTCTCTCTCTCTCTCTCTCTCTCTCTCTCTCTCTCTCTCTCTCTCTCTCTCTCTCTTCTCTCTCTCTCTCTCCTCTCTCTCTCTCTCCACCTCTCTCTCTCTCTCATCTTCACAACGCAGATAGTGTCGGCCTTTGCAATATCTTCACCTAGAAATCAAGTCAATCAATCAATCAATCAATCAATCTCTCTCACACACACACACACACACACACACACACACACACACACACCACACACACACACACACACACACACACACACACACACACACACCACCACGCACGCACGCACACTCGCACGCACGCACGCACGCACGCACGCACGCACGCACACACACACACACACAAGGTCGAATATATTAAACAAAACTAAAATTCGAATATAAGAAAACTAGTTGTATGGTTGTCGCTTGTCAACATCATTGTCATTATGTGTTTGTCAAATGCCTTCGGGCGGTGTTGAGGGGAAGGGGGGGACAGGAGGGAGGGGGCTGGGGGCTGTCCGTGTACAGCACCAACTACCTGTGGACACAGCTGTACCTTGTTAACGTGACTGTCATTGATATGTGTGGCAGGTTCACTGGGGTGGTGGGGCGCGTGGCTGTCCGGCGGCCACACGGTGTACAGCACCAACTACCCGTGGACACAGCTGCATCGGGAGGCGGGCCGCTTGACGCCACAGGACTACTTCTTACCCACCTGGCAGGCGTTGTGACGCCGATGACGTGGCCTTAGCGCGACTCGGACTACGTTCTGTCGCACGACAGACAGGAATCATTTGGCAAGATCATGCAAGAAAAGACTTGTGTGTGGTGATTAGTTGACGCAGTGGAATAAAACATGTTGCGTACAAGAACACTGATTTGTACACGAACTGACTGACACAGTTGCGTGAAATTTTCTGTGTACAGCAATACTTCCGCACTGGTCGATTGACTTATCCAACCGGCATTAAACTTACGTGTGTGCGACAATAGTTCTTTAGTCACTGACGTAAGGTCCGACAACAGTGTGGCGGCGCAGTGTTTATGGAAGATCGATTTATCGGACCGTTTTTCTCCCTCTGTGTCTCTCTCACTCATGCACGATCAGCCAGCGACGAGTGAGAGTCACCGAAAGGAATGATCAGGAACTATTGGATAAAACTGACGGTCTAAAGAGTAATGTTTCGACTGCGCGCCCTGATCAGCTAATACCGGCCTGGCATTCTGGAACCAGATGTATGAGAAGCAAATAGCCCCATTAGTCGCATATTTATCTTCTAAATGGGACGACACTGGGGTGTGGGGGGGGGGGAGGGGTCAGGGATGGGGTGGATATATATATATATATATAATACTATCCGGCCGGCCTAAACGCGAACAAAGCGATAGGCTCCTTTTTCTAGTAAAAAGTGAAATATGTTGTTCAAAATCTTTCAGTAAGCTCTCGCAACCTTCTTAATTCATAATAATTGTGTAAACTCTCTGTCTCTCTCTGTCTGTCTCTTTCTCTCTGTCTCTGTCTCTGTCTGTCTGTCTGTCTGTCTGTCTGTCTGTCTGTCTGTCTGTCTCTCTCTCTCTCTCTCTCTCTCTCTCTCTCTCTCTCTCTCTCTCTCTCTCTCTCTCTCTCTCTCTCTCTCTCTCTCTCTCTCTCTCTCTCTCTCTCTCTCTCTCTCTCTCTCTCAGAGGATATTATAACCTGTGTTATATGAATGTATAACACAATAATGCCAATGTAACGGGTTTTCAGCTGTTGTTGTTGGTGTGCATGCATGCATGCATGGCGTGCGTGCGTGCGTGCATGCGTGATTGCGCGCGCGCGTTTGTGTATGTGTGTGTGCGTGCGTGCGTGCGTGCGTTCGTGCGTGCGTGCGTGCGTGCGTGCGTGCGTGCGTGCGTGTGTGTGTGTGTGTGTGTGTGTGTGTGTGTGTGTGTGTGTGTGTGTGTGTGTGTGTGAGAGAGAGAGAGAGAGAGAGAGAGAGAGAGAGAGAGAGAGAGAGAAGCACTTTAATCAATACTTTGTTCGGATAGTAACAACTCTGTGTATTGTTATGTGTATTGGGTGGGGGTCCATGTGTCACACAAATATATAATGTAATGAAAGCAATAAAATCACTAATTAACAACAAAATGATTTCATTTCTTTCATGATTTGTGTAGAAAAAAACTGCCTGTTTGTTGCTTGAAAAATTGTCATCCCAAAAATTTGAAGTGTTCTGCATTGTTCCATTAAAAATGTTCGTTTCTTTGTTTTTGTTTGTTTTTCTTCTGGGTGATTTGATCTTTTTCAGAATACTGCCAGTCTTCTTCTTCTTCTTCTTCTTCTTCTTCTTCTTCTTCTTCTTCTTCTTCTTCTTCTTCTTCTTCTTCTTCTTCTTCTTCCAGAGACGCAGTTTAGAGACTAGGCTTATACCATGCACATTTATTTAAAACTACATCTTTATATTTTTGTTTCTTTAAGAAGAAAACAGCAGCATTTATCACTGGCATGTTTTACAACGAAAGGACAGCACCAAAGTAGACTACGTGAAGACGGTGCAGAATCACAATGAATCCTAGCGATGACGTCAAATGGCGAAGTTTGGCCTATTGTATACGACACAATGAACACTGACGTCACCTTCACTTACTTAGAAAGCTGCGTCACAAATCCATGATGGACGTCTCCTAATACCTCCGTGAGGGAGAGGCTGGGCTGATGATTGGCGGGTCAGACACATCATGTTGGGATTATCTGGAGCCAGTATCATGCCCTGTGTTCGATTATGGCTCCAGGACATTCTGGTTTCTTTTAGCTGTCGCTTCAGTCCTGATTTTCATTGATGTTCCTTACTATCTGAGGATCTGGGGCGATGCCCTAATGGCGAAAATTCACCGCCAGCCTGTCCCTCCCGGAGTTCTTGCCACACACGTTTACAACGGTACTGTATAAATCTATTGTGTCTGCGGTGTGCATGCGTGCATGTGTGCATGTGTGTGTGTGGGGGGGGGGGGGGGGGGGGGGGGCCGTGCGTATGTGCGTGCATGCGTGCGTGCGTGCATGCGTGATTGCGCGCGCGCGCGAGTTTGTGCGTGCGTTCGTGTGTGCGTGCACGCGTGCGTGTGTGTATATGCGCGTACGTGCGTGCGTGCGTGTGTGTGTGTGTGAGTGAGCGAGAGAGAGAGAGAGAGAGAGAGAGAGAGAGAGAGCTACAGTGTTAGGGTTAGGTGTAAGATTTTTTTGATTTTTTTTTCAACCACACCCCTTTTTCTCGCACACCATAAATACCAGTAATAATCGGACACTGATCCTGGATATTATGTTATTGGAAGAAGAAGAAGAAAGAGAGAGAGAGAATACTTTAATATTCATTGTTTTATTAAGAATATAAGCGAAACAATCACATCTATAATCTCAGTTGCAACCTGATAACAGCCCACAAAATGTAATGCAGAAGTGACGTATAAAAACAATAAAATGTTAGAATCAAAGGAAAGTGCGAATCTTGTATGAAAGAAACGAACGACAAAAGGAAAAGAAAGAAAGGAAGAAACCTTAGGCATTCATATAATAAAATGATGGAAAAGCAAAGTGGGTAAAAGGTTTACTTCTCTTCTTTTTCTTTTGTTGCCAAAAAGAAAAAGAGAGAAATTCAACCTAATAAGATTTTTCCTAACAAACAAGGTGAGTAGAGGTAAATGAGTCGTCGACCATCGTCACCTGCTTTGTCCTTCCAATAATTATACACTCTTACTTCTCAACCACCCCGGTTTTGAGAATACCTGGATAGAATCATTATCAATAAAAACAATCAATATCTTTTTATTGCTAAGTGTCAAGTAAAAATATCCATACACATCGGATGAGGCATGGTGTTGAGATCATTCACTGAAA
>JABMCL010000768.1:120000-149664 GCA_018857735.1 Alviniconcha marisindica
TTCATAAGTCTGCCAGATCCCCTTAACCTTCAAAAGAAGTATTCCTGTTGAAAATTTACAGTGTATCAAACATAATTTTAGAACAATTCTTTTGATTCTTGGGTGCTTGCATGCGCACGCATCTGTGTGTGTTGGGGGGGGGGGGGGGTGCGCGTACATGCAACAGCATGCTGTGTGTGTGATCAAATAATAAGGGGCCTCACACAGTGGAGTGCTGCAGGTGCAAAAATCAAGATCCCCTCAGCTGGGAACCCAGCGCTATCAAAGGTTCTCTCTTGCGTGAGATAATAATCAAACAACCATGCAAACAGAGATTTTAACTATGAGTCCATTGGGCGCTGTTTCTTTTATTGCAGCTTGTGTTCTGGGATGAAAAGAGCTTCTACCTTGAGCAGCGGATGATTCGACATTCAGACAACTTTATATGTGCTGTAAACTACTGCTGCCAGCCAGTCATACCCAAGGATACAGCTGGACCTGTCACTCCTCAGCAAGTGTTAGAGAGTGTGTATGGACAGGTAGCAATCCCAGATGCACCACCAGAACTTGCTGCATGGATCCAATCTACAAATTTATCCAGTCAAGCACTTTATGCAAACACTTGAGTTATGAGGTGTTTTTTGTTGTGTTTTTCTAAAATAGGTATTCGCTTATCTGTTATTATAATGAATGACATTAAAACAAAAAATGTAGTATATTTGCTAATGTCATGTTTTTGAACTTTGCATGTTGGTTTTGCTGTTAGATATACAGGATGTCTCATGTTTTTCTTGTGTCTTAATTATGACTTTTGCACAGTCCAGTTACAAGCAGTCTGTGCTATAAAAATTGCATTTTTTTCTTTTTCTTTTTAGTGTTCACATCAAACTTCAGTTTCATTTAGGCATTGATAACAAGCAGTGTAAAGGAAGCATTCATTGCCACATGTCATGGGTGCAGTAGGACAAGAAATTGATTACAACAGTTAATTTTTTGCAGACTTATAGACCCTTTGTTGAAATGACCAGCTGGCAGCAGTGTGCCTCCTACATTTGTTAATCAATGGCTGGCACCACTGTGCCCCCCACCATTGTATGGAAGCATGTTTTAGCACTATCTGAATTACTACTTCACTGAGCCAATTTTTATAGACATAGGTGATTTTCTTTTGTTATAAATTATTGAGATAGCCCCATGAAGAATTAGGGCCGAGAAACAGAGGGAGAAGAGGAATGAGCAAAAAGAAAAGGATGAAGATGAAGATTATTATGCCAATGTCGAGAACAAGGGGGGGTTGGGGGGGAGGAGGGGGGGGGGGGCAGGCAGGTAAGACCAACAATTCAACCACTGTTATCACTATTTACAGCGACAACAGTGCAGTTTCAATCTGTAGGTCTAATGTCTATCACTGGGATCAGTGAAGCAGAAAAGTAATCTTTAAAATATCTTTAATTAACAGTTAAAAAAATTATCAGCCTATCCAACTGCCAAAGTTTCAACAACAAAATATATATCCATATTAGCACGAAGATTTCAGATCATTTAATTGTGTCAGCATTAATCACTTTTCTGTTAGAAAAAAATGACCCTGAACCCACAGTACCCTATGGTACTATGATCCAGGAGGAGACACTTTCTGATAATCAGTTATGCCATCAGCAAATTGTTAAAGTAGCTATGGTACTTTTAGTCTTAACACTCATTTTTACACTGTTCTTCAACAGAATCAACACACAACACAATTGTATAAATGATTATAAGCATCATAATAAGTGAAATTGTTCTTGAACAATTCAACACAAACTTTGAGTCATTGGTTATTAACTCTCATGTGGTTAGCCCAGTTGGGGCATTGCTTAAAGTAGGCATATAAATAAGCCTTTCTCTCCAGTCAAAACTGCACATACCATATTCCTGGACCAGTATACATTGCCCTCTGTTGTATCCATGGCTCTAGAACTTAATTGTTCCACCTGGAGCATCAGCCACAGCCTCTCAGTGAAATATGTGAGTGGAGGTTCAGGCAGAATCTGCACCTAGTAGTAGACCATAAGAAGTTTGTTTGCATATGTGTTGTTGGTTTTTCTTCTCCACGAGAACTTTAAATTAGAACACTGCACAATAACAGCAGGGTCAACCGTAATATAAGAACAGGTAAAGAAACAGGACATTTGTTTTAATTTCTCCATTGTGCCAAATATTTCATATCTTCAGTGTTCTGTGACTTCTATGTGCATACGTAAAATGCTGAATAGAAAATAAGTTTAATAATAATAATAATAATAATGTACCTTTATCATGCGCTCATCAACACCCTGAGCGCTCACATGATACATATTAACCTAAATATGATATTCTATACACATGTGGAGCATAGTCCTGCCAAAACAACTTACATAAAGTATTAAAAAATAAAATTTAAAAAAAGCACTACAAACACACACACACACACACACACACACACACACACACACACACACACATTTAGGTTGACATTGTTTGGAAGTACTTTTATTGATTGTTACTCTGTGTTTTGGTTATTATTATACCCTGCATAATGAAGTCAGGGGGATATATTGGAATCCCTGTGCCTGTGTATTCATCTGTCCAGGTTTTGTCCAGACTATATCTTCTCAACCAACCTTTTGTAACCAAACTTGGTATGGTGGAGCATAATAATGAACCAGAGCGTCATGCAAAGAAAATGGGTTGTTATCTTCAAGGTCAGGGTCACAGTGAGGGTTCATGAATATAAACAAAATGTAAACATTTCAACTATATCTTCTAACCTAATGAATCTTTTGCTATCAGACTTAGTTTGCTGGTAGATCATCATAAGCCTGGGTATCTTGCAAAAATATTGGATTGTTCAAGGTCAAGGTCACAGTGAAGGTTCAACATTTTAATTAAACTTGGAATGGTGAAGCATCATAATAAGTTGCAGTGTCATGTGGAAAAACAGGTTGCTATATTCAAGGTTAAGCTCATAAATTATTTGGACCCATTTACTGATATAGTCAAAATATGACTGTTTCTATTACTTCTTCTGAACTGCTGATCCTTTTGCAACCAAACATACTTGGCAGTATGACTGTTTCCATCTTTTTATGAACTGATGACCCTTTTGCAACCAACTTAGTTTGATGTTACATCATTGTAAGTCTTGTACATGAGCATATTGGATTGCTGTGTTCAAGGTCAAGGCCACAGCAAAGGTTCAAAAGTTTGTTGAATATTTGTCAGTCCTATATTTCTACAACCAGAGTACCAAACTAGGTGTGTTGATGTACTGTTACTAATAGCCAGACCTAGTGCAAGCAAAATAGGCATGTTTGTATATATATTGAGAGAGAGAGAGTAAGTAAGTAAGTAAGTTGGTGTTTTACGCCCAGTCAACCGGTGTGGTTATATCAGGGTGAGAGAGAGAGAGAGAGAGAGAGAATACTGTATCTAGATACAGTATTGTCTCTCTTTCTCTCACACAACAATGGGGGTATTTAGCTGCACGACATGAAAAACTTTGTTATATATATATATTTATGCTGATAATAACACTGTGATGGTATCTAGACACACAATGGAGGCATTTTGCAGCACTTGACAAACTTTGTTGTTTTTGAAATACATGTTGTAAACCCTTGTTTATGACCTCTTTTGTGCAATTGTACATATATTTTTTAGACAGATATATATATATATATATATATATATATATATATGTGAGCAAGTGCTCTTTGTACGTTTTTACAATGAGCAATCCCGCCCGTTATCAGATCTCATATCCGCGTATGATCCATGCAATTATACTGTACTGTTAGTAACCCGGGAACCGGAGCAGACGACGCTTTTGTTTTGAAGCGCTGCGTGTTGCGTAACGCCACATGGCCTTCACACAGCCGACCGGCGATAGCCGCTGGTGCGCGCCATTTTCAAATCTGTTTACTCCCTTAATATTTTGACCGCTTGTTTGTTTACCTACTCTTTGTTCACCTAGTCCTTTTTATGCACTAAGTCATGTGTAATATAATTTGGCATCTTAGAATGTTTATTTAGATCTTATTTAGACGCAGGATCGAGCTTAATCAGTAGCCGATGCCACTCTAGGTCCATTCTTTTTATAGTCGTCGTCTGCATGGCGCGTTTTCTGTGTAGTACTAGTGAATAGTAGTGAATCGTTGTTTTGACTGATTGAAGTAATTCTGTGTCGATCAATGCTTTGTCGTATAGTATTTTGCTTAGCTGACTTCATGTTTAGTGTTTATTTTGGGTTGAAATTAACTTATTGAGTCTTGTATACTGTAGAAGCTAAGTTGTATTCATAGACTACTTGGTATCACTATCAGCGCTGCTGCGACTAAAATAACACGCCCCAGGCGAAAGTTCGCACCGATTGTTTTAGTGCTAGTCTTTGAGTGTGTCTTGCTTCTCGTATAGAGCGTTGTATTGTAATTGTTATGTACCATTTTAACCGTGGGAGCGTGCACTTTATTCTGATGTAAGTTTTATTGACAGTTATATTTTGTACATTGTGTTAGTTGTGATTTAGTTGTACGAATCTGCTTATAGACAGGTGCAAGCCACGCTTCCCACTCTTGTTGCAAATTAAATAAGTCATGTGTGTACATTTTGTTTATACGGTTTAAAAGGTTGTAACTGTAGCTTTTATTTGATGTATTTCATGTTTTAATTAGTTTAGTTATTGTTGAGGAAACTGTATTTGTGCGGGCCAAGGAAACACAATAGTCAGCCATTTTGTGGTCCAGAGGGCTGATTTCATTGTAGCGATAGCGTGTGTTCTTTGCGGCCCGCGCAGTTCTCTTATCTATGCGTGCGCGTGAGGATTTTGGGTGTGCTGAGAAAGTTGTCTGCTGCTGTAGAATAAAACCTGTTTGCCGTCGCCGCCTGCTGTGGTCTCCATTTTGACTGACTCCGCTGCCTGTGTCCTGTCCTTCTACCACTCCACTCCATTACATATATATATATTCCTCTGCACCACCACCACATCCTGCCAGTTCTATGCCTGGCTTCCTGAGTGCATGATTTTTTACTCCTATGACCTATCAAAATGGTGGTGTCCATGATAGGAGTATCATGATGAGTGTTCTTATGTCAATCTTAAGGGAAATTGGAGTTTTCTGGGTGCTGTCAGTATCAAAATAAGATATTTAAAATGCTGCATGACAATAAGATATTTAAAATGTTGCAAATGTCACAAAGATATTTAATATGTTGCATAACAATAACATGTTTTGAACTTAGCCATTCATACCAGTTTTGATGACGTTGGCTTATTCTTGTGGTGAAACTTTTATTTTCTCATTAAGTTCAGGTCTGATTGATTGTAAACTTGCATGATTATTGATACAATAATTACAATGATTAACACTTTTTAAGCTGCAGCATGTATGCAAAAGAGTTAATGGACACCAGCTTTTCAGAAGAACCAGCAAAATTGTTAATGTTGGGGTTCCTTTGACAGTTTGTTACCAAAATCTTTTACATACAAAATCTCCATAATTATGCCTCTGTTGATTTTCCCAATGACAATTGTAGTCTCATTTTATGACTCAGAAGCTTCTAAATGGTATGGCTGCATGAACAAGTCAAAGGGTTGTGTTGATGCTGCATTATTGCTGTATGTAGACTAATAATGTCTTTGTGATTTGTTTTTAATGTGTGAGCTAACAGTATAATTTCCTGAATCAGATGAATAAAGTATTCTGTCTTCTGTAATACCCAGTCAGACCAGTCTTTGTCACATTTCACAGCAGTATCACAAAGTTGAAAATCATGTACACAGCACTTTTAGTGATTGTAGTCTGTATTTACGACTTGCATGTACATGCAAAACAAAAAACAGAATAATGATCATCAAGTGACCAAACCATCAGCTGAATTGGTAAAATTGCAAAGGTGGTAAAGTTTACAGCTGTTCTCATCCTGATTATTCCAGTTCATGCAGTTCAGTCAAGTTCAGTAGTTGGTATAACTACTATCCATATTGATTGTCCTGAAAACCAATAAACGACCAAAGCTGTGATTGTCTCTGGGTTGTACAAAAGAGTTAATGAAGTATACCAGCTACCATGTTCACCACACACACACACACACACACACACACACACACACACACACACACACACACACAAGGGTTGTAAGAGTGACTAATGCAATAGACTACAGAGTGGATCATCGTTCAAGCCAACTGAATACAAAAACTGCATTAACTATTGCAGCTTACTAATTATATACCTATTTTGAGTGTTTCTGACCCTGAAAAAAATATCACCCAAGACAAGACATCAGCAATGAACAATATATGATGTTCAAATTGTACACTAGTATTAAAAAGCCGTTAGAACCGGGTTGTCACCAGCCAACACACACACAGATTCTTTTAGCTACACCTTTAACATTGTGAGAGAAAAAAATCTGAAATAAAGAATGACTGCTAGCATTCTAAGACAAGATCCAAACACCTAAAAGGTTCAAAAGCGCTATATATAAACAATCATCAATCAATCAATCAAAAAGAACGCTACTGTGTTTTTGTCCTAATAAACAGCATTGAACCTTTTATGTGTTTGGATCTTTTAACACTGTAGTCACTGCACAGTGGAGAGGGTCAGGGGAGGGGGGAATTGCGAAGAAACATCCATCTGACAGTGGGGTCTGTCTTGGATTGGGGGGCAGGGAATTGGAAGAAACATCCACTCTGACCAGTGGGGTCAGTTCTTGTGGGGGGGGGGGGGGGAATTGTGAAGAAACATCCACTCTGACCAGGTGGGGTCAGTTCTTGGTTTGGGGGGGGGGGGGGGGGGGGGGGAATTGCGAAGACATCCACTCTGACCAGGTGGGGTCGTTCTTGATTGGGGGGGGGGGGGGGGGGGGGGGGGGGGGGGGGGGGGGAATTGTGAAGAAACATCCACTCTGACCAGGTGGGGTCAGTTTTTGATTGGGGGGGGGGGGGGGGGGGATTGTGAAGAAACATCCACTCTAACCAGGTGGGATCAGTTCTTGGTTCTGTTCTCACATGAAGAGCCTGCAGGGATTGGGCTGGCACTTGCCACTCGAGCAAGCAGTGCATTTCTGCTGCCGATGATTCCAAAGACCAGGAGCCATTTTTGTTGCACATCTGAGAACACTTTCTATCATCAATAGAACTTGGTTAAGATGGAAAAGAAAAAAAATGTTTTAATGGTAATACAACACAAGCGCAAAGCTTCAGCGTAGACCTATGTCTGTGGGGTAGACCCCTGTCTCTGCAACAAGTGAACCAACTGAAAGCTGTGTCATTTCATTTCCTTCGTTATTTGTTTGTAGATTAGGTAACTGTTTTTTGCTTAAAATCTGCGCACGCTCAGCATTGTCCTATTAAAATACACGTTCTTTGGTACCTTTGGTGTGTTTTGATCCCTAACAAGTTCTTTTAAAAACACTATCGTCTGCTAGCGTGATTGACATTTACCTCCCCTCGGGAAGTTAACTTCTGTCCTTCGGAAACTCAAGCAAACAATGGCCGACTTTGACACAATCTACGAAGAAAGGGATGAAGAAGAAACTGTTCCAGGCCACACGCTGGCGGCAGTCCCAGATCCTATAGTCATTCGAGGTGGAGGGAATGTTACAATGTAAGTATTATGTGTCAAATGTGGGGGGGGATTCTTCATTATTTAAGGTAAAATAAACAAGGAGTTTGTGTCAACAATGCCACTGCCGGAACAGTGACTATGCGTGACATCGGATAATTTTGGGGTTTCTGTTACTCCAAATTTAGCAGGAGTCTTGATCTGTTGAGAAAATGCAGTGAAATAACATTGCTAACTTTCGCGATCTTTTAGACAGTCGTGTTTCGCAAGAATTTTAGTGGCAAGCATCTGTGACTGTGTTGCCCAACAGTTGTTAGGTCTTTTGTTGTTGTTGTTGTTGTTACAGATCTAGAGTTATAAATACCACAGATAGGAACTGACATAGGCTCTGCAGCCTTTTTATGCCCCATCTTATACAAGGTTATATATATATGACCTAGTGCCAAAAGGTGTGCATGCAAGGGGTTATGCACTTCAGTTGAAAATAAAACATTGTTGAAAACTTTTTATTTGAAATGTTGTGTACGTGCATGAATAAATGAATATATATAGTACAGATAATTTCAGCAACCAGGCTGTGGTTGATTTCAAGATACAGTCACCACACACTGAAAAAAACACTGAAAAATGACCGCAAAAAATGGACATCCATGTACAAAGTGATTTTTGTGTCTTTGCTTACAAACAAATCACAAGCACATGGAGTAACAATCACTGATTTGTACACGGAAAACATAATTTTATACGGATAATAATTAATATAACATCAACACTCACGATAGTTATATTTTTGATCAATTGATCGTGAATGTTTGCCCCGTAGGTACGTTAGATGTGTTGTAATCTCGAACTAAAAACTTTAAACAACCAAAAAACGACAGCATCGCTTCGGAATCACCAGAAACATCGCGTGTGTTCTGATCCATACATTTGCTCTCCACAGCAATACTCAGGTTTTTTCAGCGAAGTTTTGCACGAAGTCTGAAGAATATTTCCCCGATCATTTGATATTGTTGTAACATCAGACATCCCTACAAGATATCTAATATTTTGTACAAAACAAATGAGAAAGCTGTCTCGTTTTATTGACAACATCCGGCACGTCACGTGACCTTTCCTGATTTACTTCATTCTCCTGGCCACGTGGCGTGTCTTTGTTTGGAAACATCGAAAGGTGTGTTGTAGTATCCTTCAGTGGTCGGACGTAGGCACATCAGTCTGATGTAGAACATGCACTGTGTGCTTTTTCAGGAGTTTATTGAGAATATTTTCAAGTTTTCTGCTGACTGGGGTGTGCAACATGGAAGTACTGTGAAAAGTGGCATCTTCCCGCGCCAAAGATTTGAAAACTTTTTTTTTATACTTAGCCAAGTACAGCGTGAAGAATTTTATTACGACAAGGCAGTATGTTGTAAATCTTACGTGCAACTGTTGATTCAGGATGTGTACTCAATTTCATCAAAAACTTGTCAGTTATAAGTGCATGCTTTTTGTAGACTGTTTAGTGATGTTGCGAGAGTATTTTGGAACTGAGCGAGAGCGACGAAGTTACATTTTTTTTCAAAGAAGTACTTTTCATCCTGAAAGTTATGTAAGACACATGTTTGCCACACAACTGTTGTTGTAACGTGACATGAAACATTAAACTTTTAAAGTTTAATTAATCCCAGCAGATGTTAGAACTAATACTAATAGCGGTTCTGAGAACTGATTTGTGTAGAGGTCATGGTGTGTAGGTTTGACATGTTTGTACTGAGCATATCAGTATTGGGACACTTGCTGGTTATTGGTTTAATAATTTCAGATTCATAACACTTCAAATTCATTGACATGACCATGGTACACAGAACTGAGCATACTCTTGAGTCAAGTGGTACAGCAACAGCAAGGAGGAAAACATCAAACACAGACAGTTGCAGACAGTACAGAGAGAGGCTGGCCGCAGACAGTACAGGGAGAGGCTGGCCGCAGAGAATCCACACCTTGAAGAGCTGGGGGAAGGGGGGGGGTGGACTTAATTGTTAATGTAAATTATCTTGATAAAATCAGGTCATTCTGATCTGTTTTTGTTAGACTGATCTAAGCAAACAGAATGTTTTCTGTGCTAAAAATTGGGGAAATGTTATTTTGTTGTAATACTGATGTAATACAGAATTTTGTTTCATTTACTTTTTATGACTTGTGATTAAATGCAAAACTGACAAAAAATCTTCTCACTGTGTTTTTGCATGCACTTGTATATTGCATGAAAGGGTATGTTACTTGTTATATAAAAAAATGTTATGGGTTTATGTCGCCCATCAGATATTACAACAATCAACATGTCTCGATCATGTGTTATATGAGTGTGCAAAATTTGGCACAAACATAGTAGCGGAGATGTGCACTAATAGTGTGATTTAATTTTGTGCATACTTGTGCAAAACTGAAGACGCAATGCACTATGCATGTTGTAATATCTGATGTACAGCATGCAGCCTTTTATAACCTTTGTCAGCAAATATCTCCAAAAATGCATGAGTTTTTATCTTTTGCTTTTAAGAAATCTTTCCTAGCATTGTGCACATTCTAAAAACACAGCTAGTTTCAATGTATCATCAACTTTATTTTCTACCCCCTTTGTCCTATTTTATATAGTGTGTGTGTGTGTGTGTGTGTTGTGTGTGTGTGTGTGTGTGACAGTGTGTGTGTGTGTGTGTGTGTGTGTGTCCAGCACGGTTTCGGTGGGCTTTACTGAGTGGAGGAGTGGGGTGGGTTCAGCCAGCTGTCACTCATGGGAGAAGGCAGTGGAGAAGGTTGTCCTGGGTGTGTATGTGGAGGGGAGGGGGTTCCAGGTGCAGAATGCCTGAAGCTAACAAAACAATAATTGATGTATTTTGTTTCAGCTTTGGTCTCAGTAACAAGTTCGAAACAGAATTTCCCCAAGGCCTTTCTGCAAAGGTAAAACCTGTGATGATGTTTTCTTAAGTTAAATGAAATGCTTGTAGTTTTATGAGTTTGGCAGCATGGTTTTATAACAAGAAAAGGGCAAATATTATAAACTTGGTTATATTTATACTATAGCCTGTTCCCAAGCATGGCTCAGCCAAATCCAAATCAGTGCTTCTGCTTACTCAAGGTAAGACTTCATTCTTGTATGTTCATGGTAATATGGCCTGAACTTGCATCATTGGCTGTAGTCAAGCATTTTTTGTTTGTTAGAGCCATCAGTATACTATTATTATTACTAGTATTGGTAGTATCAATATGCATTCAGAACACACACTCTCTTCAGGCAGGTATTACACACTATCACAGAGAGATGGCCCCAAATATATGTAAGTGGCATTGTCTTACAGAGTTGGGTCGGCCGTAACACTAACAGGCAACTGCTGCAAGATGAATGTACAAGTATAGTTTGCAAAACAAATGCTGGGAGCTCCAAACTGCAGAGCATCCACTACTACTTATGGCATACCTTTAGTTTAGATACTGAGCTGGAGTGTGTTCTGTATTGATCCATACTCATAGGCATTTGAAAAATGATCAGACAGCTGAGATTCTTCCCTCAGATGTGTTTTTAATCCTGTGCACATTGTTTCTGTTAGAAAGTGGGTAAAGTTTGTCCTGGATCGATCAATGTATTTAAAAGGCTCCAAATTTCTGTAAAGTTACTTTTCAAGTTGAAATATAATTTCCTTAAACTCCATTTCGATCCCACCAGTCCTCCTGCCAAATATCCGGCTGCGTCTAGGGTTTAGCACCACTTGTAGATTGTAAACTTTGCTTCTTACACCTACAGGTTGCTCCAGAAGAATTCCGTGCCACAATACTTCGCATCAACAGTGTGCTACGCAAAGCTCTTCCAGTCAACATCAAGTGGTTGTTTTGTGGCTGCGTGTGTTGTTGCTGCACACTTGGATGTTCACTCTGGCCTGTTATATGCCTCAGCAAAAGGGTAAATATTTAACCCATTAACTGCCCCAGTTCATAATTTTTGGGGGCTGAAAAGTGCATGCAGACACGCCTGCAAACAGCATATTTGATGGGCCTATAACTCAACTTTCAATACTGTGCATTTTTGTAGAAGTCCTTTCACCTGCTCATGCAAAGAGGGGGAAAAGCCTTAATGATTTCAAATTTGGCACTTCTATTGATCACTTTGTGAGTGACGGTGCAGCAGGCACAGCAGTGAAAGGGTTAATATTAATCAAGACTACTGGTGTGGAGAAGAAGAAAAAAGCAAACTGCTAAACACTAGCTTTTAACTTGAGTTGTATTCTGAACTGTTTAACCATTTGGTTTTACAACCAAAGGTGCACTCTGGCTTATTATATGTCTCAGTAAGTGTGTAAATACTTAATACTAAACAAGACTGCTGGTGTGGAAAAAACAAGAATGTTTTCTGCTAAAAACTAGCATTTAATTAAATTCTGAATTGCCTTACCTTTTGGTTTTGAAACCAAAATTAGCAGTAGAATTTCAAGAGTTTGAGTTTGAATGATAGGTCAAAATCATATGATGAGGATTAAATCTTTCCAAGAATTTTTGTTTGGCCTCATATCTTCTGAACCACTGAACTCTTTATACCTAAACAACATGTTCTGCATTATTACCATTACCAGTGCTTTGGCAGGCAGCTAAAAAAGTGGTAATGCATTGACAGTGTGACTGGGCACAGAACTTAGGGGCAGGATGAAGGGGGAGTGGGTGTAATTTTGCCATGGCAACAATCCTTGTTATAATGTTAATTAAGGCTCACAATGCTGTGTTGTTCATTGTCTGTGTGGGTGTGGGTGCATGTTTTGATGTTGCAATATTGCTTTCTTTTTTTCAGACACGTCATGCAATTGAGAAAGTGTTAGACTGGGAGAATAGTCATTTGTATCACAAGGTAAGAAAGCGAGGACTTTTGAACATCAGAATAACTAGGAATATGCTTGCAGATGGGAAAATGAGAGCAAATTGGTACGGCTAAGAGGTCCTTGTCACACGAAGTGGGTTTTTTAACTGTACATGAAGAGTGGGAGTCTGTGTAATGAGTAGTTTCAGGCTGCCTTTCTCAGCTGGCTGTTCAGCAGGCTTAGCAAAAACTTCAGTGCCAGGATTTTCTTGGACTCTGTAACTGTGGTAGGAAATGTCAAGCTTTGAGTGGTGTGAGGGTTGACTATGAGAGCAAATGTATATAAATCTATGGATCTTTATACCTGTTCATACCACTTTCAGTGATTGTGACTACATTTCAAGGTTTTGTCAGTGTAATTGCTTACATCAATCAGTACCCACTCCCATCCCTTAGAGGGAGCAGGGAGAAGGGGATAACAGCTAATAAATACATGTGTCAAAGTTCAGATCAAGCTTATTTTGTCATAATATGGGTTGTGCTTGGAATGATGTGCAATAACAGTTGCAACTGTGTAAATTTTTCAGAAGCAAAAAGTTGTCATCATCTGCTGTTGCAGTGTTCTAATCTTGAACAAAAAAAGTCATTTCAGTCTCAAGGCAAAAAGATTGGTTAGCTGTCATGGTCACAGTAAGGTGTTTTTTTAATTTTTATTTAACAATAATAACAATAACAATATACTTTATTAATCCCAGTGAGAAATTAAAGCTGTCGTTTGATCACACAACAAAGAATATATCTCAATAATTCTAAGTCATGAACCACACGCACTGTATACACACTCTTAGACATACGCCCCCTTTCTCTCAATCTGCATACACTAACACTTAGTAATAGCAAACCCAAAATTACATGGAATAATGCTTTCTCGGTGTCAAACCAAAATGTAAAAACTCCAAAAAAATCATTAGAACAACCCTCCACTAGTACAATGTTAAATGTATCGTCTACATTTAACATTGTACTAGTGGTTGTAATGGTACATAGGTTAAGATGATCATGTACAATATGGTCTGTGTGACTCAGATGTGTATTTAAGAGACATAACTGACACATTTTTTCTGGTTTTAAAACTGAATGTGAGTTGTGTGAGCATATGGTATGCCATATGCACTTCTTATCTATGAATATGACTAGTGCTTCATTTGTTTGGGGATGTTACCCTATGAGGAAGGCAGGTTACTTTTCCCAGTGAAAGCTGTTTGCTGTGCAGGGTCAGCAGGAAATCTCCCTAATCTTCTTTGATTTTGTGTGTTCCGTGTGTGCACACTTTCTGTAGGGGGTGCACGCACGTGCATGCAATTGTGTACATGCTTGTGTTATACATTTGTATGAATGTGATGAATGCATGCATCTATAAGACTTTGTAAGCACCCTGGGCTCTTACAAAATGGGGCACCATAAATCATCTGTTATATATATATTAGTATTATTTTCCCTTGGAAATTTCCCCAGTCTTCTTTGATTTTCTTTTTCAGTGAGTCTGGGATCATGAACTGTAATAAGCCATTGGCATGCTGCATTTAGCTGCATGATTTTCTGATGATAGGAATGAGCATGTGTACATTGTGGTCATGAGTACAAATATTGCAGTAAGGGTTATGTTCTTATAATGTATATTTTGAAACCACTTTAACCCGCTAAGACATTGATTAAGACAAGAGGCAGTCATCTATCAAATGGTTTCTCAGGAGACAGTTTGTCTGCCTTTGAAAGATCATTAACCCTCTAATTTTCAGAAAGTATTCTTTGCATGTATTGATTATTTTCAACAGTAACCACCCTGTTTGTGTTTTGTCTTTTGTTTTTTTAGTTGGGGCTTCACTGGCGATTAAACAAACAGAGGTGTGACTCCAGCAGTATGATGGAATATGTAAGAAATACAGTCTTGTTTTGTTTTCCTGCTTTTTCTTCTTTGTGTACACAATTGTGTGACTTTTCAAACAATTGACTGTTCATTTCTTTCTACATGCACATGAACATAAAAAGTAACACCTGAATGCTTCCCCCTTTCCATCTTCCCCTTCAGTGGAGCCCCCCCCCCACCTTCATCGTCATCTCTAAGCCCCTCAACTTCCAAGTAGCACCTTCCCCCTTTCCATCTTCCCACAGTGAGCCCCCCTCCCCCTCCCCCCCCCCCCTTTCCATCTTCCCACAGTGAGCCCCCCCCTCCATCTTCCCACATAGGGCCCCCTCCCACTACGCCCCCCCCCCCCCCCACTTCGGTGGCCCCCACCCCCACCCCTCCATCTTCCCCAGTGAGCCCCCCCCCCCCCTCCATCTTCCCACAGTGCCCCCACTCCCCCCCCCCCATTCCATACTCTTTCCACATGAGCCCCTCCCTTCCATCTTCCCACAGTAGTCCCCCCCCCCCCCTTTCCATCTTCCCACAGTGAGCCCCCCCCCCCCCCCCCCATCTTCCCACAGTGAGCCCCCCCTCCTCCCCCTTTCCATCTTCCCACAGTGAGGCACCCCCTCCCCTTTCCATCTTCCCACAGTGACCCCCCCCCCCCCCCCTTCCATCTTCCCACAGTGAGGCACCCCCCTCCCCTTTCCATCTTCCCAGTGAGCCCCCCCCTCCCCCCTTCCCACAGTGAGGCACCCCCCCCTCCCTTCCATCTTCCCACAGTGAGGCACCCCCCCCCCCTTTCCATCTCCCACAGTGAGGCACCCCCCTCCCCCTTTCCATCTCCCCACAGTGAGGCACCCCCCCCCTCCACCCCCACAGTGACCCACCACTGCCCTCCCCCTTTCCATCTTCCCACAGTGAGGCACCCCCCACACCCCACACCCCTTTCCATCCCCTCAGTGAGACCCCCCCCCCCCCCCGCCCCTTCCTTTCCGTCTTCCCACAGTGAAGCACCACTGATGCAGGAACTACTTGCCTATCTGCTGAGAATGCAGAGCTATTGAAAGTTCTCTCTTTAAATTCTGAATTGGTCTGAATATAGTTTTGCATGCTTTGTCTGCTGCCAGGATTGTCCAGAGGTCCAGTAGTTTTGTATCATACTGTTTTGCAGTATATTAAAGACAACCCACCAAAATACAACAAAGTTGATAAGGTAAATAAAAATGCTTTGTCTGCTGCCTGGATTGTCCAGAGGTGCCAGTTGTTTTGTATTGTATTATTTTGCAGTATATTAAGACAGCCCACCAAAATACAATGAAGTTGATACAATAAAGAAATTATGGGCCCCTTTTTCATGGTGAGTGTGATAGTAGAGATATGGGTGCAAGTGTACTGTTGGGTATCTTGGCATGTGCTGTGCATAGTCCGTCAGCCAGTCAGTACTTTAAAATTTAGCTTTTCTGCTGTCAGAGCAATCAAACTAGAAGAAGAGAGAGAAAGGCTGACTAGAAAATATAACAAATGCTTCTGCATCCAAAGTTCTCCTTGTTCAAAAGAAACTGAGAGAGCAGTATAGTCCTGCCAAGTTTGATGGCAGCATATCCATCCACTCAGCTGTCAGAGATTTCCCAGTGACACGAATTGTGCACCATGTGTGAATTTGGCTTCACTGGCTGCTGTCAAACACAGTAGGTTCAGAGATGTGATGAAACATATGCACTGCAGCCACTTCAGAATTCAATCAAGCTTATTCAATATAATACTTTTCAGCGGCCATGAATAGTGACCTATTATTAGGTGCTAAATCTCAAGGATCAAGTAGCCAGCCATCTCTCTCTCTCTCTCTCTCTCCTCTCTCTCTCTCTCTCTCTCTCTCTCTCTCTCTCTGTGTCTCATCACTTCCAACCATTTGCAAGAAAACATACTGTTTATAATCTTGTTGTTGCTCTTTTTTGACATTGTTATATGTTGACCTGTAGTTTAAGGTGTTATGCATTGCTTTCATTGCAGGTGCTGTACATTGAATTCATTCCAAAAATACCAATTTTCCGACCAGACTAGCAATAGTACTACTTCATCGTCTGCGTCAAGCATCGTCTCATGACACCTGCCTCATCTTCAATAATGTTGCTGTGAATACATTGTGCCGATCTCATGTGACCCACTGGTGCTCTTCATCACATTATCATTGTCATCATGAACATCATCTTGATGAAGCATCAGTCAACTTGGGCATCTATTTGAAGTGATGTATGTATAAATGGGTGCTGACTTATGCTGTGAGATTTTGAAATTGCAGATTCTTGTTTGGAAAGTGTTGTTACTTGATTTTGGTTGGTTGTTGTTTTTTTAAAGAAAAAGGTGTCTTAATCAAGTAAGGCAATTTACATCAATATTTTGGGTTTTTTGTTGTTGAAACAGTTGATGTCTAATCAGGTAATTAATATTAGAAGAAGACTGGCATACTCTCTATATTTGTATAAAATCTTTGAGTGCAAATATGTCACAATTGTTAGGCCTACTGTCTGTGGCACAACTAGAATTGACATTTATTTCAATCTTGTTTATACTGGTTCTTACTGGTTTCACTGACCTTTACTGAAGTTACTATCAAAGGCCAGCTATGATGAGAGGGGTATAACCAAAAGGGGGTGGGGGGCATATTTCAGATGAAACTATGGTGCCAAGAGGGGTATAACCAAAAGGGGGTGGGGGGCATATTTCAGATGAAACTGTGTTATTGTTAAGCACATAATTGTGCAAGATTACAAGCATAATGCCTTTAGTTTTTGTGGCCTTTATTTAAGGGGTATTGACTGTGTTTCCAGCTCTGGTGTAATGTTAGTGTTTTTTGGGCCATTGAATTTTGTGAACTTGTTAGCTAGATCTGGTGAAAAGAGTGTCTGCTTGTACGTTTTAGTTTCTTTGACTATTGTATTTCCAAGTTTGTGAGGAAGTTTCAAAGAGACATTTGTTGAAAAGACCATATGAATGGAGGTGAAATTTTGTATGATTAATACTAACTTAGAATAACTTTGGGTTATTGGACCATGAAGCCAGGGAACTAACTAGTGCAATCAGAAACATGAACATAGATCATTTTTGTATGCAAGTGTGTGTGTGCAGGGCTCCCATTAACAAACATTTTAAGAGGGTCAGTTGGATTGTTAACCCCAGGAGACTATTGCCATCTGTAATGATGAATGATCATGAATTGTCAGATTGTATTTGTAATCCCATGCATCACTGTAAGGTAGGTAAACCCTTTAATGCTGGCTTTATCTTGGAGGCTGTGTCAGATCTTTAAACTGTGCATGATGGTAACCTCCGTTGAGCTTAACATTTTTATACCAGCTTCTGTGACCTAAATTTCCTTTTAAGATCACAGGGACATTGTAAGGTTAAATCTGCAAGTCATAATTCCTCATTAAGTTCTTTATTGGTCATGTCATACTTTGTAATTGTTGAATGTACATTTACATCATGCACAGAATGCTTTTTTTGATTTACAGAATGCGATTTGGTGAAATAATTGACAAGATTCTGGACTGAACAAAAACTGTATCAGTGGCTTTTTCTCCAAGGCCACAGTCAGGGTCACAGTAATATTCACAAGATGAAACTCAGAATCGTTTGTCAAATTCTTGCCCAATTCAGTTCTAATTTTGTTTGATTGCTTGTTATACGGACATAATAAAGAGAATACTTTATGCCCCAGTCACACCAGAGCATACAATTGTTTGATCGCACGATTGTTCGCGATTTGGCCAGGCTACGACTAGTCTCCAAGTTTTTCTATGACTGCTTTTATGACTGGTGGTGTGATTCCATAGATTAATCGCAAGAGAAGCTATAGGTACTCACAAGACCAGTCGCAGATCGCTACGATTGATGGTACAACCAATCGCAGATCACCACGACTGGTTGCACAACCAATTGCAGATTGCCACAACTGGTTGCATGACCAATCACAGATGACACAACGATTTGTATGACCAATCATAGATATAATAAGAGGGGGTTGGTTCTGGGCTCAGGCGTTGGTGCCGCCTTGAAGACTGGAGCTCATGCTGCTCCACCTGCACGGGGTGGTATGGCCTCTGCTGGGAGTTGCACAGCCTCTGCTGGATATCTGCATGTACATTCACTTGCCTTTCTGCATCTGGATGTGACCTCTTCGCCCTTCCCTTGCCTTTCTTGGGTGCCATTTCTTCAGCACTGCACTGTCAGGAAGTTGAAAGAATATTGATACTGATGCTTGATTGAGCACCTTTTTATATGCAAGGGAAGTCCGGTCATGCGACCAGTATTAAGGTCATACAACTGGTGATCAGTCACAACTGATCGCACTACCAGTTGTGACATCGTACAACCAGTTGTACGACCAATTGTGCAACTGGTCTGGCCACAACCAATCATAGATCGCCACAACTGGTGGCATGACTGGTCATACGACCATATACAACCCGTCTGCAACCTCCTGCGATTTGGAATTGCGGAGCCTGATTTTTGAACATGACCATTGACCCTGCTGCGACTAATTTGCCTCTAGCAATTACCCACAACCTCTGTGACCAGTCATATGCTCTTTCTGCGATTCCCCCACAATTCCCTCCTCTCTTGGTTGTACCTAGCTCGTAACCTGGTCGCAAACCCAGTGTGACTGGGGCTTTAAGTAACTGTTATGGGCAATTTGTCTAAGGGAGGTAACCAATGTGTTTTCCCTCATCTTTCAGACCCAACACAATAATGACCTGTCAAGCTTTACTTATCCATGTTGTTTCAGGTTACATCAACCCATCTTCAGTGTCATGGTAGAGGAGGAAATGTAATGAAGTATATTTTTTACTTTTGAATGCAGATCAACTAAGCATTAATTCTCCTCATGACAGTTGGTATTTACTATAACTGAAATGTTTGAAAAGTTATATATATAGCCCAGTTGTTACATATGCTGTCTGCAACTTTGCTGGATCTGTGCATTATGCCACTATCTCTGTTAAGATGAGTGAATGAAAGAGCAATAATTTATAAGACACATAAATTTAAACAATCATGCAAGAATATGCATGTTCACAGAACTGGGGTTAGGGAGAAAAAATATTACATTTTCACATGCACATAAGTACAATGAGTGAAGCACACACACACAGTATTAGTATTATTTAATGCCATCAGCAGTGGTATGCCCCTCAATGACTTACAGGAGCACAGCAATAACATATATGTTGGGTTGTACCCTTTATGTATTATTATAAGAGTTCTTATTTTCTTTCAAAATAATCATTTCTGCATTTGCTTTGATCATGTTTACAATAACTTGCAAATTGTGCATACCCATAACTGCACCAATGTTTGTGACCTTGACCTGGTTCCACAGTGAAATGAGCCTCATAAGTGGGAACAGAAATGTTGGTAGATGTGGGTGTGAACTGGAATGTTGGAAGCTGTGGCTGTGAACTGGAATGTTGGAAAATGTGGATGTGTGGATGTGAACTGGAATGTTGGAAAATGTGGATGAGTTTTTGTGAATAAAAATAGGATGTTAGTCTTGTTTCTCTTACAATGCCAAATGCATAGAGGAAAACAGCCGTAATACTAATAGTTTGATTTGCAAGGAGGCTAGTATTTAAAGGTATGATTATGATGCACTTGTCTTTTGCTCAATAATTTCTTGATGTTATATCTGCCATTTGACCTTCAAAGAAGGGAAAATAGACACAGCAACCAAAAAACAAACAAAAAAGAGAACTGCCAACATTCCAAGTGTATAATATATTGTGTCATACCAAGAGACTGTTGTTATTAAACAGAATTTATGAGGCAGGAAAAAGTGGGATAAATTGTTGATGGCCATGCAGTGAGTGATTATTGATATGTTTATTGCAGCTGTGTGAATGCTTCACATTCATGTGAAAATGTGCATTTCTTGTTAGCATTTGGACATTTGCATCCATTATTTGATGCTTTGGTATCTGTTTGATAAACCTGTGTCTGGCAAGTTGTTTGTGATATTTAGAGATGAGCAGTTACCGATAATGTATGGAAACACTTTATGGTGTCCTGTCCATTCCTTTGTTGTCATTGTCATTGTTATGATATGACCGTTACTGATTTGCATCGGAGAATGTGAGTCAGTGTAATGATCAGTGTTAGACCAGCCAGCCAGCAAGAAGCAATCATTTGGACAGTAAATGTTTGACACTATATATATATATATATATATATATATATATATGAGGTCAAATTTTGCATAATTATACTACTTGCTGAGATATATTCCTTCCATACCACTTTAGTGACCTTGATCACATTTCAAGGTCACAGCAGTCAAACAGTAGCAAAAATTCAGTTTTATTTCTGGGGGAAATTTATACTGAATAATGTTCAAACTAACTAAATAAATACATCTCACCATGTCACTGGATATAAATTTACCAAGAATTACTTTTTTATATTTACGTATTTGAAATGTGACGATGTGCTTGCAGTGCCATGCATTCAATAATTCACACATTTCCTGGCTTCTTAAAGTCAGGGTTTGTTGGATTCTGTTTAAACAAGACCTTTCAAACTTTGCACATGACCTCGTTTGGGTATACCCTTTTCATACCACTTTGTATTACCTCGACACATTCTGAAGATCACAAGAGTCCAACGTTGTAATTGGAAGGTGTATTTTGAATGCGAGTCATGGAGCCTTTATCCTTGTTTCTTTAAAAGAAATGAGAACTTTGTGATGTTTTAACATTTCAGTGATGATAAGGACTGGCCATTAAACTAAGGAGCTCTATTTTTATTTTTGTGTCTTACAAAATGCACTAAGAAATTGATTGGCATGTATATATATATATATATATATATATATATATATATATATATATATATATATATATGCATGTATTGTAGAGCTTGCTTTGAATGATCACCTTCCTGCTGGTGTATGTGTGTGAATGCTTGGATGCACGTATGTGAATGTTGTTTATATGAAAGAAGTAAGATTCCACTTTGTCATATGGAAGATGTCTATAAAATATATGTTAGAAAGATCCATGTGTGTCTACAATTAAATTTATTTTCACCAAAAGAATGAGTTGATGGCAGAAGTGTGCACCAATTTTTTTTTTTTTAAATGATGATAACTTTTGTAAATGCAAGGCTTGCATTTAACTTTTAAGTAAGGAAGTGTTTGTTTTTTAATGCCCTTTCAACTTTATAAGTCACATTAGGTTGACATCCGACACTACTTTGTGAAATCAATTTAGGTAAGTAAACATGATGCTTAACGTCCACAGAAACCATAAGGCTTATTAGGTAGTGGGTATGGAGGTGGGGGAAAGGGAGATTATATACCTATCGCTACACTGTCAGCACCAGAATGATTCCTGCATTAAGATGGGAAGCGATGAGAGCCATTTTAATGTTTCAGTAGGAAGTGATGGACAAAGTCACAAGACTGTCCACAAACCACAACCGTTTTGAAGAGAGGAAAGCCAAAGCGGTATCAAACCAAGGTCCTTATTGCTAGGCCAAACCAGCTCACCAATCAATTTAAAACAGCTAAGAGTCGAACAAGCTTACAGTATCGTGTAAAAGAATGTGGTGATCAAGAAGAAGGTGAAGATCTAAAACACTGAAGTTTATCAGAATTCAGTCAACAACAGTTAGTTAAAAACAAATATATGTCAGTAGATTAAAGAGAAATATCTCTGAATAACATCCTCAAAGAATATCCTTGAAACTACAAATCAAACACCTTATGAATATGATCGAAAGGTATTACTCAGTCAAATGAGGTTTTTGTGCACTCTTTCTCTTTCTGCTGAACACATTACGAACAAAACATTTTGGTGCTAAAAAGTATTTTGCAATGACTATTAACCATTTAATAGCGTATCAAGTTCATACAGATCGACTGATGCAGATGGTGCCTGGAATTAATCGGCAGATTTGAGAGTGAACTTTCCAAACCACACCCGTACACAACACAGCCTGTCGTGAATTATTGCCAGTCTCTGAAATATGAGTAACCCGAAGAGACATTTGCCCCATTTTGTGTGTGGTCAAAACGAGTCAGAGAGCAGTCGTAACCAAAGAGTTCACAATCCGGCTTGAAAATAGTTCCAAGTTTTGCCAGGTCAGCGATGGGCACAGACCTGAACGCCTCCATCATGGCTGCATCCCGCTGCTGCCTTCGTTTTTCTTTATCGCCTGACGCGTGGTAGCTGGTCTGGATGGCACGGAGGAGGGCGCGCAGTGTGGCCTCGACACCACTCAGGGGCATGTTGGGAGGAAAAGGCAGCTCGGCGGACACCAGTCCACGCACCTTGAACACTGTCCACATTCTACGCAGTATCTGGCGTCTTGCAGGCCTGCATATAGGGTTGTGTAACTGCTTCCATACCGGGGAGCTTAGTGTTCTCAGTGCTATCTCAGACATGATGTTCAAGTCATTGCGAGTGTCAAATGTTGAACGGTCTTCTGCTATTTCGTCTAACGTGAGGCCAACCTTATGGAGGATGTATTCCGTATCCTGGAGAAAAGATTCCATTTTACCTACAATGTTAAAATGCGTTGTGCATGGTTTGCATTGTCTGTAGATCGGGACAAAATGAAGATTGTATTGAAGTACACTGCGAGGATCTGAAACGGCTTCGTGAACAATCGTGGCGAAAGTTGGAATAGTCATCCTGCATTTTTCTTCACTCTCTGAGTTCTGACTAAATGGAGAGAACAAGTCGAAACTGTTTTGGCCTGTCTCATTTACAATCTGAGCAGCTTGACCAAACCCAAACGGCAGAAATATTTTGTCAACGTACGCAGAAAATAGCCTCGCAAAGGGGTCCCGAACGAAAATAAATTTTAACGAACTTTGGAGCATCTTCCGTTTCCACTGGGCACCTTTGTTATGAAAAGTCAAGTCCTCAGTATGTACGTGCGCCAGCAATCCTGACTGTCTGAAGAGGGACCCTGGTGGTTCTATGTTATTTAAGATCCGGAACACCCTTTTCCACACAGAGCTGCCCACTTTTGGGACGGCACAATACACCAGATGACGACCCTTGTCCACAAAGAAGTTCTTATCTAACTTGCCAGAGTTCATTCCTCGGGAAGAAACTAACGGTTCGGTGATTCTGGATTTTTCACAAGCTTTCCGTAGGTAGTTAGCTCTCTGCTCATGCATGACATCTTCGGGAGTACGACCAGTGTTCTCGATGGAAGACAGTACGGTAGCGTCATCCAGAGGTTGGCTTGTCGTCGAGGTGTCACTGGTGGTGACCGTGATCAAGGTGTTGCCTGGGCGAGCTGCTTTGTCTGTCTCAGGTGTCGATCGAGATGTTGAAAATCCCTGAATAAGAAGCAGAAGAAAAGAAAAAAAAGTTTTTAACTTATTTCTTTTCTTTTTCTTTTCTTGGTTGTTTGTTTATATGTATCTGCCCACAAAGATGCTGATTGTTTACTGAATTTCAAATCTTGTTGACACTCAATACCTCACATAGTTCCGAATGATCGTTGAGCAGCGTTTACTGTTAAATTAAATTGTATCGTACATGTATTATTGCGGAGTCGAGCGCTGTAATAATCATCTGACATTTTCTAATGTGCCTAACTTTAAATACGAAGCCCTAGGCCTTGGCGCCTTCTTGGCTCAAAAAACAAAATAAGTAACCACGCGTGTATGCACGCGCCAACGCGCACACACGCATACATTACAAACACCGATTTACTCGAAGCAAAGATGTATTTATAATCTTTGCTCGAAGCAGGCTGGAGACAGTTAGAAACAGGAGTAGGAGACGGAGAAAATGTGAGTCTTCAACTGTGATTTGAAGGCAGACAAAATGTGAGCATGTCACGCAGAGAAAAGAAGAGTGTTCCAGACGGAAGGACCGGTGAAAGAAAAAGGTGTGCTGTCCTTGGAACTTTCAGCGTCTGTTTGGAATACGGAAGATCCAATCATCAGCAGAGGGGCGGAGAGTGCGTGATGGGGTGTACAGTTTAAGGAGGTCGGACAGGTATTGACAGGTGCATGTGATCACGTTGTTTCAGTCTTGTATTCTTTTCTGCGTTCTGCTGGCAACCAGTGCGAATCCAAAGAAAGGGGGTAACATGTTCGTGCCTGGGAGCCTTGCAGACAAGACGAGTTGCACGGGTCGTCACACGCTGAACTTTGTTTACAAGTTTTGACGGAGATGGCTAACAGGGAATTACAGTAATCTAAACGGGAGAGTACAGGAGACATGGCAAGGGTTTTTGTGGCATTATTTGCAAGGAACTGACAAACTGATCCAATCCTACTGATTTCAAAGGGTGGGTCTTGCAAATGCTGCCAAGCTGTTGCTTCATGGTGAGCCCACTGTCAAACATGACACCCAGTTTACAGGTAGAATTATTAAAAAGGTATGTCGCTCTGGCCAATTCTTAAAACACCAGGAAAATCAGATAATTTTGAAGGGTCGAAAAGCAGTGTTTCAGTCTGATCTTCATTCAGCTGAAGCTTGTCGTGGATAGTCCACTTCTTTACGTGACTGACTAACACTGACTAACAGCAGTTTTACATGTTGCAGAAAAGAGAATCAGTACTGGAGCGATGCATGCGTTAAAAAGTACGACTCAGTGCATACCACAGATAATCCTACAAAGGCGCGCAACAAACATGCACATCAATCAAAAACCGTAACAAAAATATGGTTGCAACAAAACGCGCCATCACGTAGTATTTGCAAAGTGCACGCGCTCATACGAGAACACACACACGACCACTCGTTTTGTGCTATGCTGTAACGGCTTTATTATTCCAAGTACAAAAGCTTCCCATGGGAAAGGCAGCCCGATTTCCCCGAGTCCACGTGGGTGGAATTTTCAGTGTTGTTGCAAAGACAACGTATTTCCGGCAACTCCAGTGAGACCCTTAACGCCCGCACACATGTTGAGGGTCTTCATGTTTCCATCTCCACATCCCAAAAAGCCAGACACGCACTGTTGACCTTTTTTCTAACAAGAGGTTAGACGTTCAAAACTGGATCAAGAAGGGATGGCTAGGGACTGTGTTAGTCCAAATACGTGGATCTACTGGCTTGGACTCTAGCGTTGTAGGTGTTCCTATCGCTTGACTGGGCAAGGTAACGAAATGTCGGGTCTTCAGTGTAACCTTTCCGGCCTGTTGTGGAATTTCCCATATTGTATTTGCGTCAGACTGAGTTTGTAGATCTGACACGGGTACATAATTATATTTTCAGATTTTTATTTTATTATTTTTTATTATTTTTATGCATCAACTATAATGATGGTGACCATGAGGGCGTTAAAGTCCAGTTAAGCAAATTCAGTAGTAGTACTAATGTTCCTCCATATCTTCAAAAAAAGAAAAGAGAAGGAATATTGAATAAATTTCCTTCCCGATTGTAACGGGGTGACTTTTGGGCCGGTTGCGTAGTGTAAACCACAACAGCTGAAAATTTCACGTCACTGAGACTTGAAATAGGTTCCGGTGTGATCGACGGTGATACACAAAACGGGTACAAGCAAAAGTGGGTACACTAGACATGTATGGAATCACCCGAATGAATCCTTTCAGTGCCAGCCCCCCTCCCTTTTCTCCCCGTGCACTGACCTTGCTGATGAGCCATCCGCGGGCTTCCCTGTCCTCGACGGCTGACTGCAATACTGTTGCGGGCTGCGGGCTTCCCTGGGCTGCAAACAGGATCCAGGCAGTAATGTTTTACTGTCCGTAAAAATAATAATAATTCAAACGGAAATATTGCTTCGCTCACACCGGCTCGACCATTACATAATTAGTTAAATTAGATTAGCATTTAAATACAAGAGGAAAGGAAACACATAAAAACAACAGTCATTTTCAACATATATTTATTTTTTACACACACACACACAATAATTAGCAGAGCAGATGCAACAACGCCTCTGAGGGTGAGGGCGTGTGAACACTACTCAATACTGTCTCCAACCCCCCCCCCCCCCCCCCGCCCCCACGGGAGGGGGGAGAGCGAGACTCGACGCAACATAAAATACTGAAGAACACAGATCATGAATTTGTTTCTGTGTCGTTGTGTTAAGCAGTAGACAGAAAGACCAGAGTAGAGAGAGAGCAGAGAGTACACACTTACACACCACACACCACACACACACACCACTGACACCCAGCACTACACATACACACAGACAGAGATAGGCAACTCGCCAAAACTCTTAACTCGAACTTTAATATCAAGGATAGTAGCGTTAGTCCATTTGGACCTATCTAACGCCGTCTGTATTTCTCTCTGTCGTCGTCTTCTTAACAGTAACAACCTGACTCTCACAGTAATGATGAAGCAGATGGTAATTTTAAAATCAGAGCCAAAACCGGTGTAGCCTGCTGGCATGTAGCTTAGCATGTAAGAATAGGCAACTGCCTAAAATCTTAATCCTTGTGTAATAAAGTTCTGAGTTCTCTCTCTCTCTCTCTCTCTCTCTCTCTCTCTCTCTCTCTCCATATGTCCTTCCACACTCACCGACTAATATCATGGACACATCTATTATCTGAAAGAGTAGCCTGAAGATTGTCCATAAAGAGATTAATTGAAAGCTAGGCTAACCATCAATGCCGGAGCTGCGCTGGACTCGTACATTATTTTAGACAGCGCGGGGTTAACTCCCTTCCAGTCGACAGGACCGTTTTGCTTTACGTCCACAGAAGCGAGGTGGCTTATTGGGGACGGGGACGGGGGGGGGGGGGGGGGGGGACGAAAGAGTGAAGGCTCGACCGCGGATACCGCCCGAAAGAGACCGGAGAGACCGTGGACCGCCGCCAGAACAATGGAAGTGTTAAGGCGGCGTCCCCTCGCCCAGCGACTTGTGCACTGCGCAATTGCTGTTTCAACTGCCGTGCTTGGGCAGTCACAAGGACAATGTCCGTTGCACTGCTGTTGAGCAACAACTCGAAGCGAAAGAAGTCCAACTTTCGCAGCCCAGCTCCACCTCCCTACTCATGATCTCTTCTGGGCTAACTTGAAGGTCCAGCTCCACCTCCCTCCTCTAGATCTCTAGATCTTTTGATCTCGCCTGGAACCTTGTCAGTCGACAGAACGAAGGAAGACTTTTTATTCTTGCCAGTCAAGTTGTGTGCAGGCTTGTCAGTGGCTGTCTTGTTTGTGTGTGCACAGCACGCACTAATTTCGCTGCGTGCGTTTGAATGTCCAGGTTTGGAGATGTCACGGTGGCAGGCGAAAGCTACGGACATCACAGAATGTCAATAATTTTGGCTACTCTGTCCCGAATGGAGTATGAACAATAATGGGGCCAGTTTCTTAAAAAGTTTATGGACCATTCCTAATAACGTGAAAACCTGCTAGTAGTAGTAGTAGTAGTAGTAGTCTGAGCGATTACAAAGAACACGTTTCAAGCGGGGGAGGGGGGGGGGGGGAGAGAGAGAACTCGAACGCAACATAAAATACTGAATGAAACACAGGACTCTGTGTGTGTGTGTCAGTGTGTGTGTGTGTGTGTGAGAGAGAGAGAGAGAGAGAGAGAGAGAGAGAGAGAGAGACACACACACACACACACACACACACACACACACACACACACACACACACACACACACACACACACACACACAGAGAGAACTCGAACTCAGTCGAAAACTTTTGAACTCGAAAACTTTAATATTCAAGGATAGTAGCGTTAGATCCATTTGGACCTATCTAACAGCCAGTCCTTGCTTACTACAAACACAAATAAGCACGACTATGCTACAAACAGATATTATAAACACGAACAAGCAACTGGTTAATGCAGTTTCACAGAGTTGCTACACTGAAATAATTATGCAGAAACATCGGAATTAAATTGAGGGAGAGAGAGATTTCTCGCTTTTACATAACGCTGAGGGGAGAGAGAGAGAGTTGCAAAATCAGCCAGAAAAAACACACTATTAGAACGACAGCTGTGGTCGCCAATAAAAAGACGGGAAAGAGTCATTGGGACCTGCAGCGGCTGGGAATTCGAATCATCTTTGATCAGTACCTGAAAAAGCTGATCGCGGAGCCGTCCTGCACTGTACTGACCATGTGCCAGTTCTTTCTCTCTTGCAAAGAGCAAACTTAGTAAACCAGCCGGGTCGCTGTGTGTGTCGGCATCGATTATACAGCAACAATTGTATTAACTCGTGCCAGTAGGCCAAACCTCGTCACCCTTTCCTATAAGCCCAAGGCATGCGAGAAAGCAGCCTAAGTACATAGCGCGTAACCAGTCCGGTTCCTGTTAGCTCAGGATTTGTTTCTTCTGATCAGCGCCTTACCGCCAGGCCAAGCGGGCTCACTATGGTTGAACAGGTGTTAAGCCAGGTTGTCTATTTTTCTAACCTCAATGGACCAAGAACGGGGCCAGTTTGTGTGGAAGTTTATGAATCATTCCTATTTAACGTGAAAACTGCCGTTTCGTCTTATATATTGTCTGCGATAATAAACCGAACATTGCTAGCGCCGGGAGGAGGTTAGAGAAAAGCAAAGAGAGGTAAATCTCGAAGAAAACTGACCGAGAAGTGCGCAACATTACACAGAAAGCTAAATGATGCAAAGGGGGGGGGGGAGACAGAGAGAGAAACTGACACAAATAACAGAGAGGGAGAGAGCAAATTGATGAAAAAATGAGAGAGAGAGAGAGAGAGAGAGAGAGAGAGAGAGAGAGAGAGAGAGAGAGAGAGAGAGAGAGAGAAGAAAAAATGAGGGGGAAAGAAATCAAAACAGAAGAAGAGACATACCTGCAAAATCAGCCAGAAAAAAAGCGATTAGAAGGGCAGCTGTGGTCGCCATTAAAAACACGGGAAAGAGTCTGCGGAACCTGCAGAAGCCATGAATTTGATTCATCCTTATCAGTTAATCAGTAAAGGCTTGTCGCGGAGCGTTCCTGCACTGTACTAACAATGGGCCAGAGCTTACTCTCCGGCAAAGACTAGAACAAAGGTACCAGCCGATTCGCTGGTGAGTTTTAGATTAGGAATGAAAGAAACACTCATTCGTCGTCTGTTGGAGCGAGGAAACACGGGGTGACGTCATACACACCCTGGCTGAGCCGCGACGTTCCACACAGAAAGCGCTTTAGCGATTCGAATTTCGTTGTCGCCGGTTTACTTCTGGAGTGAATACAGAATAGCCTACCTATTTTATATGTTTTTAATTTTTGTCTTTAATTTCACCACACTGAAATAATTCTCTTCTCTTATGCTATATATTTGATATTACAGATTCTTCCAAACACTGAACACTAACACACGGACACAACCCAAAGCGGATAAGTAGCCTCATATTCCTCTTTTTTTACCTTTTAACTGTTGTTCAACCGTTTTTCCGCTTGAAAAAGGG
>JABMCL010001803.1:17500-25000 GCA_018857735.1 Alviniconcha marisindica
AGATTTATTTCGTGTATCCTGTGGGTACGAAGACCATTAACGAGTTACAGGTAACTTCATGTTCAGCAGGAAGGACAATGTAAACGAACATGTAGGTTGACCCATTTGGGATAGTATTTTTTTATTACATCATCTTGAAATTTTTTTGTTAAAAATTTTTTTCCATTTTTTGAGCTAAAATTTCTATTCCGTGTATTGCACAGTTGTCTTTTTTCGTGTAAGGGGGGAAAAAAATTACCCTCAAGGGGGTTTTTCCCCGGGGGCTGGGGGGGGGGGAAGGGGGGGGGGGGGGGGGGTTGTTGCCGCCCGGGGAATCTCCCTTTTTCCGGGCAAACCCTTCATGCACAATTACCCTTCAATCATCACGGGGCTACATACACACAACGTACCCGAAAATAAATCTACCTGATTATCTTCATGCTTCTCTTTCGTCAAACCCACAAAAACCTACCTGTCCCAAACTACTTTGTACATGCCATAGGGTACCGTTCAGACCCTCCCTGTTTTTTTTTTCATTCCGATTAACCGTTAAGATCTACCCGTCATGTTTCTCTGCCCAGATTACCTGTTTAAAACCTGTTCATTTATTTCTTTTTCCAAAACAGGGACAAGGACCTTTCAACTCTTTTACTAGGTACCTCCCAAAACAGATCCACCCGAAATTAAATTTACCTTTTTCCCTTCATGCTTTTTTCGTCTAACCAAAAGACCTACCGTCCCCACAATATTTGTGTACCTCCCCATAGATGTACCCGTTCATACCCTACCTGTTCATTTTCATACAGTTTTTCTGATAACCTTTAAAAAGATTACCCTTCAACATTTCTACTGTTTTTGCCATATCATGTTTATTCCTTTCATTTTATTTCTTTTTTTGGCATAACCTGCGCAATAAACCTTTCAACTCATCTAGGGGTAGTATATACACACATACCCACCCAAAAATAAATTTACCTGTTTACCTTCATGCTTCTCTTCCACAAACCAAAAAGCCTACCTGTCTCCACAAATACTTGTGTGCCTGCCCTAGATGTACCCGTTCATACCCTACCTGTTCATTTTCATACAGTCTTTCTGTAACCGTTAAGATCTACCCTTTTAACTTTTTTTTTACATTTCCCACAGATGTACCTGTTCATCACTATAACTGTCATTTTATTTCTTCTTTTTCCTAACCTCACAATGACTTTCAACCTCTACTGGGGTACCTAACACAGATCCACCCGAATTAAATTACCTGTTTATCTTCATGCTTCTCTTTCGTTTTAACCACAAAGACTTACCTGTACCACAACTATTTCTATACCTGCCCAAGATGTACCCCTTCATAAATTACCTGTAATTACTTTATTGAAATAAGATCTACCCGTCAAATTTTTATGCTCACTGTCCAAGTGTACTGTTCATACTTCCTGTTCAGTTTTTTGTTCCTTTCGGCATAACATCACAATTCCTTTAACATTTCTGGGTATTTCACACAGTCTACCGAAAATAAGTTACTGTTTATCTTCATGCTTCTCTTTTGTCTAACCAAAAGACCTACCTGTCACCTAAAATACTTGTGTACATGCCCATAGATCTACCCGTTCATTACCCTACCTGTTCATTTTGATTATTTCATTCCGACAAACCATTTGTACTTACCTGTCCTCTCGCCTGTTGTTCTAAATATTCGGAGATTTACCTTTTCATCAAACAACCGGGTTTAATTGTGTGTGTTTTTCACCTGGCTTTACATGCACACTTATTGTCAACTCATCTGCTGGTCTGCGGGACCCACAGACCCACCCGAAAATGAATGTACCTGTTAATTTTGATGCAACTTGATATGTAAAATTACCTGTCCACTTACAGACCCACCGATCCTGTTCATCTTGATCCTTTCTTTCCGGTTAACCACGAAGATTTACCTCTACACTCACCTCCTAGTCCAAAGATACTATTACCTTAGTGGACATGTATGTGGACAGATGAGAAGATTCCACAGGTGTATTAATCATCTAAACTATTTGTGGGTAGGGAGAGGCATAACTGTGCCTATGTGTTTGCAGTGAGCCGTGAAGAATAGCAAGAAAATGCTTGTGTGGTAAACGGGTAGTTTTGTGACTATCACCTGAGTGTACAGGCATGCGGCTAGCTCGTTATATATTTTTCACACATTAACTGACGGGGACGGGCTGTGGTTTAGGAGACAATAGCCTGAATGGGCATGTATGTGGTGCAAGTTGTATTTAATGAACGGGCAACTTTGTCGGCCTGGAAACTATACAGGTAGACGCGTCGAAAGACTGTTACATGTTATTGAACGATTTGGTTTCTGAGCAGGTGCGATATGGCCATCAGAGCAGGTGCGATATGGCCATCAGAGCAGGTGCGATATGGCCATCAGAGCAGGTGCGCCACTGCCAATCATAGGGGTTTGTGGGTAGGTAGTCCAATAGCTTTGTGGTTTCCTATCCAATCATTTGGAAAGAATAATAATTTATTTGAATTTTTTTTATCGACAAGAAAGGTAGATCAATTATCATTCATATGTGTGGATAAGGTAGGTCTCATACTTAACCATGGTGGTAGAATAAAACACATTAATTACTATTATGTAGATGTATAATAGCAGCCGGTAGATCTGTAGTTACGCGGGCAAGCCTCTGTGTCATCAATGTTTACTACGTTCAATTTTGCATTAGATCTAGCCATGTTAGCATTTTCCCTTTTGTATGATTACAGACTCGAATAAATTTAATTTTAGTAGACTCGATGTGCTGTCTTGATAATGAAAAATATTTATATTCTGCCAATGTAGGCGCAGGTACGTTTACGATATTATTTCTGATGCAGCTGTGACCAGCAGTAAACTGAATCAACAAATCAAACATGATGCATAGACAACAGCACTATCACAAAAATGCGATCAACTGAATAATATTGGTAGTAGATTCGGTGTGCCAGTTCCAAGTTGCATAAGTTTGAAACTTTGGGTTCAAACGATCGCAGAACTTTGCAACTTGTCGCAGATCTTTGCAACTCGGTCTGGTGGGAGGATGAAACCGAACGGTAAATAAATCAACGTGGATGTGCAGTGAATAGATTAACTTTTCTTTCATCTCTTGTCATTATTATAGTTTTATGTGCTTTATAGTTTTTTCCGACATTGATTGAAAAATTTCACGTCTTTCACGACTATGCAACACGGAAAGGTATGCACGTAAATCAATCAATCCAGTACATGAAACTGATAGGAAATCGATCTGTCTTTTATATGGTATGGTTTACTTTTACTTTGGTGTTGTATATATTTACCAGTTTGACAATTCATGACGGTACCCTCTGTTGAGAACTTTGCAACTTCCCAAAACTGGCTGTTTGTTGCAGAAGTTTGCAACACGGTCTAGAGTGCTCAGATTAAAGACAGAATTATCAGAACCAGATAGAAAACATATACAAAAATCTTTCATCTTTCTGGTGTTGCCATTCGCTTAATTTTCAGTGCCCTAGTTATTTAGCAGTAATCCAGTTTCTGAAGCAAGTGACGACAAAAAGTTGCAGAAGTATGCAACTTTTGGAGTCGAGTTTGAAATTTCACGACGTCGTCACGCCGGTATGCATCACCGTACAGTGTGTTTAAAATAAAAGCAAAGTTAGCACACAAAGATATGTACCTGATAGGAAATTGTCTCATCTTTTACATGGTACTATTCTCTTTACTTTCCACTCATATTTATTAAGCGGTATGCCCTGAAACAACAACACCATCCGAAAAGACGTCTGCAACCTTTTGATTTTGGATGTTTGTCGCAGAAGTTTGCAACACGGCTCCGTGTGGTCAAAGTAAACGTGACATATTTTTAGAATATAAGGAACAGATAGAACAATCTTTCTTCTTTTACGTGGTACCATTCCTGAAATTTTCTGTGCTCTAGATTTTTAACAGTAAGCAAGTTTCTGACACAAGTGGCTCGAAAAAGTTGCATAAGTATGCAACTTTTGGGGTCGAGTTTGAAATTTTACCACGCCGTCACGCGGGTGTGCATCACAGTGCAGTGTGTTTAAAATAAAAGCAAAGTTAACACACAAAGATATGTACCTGATAGGAAATTTTCTCATCTTTTACATGGTACTATTCTCTTTACATTCCACTCCATAGTTATTAGGCCTGAAACAACGACACCATCCAAAAAGTAGTTTGCAACTTTTCGATTTTGGATGTTTGTCGCAGAAGTTTGCAACACGGTTTCGTGTGGTCAAAGTGAACGTGACATAATTTTCAGAATGTAAGGAACAGATAGAACAATCTTTCTTCTTTCACGTGGTACTACTCTTGAAAAAAATTGTGCTCTAGATTCTTTACAATAAGCAAGATTCTGACACAAGTGGCTTCAAAAGGTTGCATAAGTGTGCAACTTTTCGGCTCGATTCTCAATCTTTTTGACGCTGTCGCAGAAGTTTGAAACACGTCGTGATGTTGTCACACTAAACAAAATGTAATGACACGAAAGTACGGGATCGATAGAGAAAAAAATCACGCACACACACCCACCACATGGTGTGGTTGTTTTTAACATACGTGCTGTGTTTTTTTAACGGTAACGTCGTTTCTGACCTAAGGGTAGGCGACAAGTAGTAATACATTTTGGGGAAAAGTTGCAAACTTCTGCGATCGTGTGAACCATCATTAGTGTGTGTGTGTGTGTGTGTGTGTGTGTGTGTGTGTGTGTGTGTGTGTGTGTGTGTGTGTGTGTGTGTGTGTGTGTGTGTGTGTGTGTGTGTGTGTGTGTGTGTGTGTGTGTGTGTGTGTGTGTGTGTGTGTGTGCGTGTGTGTGTGTGAATGTGAGTGTATTCTACCATTTAATTCGGCAGGGACCGTGTGGACAAACTGACGATGACGTCCTGGTCTTGATATAACGTCATAGGAGACTATTGACGGGAACAAACACAACCCTACAAAGTAAACTAGTGCACGATCTAACGACGATGACGTCATGGTGTGTTTCAGAGTGACGTCATGGAGAAATGGCGGTGGAACAGAGAGCTGCACAGTCGCTACGTTCACGAGCTGCCCGTGCGAAAGACATTAGTGGAGTACATCTACGTAGACGACGATGACATCAGTGTCCACAGCAAGTGTCGCACGTTTGACGAGGAGGTGACGTGCGCTGACGGTCAGTTCTAGGGGTGTGTGTGTGTGTGTAGTGGAGGGCGGGGGGCGGGGGGGGGGACTAAGTTCCTTTTAGAGAAGGGAAGGGGGTAGGCGGTGAACAGGTGGGGGCAAGGTAGCTTGTGGATCAGGTAGCTTGTGGATTAGATTGCCTTGTGTGTGTGTGTGTGTGTGGTGTGTGTGTGTGTGTGTGTGTGTGCGTGCGTGCGTGCGTGTGTGCGTGCGAGTGTGTGTGTGTGTGTGCGTGTGTGTGTGCGTGCGTGTGCGTGGTGTGTGTGGTGGTGTGTGTGTGTGTGTGTGTGTGTGTGTGTGTGTGTGTGTGTGTGTGTGTAAATCTAAAAAAACAAAAACGGATCGAAAACAAACCTGACCGCCAACGTTCTGAAGATCAAAACACATAAGAAGGTTAAAAGGAATGCTTGTTTTAATTAGACCCTACCCTAATAGACCCCACAAAACAGGCAGGCCTTTTCAAGTAAAATAACTTTTCCAAGCAACAAACACACAGGTAATCCACTAATCCACTAATAAACGATGACAGGAATGAAATATGATCTGCTTCGATTATTTCATTTGGTGCAGAAGTTGGACGGGAGAATACAAGCACGGAGCTGATGTGTACGTGGATGGATGGATTTCTGGCACCTTGCCAAACATTATGTGCTAGCTTCCATCTGATACTATAGACGATTTCGCGTACCTAAATCTAATGCAGTACATAAATCTGCAGTCAGTAGCATTTCTGAACAGATAAATCCGTTCAAACGTCAGAGCAGTGTGTGTGTGTGTGTGTGTGTGTGTGTGTGTGTGTGTGTGTGTGTGTGTGTGTGTGTGTGTGTGTGTGTGTGTGTGTGTGTGTATGTGCGTGTGTGTGTGCGTGCGCGCGCGGCGTCCGTGTGTGTGTGTGTGTGTGTGTGTGTGTGTGTGTGTGTGGTGTGTGTGTGCGCGCGCGTGTGTGTGTGTGTGTATGTGTGTGTGTGTGTGTGTGTGTGTGTGTGTGTGTGTGTGTGTGTGTGTGTGTGTGTGTGTGTGTGTGTGTGTGTGTGTGTGTGTGTGTGTGTGTGCGCGCGCGGGTGTGTGTGTGTGTGTGTGTGTGTGTGTGTGTGTGTGTGTGTGTAAATTACGTAAACTAATAGTTTGTTTATTATGTAACTTTTGTATTTTCTGTAACTGTTCTTTGAGTTTTAAAATATACAATATGTGTTATTCTGTACTGTAATGTTGGTAACGTTCAGCCACGTTTTAGTTTCTCTGATGAGATAATAAAGCAATCTTGACTCTTGAATCTTGCATGTATGTGTCTAAAAGCGCAGCGATCAAATTTCATTCCTATCGTCGTCACAAGCCAACCGTTTTCCAGCTCAGTATTGTTAAAGACCGAACAAACATGGCTGCTCTCACGAGCAGCTTGCAAATTTGAAGCAACAACAACAAAACATTGTTTGGCGTAAGTAGAGACCCAATGAATCATACAGGTGGAAGTAGCTGCATGTTTTTTGCATTTTCTCCAACTTTGTTTCGGGTTGGTTCCTTTTTAACGGAACATATTAAAACATTTAATTTAATATTTCTCAGATTGAAACACTTTGGTGAAAAAAGGCTATAAAAAAAGAAAAAGAACAAAAAAATGTCTTTTTTATTTTATTTTTTTAAATGTATCTGGCGTCTTTTTTTTCTCTTTTTTTCTTTTTGCAACTTTGCAACCTAATTGCTTAAAAAAAAATCAACAACAAAACATTACAAATTAATATGATTTATGAGACAGATTCTCGTGGACATACATTTTTTCTTCTTCTTCTTCTTCTTCCAAAACGCTGCAATACATCATCAAAAGTTAAATCCACAGAGGAAACAATTTTTTTTTTTTTTTTTTTTTTAGGGACAAAGCCATTGCAATAATCCATAATTTTATGCATTTCTTCCGTGAACTGTACGCAGAACTGAGAGCTTCCTGGTGTTCTATCCGCAGTGACGCCAAACATTTTGGTGACGTCAAAATGAAGCGCGGGAAAAGAGCGCACATCGCCGTAATGAGATCGTAAAACAAGTGTTAGCGATGGAGTCCACAAAGGTCACCTTATAAAATCGATATAAAACAACGACACGTTCAATCGCAAAACTTTTTAATGCGGATCGTGTTCGTTTTACGCTCCAAGCACACGAGAGGTTTAGCCTGCGAAGGACAGTTGTTCACGTCAGAGCTCGTACCACTCGTTCGATCGAGGTTTCACGTTTCGTGCATCGGCCATTGGGGCAGTCATTTAGTTCACTTATTAACCGGTTTAATGGTCAACATTGGTTTATTTTCTCAGGTTTATGTTGCGTAGCTTTTTCTTAAATATCTG
>JABMCL010001803.1:27500-32500 GCA_018857735.1 Alviniconcha marisindica
GTGACAGATCCGGCTACCCTATCGGCTGGCCACCCCGCCACCAGCCTCAGCCTGTCGGTCAGTCAGTGTGTCTGTCAGTGTGTTTGTCAGTGTGTCAGTCAGTGTGACAGATCCGGCTACCCTATCGGCTGGCCACCACGCCACCAGCCTCAGCCTGTCGGTCAGTCAGTGTGTTGTCAGTGTGTTTGTGTGTGTAGTCGTGTGATGTGCTGCGCGTAGTGTGGTCAGTAGTGTGTCTGTCAGTGTGTTTGTGTGTGTAGTCAGTGTGCGTGGTAGTGTAGTGTGGTGTGTGTGTATGTGTGCGTGTGTGTGGTGTGTAGTGTGTGTGTTGTGTGGTGTGTGTGTGTGTGTGTGTGTGTGTGTCGTGTGTGTGTGTGTCGGGCGTGTGTGGTGTGTGTATTATGTGTAGTCATGTTGGTGTGTGCGTGTATTGTGTGTAGTGTGTGTGTTGTGTGTGTGGAGTAGTGGTAGAGGGTGTAGGTAGTGTGTAGTTGATGGTAGAGTGGAGATGAGAGAAGAGAGAGGGAGTGTGAGTGTAGAGGTAGTGAGGGTCCTACAACCGCACCCACCGCACCCCGCACACAACAACACACAAGTAGGACAGACACAGAGAGAAAGACAGAGACAGAGAGCAGAAGAGAGACGACAGAAGAAGAGACAGACAGACAGACAGACAGAAGAAGAGAGGACAACGCACACACACAACACCACAACGGAGCACGCACAGACACGACCACACACGAGGCGAACGACAGACAAGACAGAACAGACAGAGACAGACAGTCAGCACGCTCTTGCCGCTAGACGCGCATCAACACTCGGATAGCAACGACAGAGGCCTTGCTGCTCAGGTAATAACCAAGTACGTGTGGGTTGCCGCCAGATCCGTACCACCACGAGGCGAACGGGACCAACAAGACGTTCGGACGAGACCTGTTCGAGTCGCACCTCTTCGCCTGTCTCTACGCCGGCATCAACATCTCTGGTGGCAACGCCGAGGCCTTCCCTGGCCAGGTGCTCCGCGTCTGCCGCTTTCCTTCTTCCTTTTTCTTCTGTTGTCCCCATGGGGAATCGTCTCTTCATCGTCGTCATTATCATCATCGTCGTCATCATCACCATTATTATACTATCGCCTCCACCATCACCACCATCTCCTCTACCACCACCACCACTATCACCACCACCCCCACCACCACCACAAACCACCACCACCACAACCACCACAACCACTACTGAACTCAACATCATCATCACCATCGTCATCATCATTATCACCATCACCACCATCATCGCCGTAATCAGCAGTAGCAGCACCACCACCACAACCACCACCACCACTATCATCATCATTATCGCCGTAGTCGTGGTCGTCGTGGTCGTCGCCTTTGTCTTTCCTGTCACCTAACTTCCTCTGCTCCATTTAAAATGTATTTATTGTGTTGCTCGTTTTCATTGTGAATATCGTCAACCTAACTCTGATCATAGTCGTCATCGTCATCATCATTACCATCTTCATCTTCGTTCATCATCATCACCATCATCTTCATCGATGTCGCCGTCGTCTTCGTCGTCATCAATATCAGCATCGTCATCACCGCTGTCATCATTATCGTCGTTGTCTTTGTCCTTCTTGCCATTGTTTCCTTTTGTCCTTAAAAACATTACTGGCCTTCTTGTGTCCGTAATTATTATCATGACTTTGTAGACCTTTCATCATTGTGAAATTCTCCGTCATCGTTGCCTCTGTTTTCTTGGTCGTCATTATTAAAGTCTTCAGGTCGTTATCGTCGTAACTATATATCAGCATCGTCGTCATTATCGTTGACGTCTTTGTACAGGCTTAATGCGGTGAGACCGGTAGGTCGAAATATGGAGAGAGAGAAAAGAAAGAAAGAAAGAAAGAAAGAAAGAAAGAAAGAAAGAAAGAAAGAAAGAAACTGAAAATGATACTTTTTGCATAGTAACATCTATCTTTAATATCTTTTTAATAATTTTGTATAGATTTGGCTTGTATTTATTGTGTACTGTTCGCTAATGCACATGAATGACTAGAACCTGACCAGGAAATATTCCTCTGTATATGTTTATGACATGTGAAAAACATTTAATATCCTTCAACTACCTAGTCTGATCAAATGCCTCAGCCAGATCTTCAATGAATCAACAAAGGGAGTTCATTAGCGATCTAAGCACATCACTAATTGTTACCTCAGTAGCACATAAACGTTCCCAGCCATTCTGCCAAAAGGGCAAGGAGGCAGCTAGGTTATAGCTAACGTACACATGCACCCTACGTATGTGGCTTCGACTGAAGTAAACTGGTGCATGGTTGTATGGTATACACAAAACGTGCACCGAGACGGTAGCAGTTTCATGCGGCACCAGCCATGCAACAACCAAATAGCTCTGTAGGTACACCACTTCGGTGGATATTCAAAACGCGCTATATAATTATGGCTACAGTCACTGATTCAAAATCGTGGACCATGTCTTTGTAACTTTGTTCCGTACAGCTGTTGAAAGAGCAATCTGCGGAGTACACTAGTTCACTTCTGACCTGTGGGGTCCCCCAGGGTCATGTCCTGGGACGAAGTCTTTTCATGTTTCAGCATCGTTATCATGTTATTATTTATTATTATTGATCGCTTTTATGTAGCGCTATTCTCCGCTCTCGAGCAGACTCACTGCGCTCGCATGTGATTCTACATGAGTGAATAGCTTTTTTATAGCGCGTTTTTTTTTTTTTTTTTTTTTTAAATATCCACCGAAGTGGTGTACTTACAGCGTTGGCATGGCTAGTGCCACAAGAAACTGCTGCCACCTCGGCGCGTTCTGTGTACACCATACAACCATGCACCATGTCACTTCATGCAAAGCCACATACGTAAGGTGTTGCGTGTTTAGCTGTAACTGCCACCTGCGCTTTTGGCAGAATGACCGGGGTCTTTTACGTGCTACTGCGGTAAACACGGGGTGGAACGGATACCGAAATGAGTCAGCACAGAAAGTTGACCCTGGAGAAAAAAATTCTCCCGCCGCTCCTGCAGGGATTCGAACCCGCGACCTTTCGATCACGAGTCCGGCGCTCTAACCACTGAGCTATCCCAGCTCCCCGGTGTATACTCAACCTCTCTCTGATGTAATCAGTCATCACTCTGTCTCTCATCACATGTTTGCGGATGATACTGAACTGTACAAACAGTTGACGGGACGTTAGAATCCATACTGAACTGTACAAACAGTTGACGGGACGTTAGAATCCATACTGAACTGTACAAACAGTTGACGGGCGTTAAAATCCATACTGAATGTACAAACAGTTTAAAGGACGTTAGAATCCATACTGAAATGTACAAACAGTTGACGGGACGTTAGAATCCATACTGAACTGTACAAACGTTGACGGGAGTTAAAATCCATACGAACTGTACAAACAGTTGACGGGACGTTAGAACCATACTGAACTGTACAAACAGTGACGGGACGTAGAATCCATACTGAACTGTACAACCAGTTGACGGGACGTTAGAATCCATCACTGAACTGTACAAACAGTTGACGGGACGTTAGAATCCATACTGAACTGTACAAACAGTTGACGGGACGTTAAAATCCATACTGAACTCTACAAACAGTTGACAAGACGTTAGAATCCATACTGAACTGTACAAACAGTTGACAAGACGTTAGAATCCATACTGAACTGTACAAATAGTTGACGGGACGTTAAAATCCATACTGAACTCTACAAACAGTTGACAAGACGTTAGAATCCATACTGAACTGTACAAATAGTTGATGGGACGTTAGAATCCATACCAAACTATAAAAATAATTGACGGGACGCTGGAATCCAAGAGCTAACAAACTAACTAGCTAACTAACTAACTAACTAACTAGCTAACTAGCTAGCTAGCTAACTAACTATCTAACTAACTAGCTAGCTAGCTAACTAACTAACTAACTAACTAACTAACTAACTAACTAACTAACTAACTAACTAACTAACTAACCCCCTTTGTGCAGTGGGAGTTCCAGGTGGGTCCCAGCGAGGGGAACGCGAGCGTCAGACGACCTGTGGGTGGCTCGTTACATCCTGTACCGGATGTCCGAGGAGTTCGGACTGGTCATCAGTCTGGCCCCCAAGCCCCTGCCCAGCCTCAGCATCGGGGCCTGCGGGGGCCACGTCAACATCTCCACCAAGCAGATGAGGGAGGATGGGGGCATGAAGTGAGTCCTTGCGACGACAGATGGGGGGGGGGGGGAGGGATGTCTGAACATGTCCACCAAGCCCCTGAGGGAGGATGGGGGCATGAAGTGAGTCCTTGCGACGACAATGGGAGGGGGTGGGGGGGGGGGGCGCTCGTGAACATGTCCACCAAACCCCTGAGGGAGGATGGGGGCATGAAGTGAGTCCTTGGCGGGGGGGGGGGGTGAAGGGGGGGGGTCATTTGGGAGGGTGGGGGTGAAGTGAGTCCTTGTGGGAGATGGGGCCCTGAAGTGAGTCTTTGGGAGGATGGGGGCATGAAGTGAGTCTTTTGGGAGGATGGGGCATGGTGAGTCTTTGTGGGGGATGGGGGCATGAAGTGATCTTTGAGGATGGGGCATGAAGGCCATGAAGGTCTTTGGAGGGTGGGGGCATGAAGTGAGTCCTTTTTGACTGGGGGGATGGGGGCATGAAGTGATTTCTTTGGGGAGTCTTTTGGGAGGATGGGGGCATGAAGGGGAGTCTTGTTGGGAGGATGGGGGCATGAAGTGAGTTTCTTTGGGAGGATGGGGGCTTGAGGTGAGTCTTTGACTGGGAGAGATGGGGGCAAAGAAGGTGAAGTCTTGTGACTGGGAGGATGGTGGCATGAAGGGGTGAAATCTTTGACTGGGGGAGGATGGTGGCATGAAGGGGTGGAGTCTTTGGGAGGATGGGGGATGAGTGAGTCATGGGAAAGAGTCTTTGATGGGGGGGCTGGGAGGATGGTGGGTATGAGGTGATCTTTGTGACTGGG
>JABMCL010001803.1:45000-50000 GCA_018857735.1 Alviniconcha marisindica
CTTCCTGCTCCTCCTCCTCCTTCTCCCCCTCCTTCTTCCTTCTTCCTCTTCTTCCTCCTTTTCTTCTTCTTCTTCTTCTTCTTCCTCCTCCTCCTTCTTCCTCTTTTTCCGCCTTTGTTTGTTTCTTTTTCTTTTTTGTTCTTCTTCTTCTGCTTCTTCTTCTTCTAGATTTTTCGTCTTTAGAAATTGCTATGGGTATAATTATTGTAAAATTTGGACATCGCGGCTTACCATAGATTTTTATGTGACGTATTTCCGTAGTAGCCTCCTGCGCAGTACAGCTCCTTCCGGTGCGCGGCGCAGACGGGGTTGGCACGGGGATGGGGCAGCATGCCGGCCTTGGTCCAGCTGTCCGTGTCCGGATCGTACACCTCACAGCTTCCCGTCACACGTCCGTCACTTTTCTCCCCACCTAGAGGGCAGCACAAGGATGCGGCACGTGTTCATAGTTATGGTGGACGTGTCCAGATTGTCACTCAAAGTCAAGGAAGGGGGATAATCAGAGCTTAAAAGACGTCACAGGAACACAAGAGCAAAGACCTGAATCGTCTGTGGTAACTCTCACCTGTCATGCGAGTAAATGCAAGGTGCATAACATACACTAAACGTACATCCTGAAAACATATGTATTTATTTCTGTCATCCGTCGGTTATAATTACGGTGTATGTGTCAGGTTGTACATCTCAAAACATTTCTGTCACCGACCAGTTCATCTTTCCTCCACCTAGATGTACGCACAGAGAGATTTGTTCATAATTATGGTATACGTATCAGGCTGTGCATCTCAAGACTTGCCAGTTTCTCTCTCTCTCTCTCTCTCTCTCTCTCTCTCTCTCTCTCTCTCTCTCTCTCTCTCAATAGGCCAACAACAAACAACAGCAGAAACAAATAGTGACAGTATTTGGCACAGATGCTTCAAACAAGATTTTATCGTGATGCAGGAACCAGTCTTACAGCAGACCACAAAAAATACAAAAAATATCGCCGCGTGCCGCACAGCGTCTTACCGCAGACGAAGATCTGCCCACCAGAAGTGCAGACACCGAACTTGGCACGTGCGACATTCATTGGGGTGCACGTAGACCACGAGCCCTGAGAGGGGTCAAACCTGCACAGAGGTCAAACTATACCTGAGAAATTCCAGTTTAAACAAAATTCATTGGGGCGCACGTGGACCACGAACCCTGAGAGGGGTCAAACCTGCACAGAGGTCAAACTATAGCTGAGAAATTAAAGTTTAAATGAAATTGCTAAACACAGAAAAAGGAGAGGAGGGAAGGAAGGAGGGGAAAGGAGAAATGGTACGGAAATCCTTCAAATAAATATTTAATTTCTTACTGCTAGTGGTAAAGTGTGTGTGTGTGTGTGTGTGTGTGTGTGTGTGTGTGTGTGTGTGTGTGTGTGTGTGTGCTGGGTGCGCGTGTGTGTGTGTGTGTGTGTGTGTGTGTGTGTGTGTGTGTGTGTGTGTGTGTGCATTTGAGAGTTTGCGCGCGTGTGTATGCTCTCTCTCGCTCTCTCGGTCTGTCTCTCTCGGTCTTTCTCTGTCTGTCTGATTGTCTGTCTGTCTGTCTCTCTGTCTCTCTGTCTCTCTGTCTCTCTGTCTCTCTCTCTCTCTCTCTCTCTCTCTCTCTCTCTCTCTCTCTCTCTCTCTGTCTGTCTATCTGTCTCCCTCTCTGTCTGTCTGTCTCTCTCTCTCTCTCTCTCTCTCTCTCTCTCTCTCTCTCTCTCTCTCTCTCTCTCTCTCTCTGTGACTGACTGCGTGTCTGTCTGAGTGTGTGGCTCCGTGTCTCTGTCAGCATGTCTGCCTCACTGTCTGTGCCACGTACATCTGCACGCTGACCAGTACCTGACGAGCCTGTTGAGATGCCGGGCGTGGCGGCGGTCGAATCCCCCGATGATGTAGAGGGAGTTGTTGAGGACGGCGAGACCGAAGTTGGTGAGGTCCACGATGGGTTTCCACACCTCCGTCCTCAGGCGGTACGACACGATGTGCTGTCGGTCCGCCGACACCAAGAGGTAGGAGGCCTCACCTGTACACACAGACAGAGAGAGAGAGAGAGAGAGAGAGAGAGAGAGAGAGAGAGAGAGAGAGAGAGAGAGAGAGAGAGAGAGAGAGATTTCCGTTTAATTGTTATGCTTGAAACGGACAATAAAGTATTTTTAAAAAATGAAGTTGAAATTCACACACACAACACACACCACACACACACACACACACACACACACACACACACACACACACACAACAAAATGCACGCACGCACGTGTACACACACACACACACACACACACACACTCGCGCGCGCGCACGACGCACGCACACACGCACCACGCACACACACACAACAACGCGCGCGCGGCCACACACATAACCACACACACACACACACACACACACACACACACACACACCACACACACACACCACGCAGCAGCACGCACGCACGCACACCGCACGCACGCACTACACACACACACACACACACACACACACACACATACACACACACACACACCACACGCACGCCGCCACAACATCACAAAACACAACACACACACACACACACACACCGCGCGCGCGCGCGTCGCACGCACACACCACGCAGCACTTAAACATACACACACACACGCACGCACGCACACACACACACACACACACACACACCACACACACACACACACACAACACACACACACACACACACACACACACACACACACACACACACACACACACACACACACACACACACACACACACACACACACACACACATTCGTGTACACACTATTAACAAGCGGAATCATCAGAAAAATGAAGTGAACTGACCCTCAATAGACGACACATGAACACAACAACAAAGACCTGAATAGCCTGGCATGCGAGTAAATACAAGGAACATAATCCCCACCAAAGGTACAATATCTAATACAATTCTAATAAGAGGCATCATCTGCACGCTTTACTGTTTACTTTCACCTAGAGGTAGGAGACCTCACCTTGATTGACACTCTACAAGTGATAGGAAGCCTCAGATGCACAGACACACTGCAGGTAGGAAACCTTACTTGAATAAAGACAGGAGGTAGGAGGCCATACCTGTACAAAAATACACTACGGGTAGGAGGCCTTGTCTGTACAGAAACACACTACAGGTAGGAGGCCTTACCTGTACAAAGACATGCTACAGGTAGGAGGCCTTACCTGTACAAAGACACGCTACAGGTAGGAGGCCTTGTCTGTAAAAAGACATACTACTGATAGGAGGCCTTACCTGAACAAAGACAGGAGGCAGGAGGCCTTACCTGTACAAAGACACACTACAGGTAGGAGGCCATACCTGTACTACAGGTAGGAGGCCTTACCTGTACAAAGATATACTGCAGGTAGGAGGCCTTGCCAGTAGGAAGACATACTACAGGTGGGAGGCCTTAGCTGTACAAAGATACACTGCAGGTAGGAGACCTTACTTGTACAGACACTCTGCAGCTAGAAGGCCGTACCTATGCAAAGCTACCACAGGTAGGAGGCCTTATTTAAACAAAGACAAACTACAGGTAGGAGGTCTTATCTGTATAAAGCTTCTCCTGCACAGACAGGCACTACAGAATTGCTCTCTGCTGTCGATGTATCATTGCCTAAATAATACGGAGACGATTTTCCGTCAGTACGTTTTACGTTATGTTAATTACTCATCCATTATATCTATCCACCAGTCAACCCCATTTAGCTATAGCTTTCGGTCGAAACAACATAAGAAAAGAAGAAGAAAATGGAGAAGAAGAAACAAGATTTAAAAAAAAAATTTTTTAAAGGAAAAAGAAAAACGGGGGAGAAAAAAAAATAGGGTTGACCGACCAGACGACCACTCGAACAAACGATGTTGTACTGTAGCACTTGCCTGATCCAGCTCTGTTGATGACGTACATCCGCTGTTCCATCGCTGGGTCCCCTCCCGCCGAGGTGCAGTAGGAGCTGCCGTCGTCGTAGGAACTGTTACTGGTCGTGTCGGTGGCGTCGCTGGTGGGCGTGGCCACGTCCTCGTGCACCAGGAAGTTGCTGGCCGCTTGTTTCTTCATCGTGACGAAAACAGGCGAGCAGGCACGTGGCACTTGGGGGGGCGGGGGAGGCTGGGAGGAGGAGGGGCGAGAGAGAGAGGAGAGGGGGAGAGAAAGGGAGAGAGAGGGGGGAGAGAGGGAGGGGGGAGAGAGGGGAGAGAGAGAGGGGGGAGAGGGAGAGAGAGAGGGGGAAGAGGGGAGAAGAGAAGGAGGAGAGAGAGAGAGAAGGGGAGAGGAGGGGAAGAGAGGGGGGGGGGAGAGAGAGAGAGAATAAGTAAGTAGGTAACTAGGTGTTTTACGCCTAGTCAACCGGTGAGGTTATATCAGGCCGATGAGAGAGAGAGAGAGAGAGAGAGAGAGAGAGAGAGAGAGAGAGAGAGAGAGAGAGAGAGAGAGAGAGAGAGAGAGAGAGAGACAGACAGACAGACAGACAGACAGGCAGGCAGACAGACAAAGACAAACACAGAGACAGAGAAGGTGGAGGGAGATGGGGGCGGGGGCGATAAAACTGCACTGCCTGCTTGTGTCTTTCAACAGACGGTCGTCCTCAGATGATCTGTTCTGGCAGCAGAGACGTGTGGCCGAAATGAGGCAGGGAATTCCGACGTTCCAGTGCAGTGTTTCCGTGCTGACGATTGCCCTGTAGGGAAACGAGAAGAAAAACCGTTTTGTATACGCGTAGGCCTCTTGGTGTCTTGCTGCACTGCTACCTTCGTTGAGTAGCCCTCTCGTTGAGTAGCCCTCTCGTTGAGTAGCCTTTCTTGTTGAGTAGCCCTCTCATTGAGTAGCCCTCTTGTTGGGTAGACCCCTCGTTGAGTATCACTTTCGTTGAGTAGCCCTCTCATTGAGTAGCCCTCTTATTGAGTAGCCTTCTTGTCGAGTAGATCTCTCACTGAGTAGACCTCTCGTTGATTAAACTTCTCGTTGAGTAGCCCTCTCG
>JABMCL010001803.1:70000-122500 GCA_018857735.1 Alviniconcha marisindica
ACACACACACACACACACACGAATAAACGCACGCACGCACGCACGCACACACACACACGAATAAACGCACGCACGCACGCACGCACGCACGCACGCACGCACGCACGCACACACACACACACACACACACACACACACACACACACGCCGGGAGTGAGGGTATGAAAGGTATGCCTAAATATTTAGAATTGTATAGATGTTTTGTTTGCTTGTTTGTTTACTTGTGCGTGTGGTTGTTGTTGTTGTTGTTGTTGTTTCTTTGTTTTTCTTCGCCCAGAGTAGGAGGCTTGCGGCATAGAAGTGCCTTACGTGAAAACAAAGTATTACACTTATTTAGAAAATGTTTTTCAATTAGTGTGGTGATCATACTTACAAGGAGCAACTGGAAAAAAACAAAAACAAAACAAAAACCAGTATGATGACGATAATAACTAAATCAGAATGCTAAATTAATGGTCCAAAATAGACCAGCGATGCGGGAGTTAATCAACCCTGGAAACTGAGGCGTCAGAAGAGCAACACAAGTCTGAATCAGTCGCCCGCTACTGGAAACTCTCACCTGGCACGCGAGTAAATTATACAAGGTACAAAAATTCCAGTAAAGGTACGTACTAACATATCTGACTCTCAGTGTTGCTCGCAGTCACCACAATTCGTCATGAATTCTAAGCTGCTGCTCCCTGTCCCGATCTTTGAGCTGAAGTGGGCCCTTCGTCTGCTTGCACTGATGACGTACGTATAGCCTGCTGTGAGCCGGTTTGGCCTAGCGGTAAGGCGATAGGCTGGTAAGCGGAAGGACCTCGGTTCGATGCCGCTTCGGCTCTCCTTTCTCTTCAGAAAGGTTGTGGTTTGTGGACACTGTGTTGTGATTTTGTCCATCACTTCCTACTGAAACATTAAAATGGCTCTTAATGCAGGAATCATTCTGGTGGTGACAGTGTAGCGATAGGTATATACTCTCCCTCTTCCCCCACCTCCATACCCCCTTCTCCCCCATTCTCCCCGTCCCTAATAAGCCTTATGGTTTTTGTGGACGTTAAGCACCATGTTTACTTACTTACGTAGCCTACCCCCCAACAGTAGGCTACCCGGCTACGACGTGCGCTGCAAGTGTTGGAATGAAACTTTAATTCCAGTAGGATTACCGTCTATATAGTTACTGATAACCCGCACAGAAATGCCGCCTCTACAAACGATCGACACAGCAGCGAAAGTTCCAGCCTTTGGGCCAGTCATTCAATCTGAGAGTAAGTGAATGAAGAGAATGTAATCCAGTCGTTCAAATGGTGGTCTAGAGTGGAAGCAGCGTTAACTCCCCTTTCGCTAGTCCGCCAATGAACACGTCAAGTTCAGCCTTGATAGAGACTGAGCTATCACGGTGTGGGTTTGATAGAGTTGGGTGGCAGTAATCCACGTTTTGTCGTTTTCACCCGGGGTGGATTGCTTGAGAGATTATTGATGGCTCCCACAATGTCCAACTGCATAAAAGTCTATGTGTTCGAAGTTAAAGCGGGAGAGGGTTTCAGTCTAGCCGGAAGTTACGTCACCGAGATTCCGCAACTAGTACTGGCGTATGTTAGTCGTGAGCGTGTGTGCTGTGAGTGTGTTAGGGTAGTGTGTGTGCGTGCGTGTGTGAGTAACTGTGTGTGTGTGTGTGTGTGTGTGTGTGTGTGTGTGTGTGTGTGTGTGTGTGTGTGTGTGTGTGTGCACCTCAGTGATGTCTACAGTAAAGCCGTCAGCATAGTTATACCGATTGGGCCTCTCTCTCTCTCTCTCTCTCTCTCTCTCTCTCTCTCTCTCTCTCTCTCTCTCTCTCTCTCTCTCTCTGTCTCTCTCTCTCTGTGATGTATTTTAGTTTGCCTTCTTGTTTGACATATTAAGTGTTGCTGTGTTTGTCATCAGCGACAGATTTGTAACAAAAGAAAAAGAAAAGAAAAAAGCTGCCTTGTACTTACCCTTGTGTAATAAAGTATTCTCTTCTCTTATCTGTCTGTCTCTGTCTGTCTGTCTGTCTGTCTGTCTGTCTGTCTGTCTGTCTCTCTCTGTCTCTCTCTGTCTCTCTCTGTCTCTCTCTCTCTCTCTCTCTCTCTCTCTGTTTTCATTTTCCCTGAATTCCAAACTGGAGGATTACAATCGATCAGCCGATAGCCTGTCGTTACTACAACTGCCATCAAAATATTGATACAACTTACTAATGCTTTCACGAGGTGACATGATGTGTCACTGTATGTGTGCGAGAGAGAGAGAGAGAGAGAGAGAGAGAGGAGAGAGAGAGAGAGAGAGAGAGAGAGAGTGTGTGTGTGTGTGTGTGTGTGTATGTGTGTGTGTGTGTGTGTGCTCGCGTACATGTCTTGCCGTAAAACGCGAGTTTCCGAGGAACTATAAACACGATGCCGGACAAAATAAATGAGTAAAATGAAGAGGGAATACATTGAAGTAATTACGCAGATGCACTTACCTCCAACAACAGGCCTGAAGGTGGACGACAGCGGCGTAGGTCGAAAACGGTAAAATCCTGTTTGTTTGTTTTTTTCTTTTTTCTTTTGGATTTTGGTCCCTTCTCGCTCTCTTTTCGAATTACAAAATTTAGCTTTGACTAATCGTGACGCCCTTATAGAGAAACGTTCTGTTTCCAGTGACGAAACGACTCGAATATCGAGCTTTGTCGACACTTCAGTCTTAAACTGAGACGGGAAGAATCGCACATATGGCTTTGCCCGAGCGCTTAGATACCCCTCACAAAACAGCACTGAAGCCGGAACGTCTTTCCAGCCAGTCCTGCACACATAGCTGTAGAGCCTATGTCGTGTAGCCAGGGCCTGTGTCTTCGTGGATAAAGTGCTTCGGTCAGTTCCCAGAGAGTGTGAAAAGCGAGTGCAAAAGGAAATAGTCGTGCAAACTAACACACTCAACAAAAGCCCGATTCTGCTTTAGCTCCGCTGGATAATTGCCGTCAGGGTGTGCAAACGACTGACCGTGAGCAGAACCGGGGTGTGGGACTGGGTGGGTGGAACTTGAACCTGGCGGGGAATGGCATGGGGAAAGGGGTATTAAGAGCAGGACTGACAACGGGAGGATAAGAGCTATATACCCCACTGTCAGCCTTGGGTAGATAGTGCAACAAAGGGGACTTAACTGCTACTCCTTTCTCGCGCCGGAAAGTGAAAACACGTTCCTCGTTAAGTCAGTGGAGACAGTTTGTGGCGCAATGGCTACGACGACAGGTAAATTTATTTACCGAATCAAATTTATTCGTACGTAAAGCGTGAAGCGTAAGAACCAAAGCTGTACGTTGGTTATTGAAGCGTGAAGACATGGTTGCACTAGCTGAATTTCCTCTTCTTTTTTCTATAGTCAGAGAAAAACAACTCAGTCATGGGCACGTGAACCACGTGCACACACACACGACACGTCTCATCGCCGTCATGACCAGCAGCAAGCTGTGCACAAAAGCAACATTGCTTAACTGTTGGTCTGTTTTTAATCTTTTCTTTTTTCTTCAGCCCTTGAGGTTGAAGAATAGTCAAGCATAAACCGAATGAACTGACCTGACCCGTTACCACAAACCTTCAGCTTCGACCGACAGTCGAACACAGTGACGAGCAGCAAGCAGCACAACAGGTGTGGTCTTAGCGAAAAAAAAGGAACTGACGAGTAGGTAGGTAGTGTTGCTTAGTGTCCTCGGATGTCGGTTGACATATTAGAGACAAGCTGAGACCAATGCCGAAGCATGGTTCAATATAGCTTTACGTCCACGGAAACCAGAAGGCTCGTTAGGACGGACAGCCCAGGACGGCCACCTCGACTCTCACACAGCTCCTGAACTATGAACTGGCGAGTGCGCTGTTAGTTTTGGTAAACTCCCCTCTCCAGGTCTCTTACGCGTAGAGTATAGTCTGACATGTGACTGCGGAAGTTTTAAATGTGTTTTGATTTAGCCTATCAGTATCGACACACAAGGGAGTTAATTAGCACTCGAAATACGTAACGCAAATACAACAACAAAGAACTGAGTCGCCTACGGTAGCTCTCACCTGGCATGTGTTTAAATACAGGGAATAAACTCCACCAGAAGTACATCCTTTGCGCTAGCGCTCAAGGCCTTGTTCTGTTTCAGATTAGCCTATCAGTGACGGCGCCAGAGTTCGCGACCCTGCCGGGGTGACCGGCCAGTGTGATTGACAGGACGGTAGACCATGGTACTAATTCCACTTGAAATTTACGGTACAAATTAAAAAGTTTCGATGTCGATTCATAGTCTGCATTTTGGGAATCGCCGGCAGTGTGCGGCAATCAGTCTTAGTGTTGTGTGCATGACATCACCAGAGGGCTGACGTACCGACTTTAATGACACGTTTCCAGCCTAGGTCATTTTTACAACTTTATTTGTTGCATTGTTTATTGATTTGTAAACTGCAGGCAAGACTGAAACATCGGCCGGTGTGGTTCCTCATTCTCTCTCTCTCTCTCTTGCATTTTATATATTTTTATTTTATTTTAGTAGGTCTATTCATTAGTAGCTTAGCAAAGCCTAGTTGTTAGACACGTTATATGCTTTTTGCTGTTAGTCGTTTTTATCCGCTTCTTCGCCCCAAACTTATGAACTAATATCAATGTAAAATTTTAGCGTATATCCGAGTTTTTGCGTATCTGAAATATATATCTGTATGTGTAGTATCAGTAGAATAAATCCCTCACGGGCGAGGGCTGGATGTAAAAAAAAAACTGTCTACTCCACTACCCTTGTAAAATAAAGTTTATTCATTCATTCATGCTGCTCCCGAAGACGTGGCGGACCTCGGTCCTCTCGGAGGTACCTGTGCCCTGGTGCAGCACATGGTTGAGACAGGCTATGGCTCCAGGGACCTGGTTCAGACAGGTTATCATTCCGTGGACCTTGTTCAGACAGGCTATCGCTCCGTGGACCTGGTTCAGACAGGCTATGGCTCCGTGGACCTGGTTCAGACAGGCTATCGCTCCGTGGACTTGGTTCAGACAGGCTATCGCTCCGTGGACTTGGTTCAGACAGGCTATCCTATCGCTCCGTGGATCCGGTTCAGACAGGCTATCCTATCGCTCCGTGGACCCGGTTCAGACAGGCTATCCTATCGCTCCATGGACCCGGTTCAGACAGGCCATCCTATCGCTCCGTGGACCTGGTTCAGACAGGCTATCGCTTCGCGGACCTGGTTCAGACAGGCTATTGCTTCGAGGACCTGGTTCAGACAGGATATGGCTCCATGGACCTGGTTCAGACAGGCTGTCGTTCTGTGGACCTGGTTCAGACAGGCTATCCTATCGCTCCGTGGACCTGGTTCAGACAGCCTATCCTATCGCTCCGTGGACCTGGTTCAGACAGGCTATGGCTCCATGGACCTGGTTCAGACATGCTGTCGCTCTGTGGACCTGGTTCAGACAGGCTATGTATGGTTCCATGGACCTGGTTCAGACAGGCCCTGGCTCCGTGGACCTGGCTCCTATCGCTCCGTGGACCTGGTTCAGACAGGCTATGGCTCCATGGACCTGGTTCAGACATGCTGTCGCTCTGTGGACCTGGTTCAGACAGGCTATGTATGGTTCCATGGACCTGGTTCAGACAGGCCCTGACTCCGTGGACCTGGTTCAGACAGGCTATGGCTCCGTGGACCTGCAGTCCGTGGTTGCTCTTTCACTCGATCACTTGGGGGTGGCTCGACCAAAGCAAAGACTGACATTCTACTACAGCTACATACCAGACTTCGTTCAAACGGAATCGGTTATGCGGGTGTCGCTCACGAGTGCTGGTTGACCCGTCCCCCCTCCCCCCATATTTTTTTTGCATAAATGATGACGACTTTTTTACATTAATTATGACGGTGTCTGTTCGTTCGAAATGACCCTGTGCGGTTGCCAGGATGTAATCCAGTTCCCCCGATGTCTGCCATCCGATGATGATGAAGTGATGCTTAATGTCCTCTGATGTCGGCTGGCATATTAGGGACAAGCTGTGACCAATGCCGAAGCATGGTTCAGTATAGCTTTACGTCCACGGAAACCAGAAGGCTCGTTAGGACGGACACCTCGACTCTCACACAGCTCCTGAACTACGAGTCTGCCATACGTCATTCGACTCCATTTTATGGCGAGCGTCTCGGCGTGTGCAACTAAGTTATTGTAAAGCGCTCTTGGCTTGCGCCTTGTGTGGAAGACGGGCGCCATACAAACTGCCTTTATTATTTTTATCCCCTACAAACTAAATCAACAGATTCGGGCATTCCCTTGCGAGTTGTTGAATTGTGAATGCCCATTCACAGTCGATTCGCCATGTCCCCGGAATGACTTAAAAAGTTGTAATGTCCTAATGCTGTAATCCACTCTCTCCTGTAACCCCCCCCCCCCCCCCCTCCCCCCGCCAAAAACAAAACACACACACAAAACGCCACCAACCAACCCATCAACAGGTAGGACTACACGTTTCAGAATGCTGATTTGGTGTTTGGAGCAGCAGTGACAGTACCGCTGAGCCCACAGAGGGCTACAGGTCAACGGTAAACAAAATGACGTCAGGATCGCGGCCCTTCTAGTGTTGCCCCTCGTGCCGTCAGCAGTGCTCCATGTTCAACACACCCCACCAGTAATGGCACTCTGCCAGTTGCAATATACAGCCAATCAGGCCAGGATGAACAGCCCTTCCTAGTGTTGCAGCTCGTGCCGCCAGCAGCGCACCATGTTCAACACACTCCACCAATCAACTTCTCCTCTGCATATTGATCCGTCGTTTTAGCAATCCATCACCAGTAATGCATGTATTTGTAGTGTGTGTGTCTGGGTGTGTGCGCGCGTGTGCGTCTGTATGTGTGCGTGTGATGAAATGTGTGCATCCCTACATCTTTGCAAGCGCTCTGGGCTCCTACGAGATGGGGCGCCATAAATAATCTATTAATATTATAACTATAATAATGGCACTCTACCAGTTGCAATATACTGCCAATCACTTCAGGACCACGGCCCTTCTAGTGTTGTCCCTCGTGCCGTCAACAGCGCACCGTGTTCAACACACTCCCTCAAAAATGGCACTCTACCAGTTGCAGTCTATAGAAATTAGGATAATGTACAACTACAAGTCTTGATATAAAAATGTACATAATATAAAAAAATGTAGATCTGGTCTGTAGAACTGCCAGGTGATTGCAAAATGTGGGAAAGTCAGGATGTGGGAACTGTTGTAAAGTCACTTCACAGTGTCTCACACACACACTCACTCACTCTCCCCTGCACACAGTACATTCATGCAGAGAACAAAGGTCGAGACAGGTTTTACACGTAACAGGCCAGGATTTTTATTCTAACATTGTCTTTACTTCTTCTTGGCCACACCAACAGTGCGACCTCTGCGGCCGGTGGTCTTGGTGTGTTGACCGCGCACACGCAGGCTGCAAAACAAACCAATCCAGCATTAGTACTGTCCATCTCTGAACTTTATACACCACACAAAATACTTAGGATTTAGAGAACTGCTATGTTGAACTACAAGTTCTAGTCTATCCTTCACCTAGTCCTCCCATACACAGAAAAAGGAGAAGAAAAGATGTCACTTTTTGTTGTCGTTGTTTCACGATTGTAAACTTTCAGGCACAAACTTTTGTTTATTGCCACTGTCGGAAAGTTAGAATGTATTGTTTATGACACTCTTGCATCCTCAAAAACAAAAAAAACAAGAAGAAAATAGGGGACGGGGGAAGGAGGAGATACTTCAACTCAGAGAAGGTTGGTTCGTTTCCTTTCAAGACATGCGACTGCAATGGCACGACAGTGTGGAATGTGCTGAATCTTTTCCCTCTGTCTTGGCAGCAGAATTTGCAAACTTTCAGTTTTACTCTCCAGTCCGTTTACAGTGTAGTGAATCCCACGCCTATTTTCACCGCTACCAAAATGGTGTTGTTGTTTTTATCTAGTGTTATTCTGAGATCTTGAACTCTCTCACTGTGCTCACATGTGATTCTAAATGAGTGAGTAGCTTTTTAATGACAACACAACCATCATTTTATTGAGCCATGCCCAAAAGTATGTCACAACCAATCAAATGGAACACTGAAATCGTCCACACACATTTTATGACCATACCCACCAAATGACTGACAGTGGTGTATGCCAAACTTCTCACCTTGATATAATTGTCATGGCTGACAGCGCATCAAAAAACAATCATCTATCTTTTTACGCCAAACTTCACGCACAGCAAAGGACCATTCTTAATGAGCTAGGTCATGACCTGTCAAGAGACTGTCAGCAAGGCTGGGATGTGCAAAATGGCACGAGGACATCATCTACGCCAAAGTCCATACTCCTAAGCCTCACTTTCTCAGTGATCTTACCTCATGAATATCCCTAGGGAACGGTCCACGACAATCATCCCCAATTCTAAACACAAGTAATCGGAGAAAGCTTAACAACTATGCAAGGATTTGAACCACAAGAACCAAAAACACGCTGACATCAGCTTTTCACTGTATGCCCAAATACTGCACCTTTTCATGTATATCTGGCAGAATTCAAAAGAGGCCTGAGATAAAAATGGCAGGTACGTTTGTGGCCAATTGAAAATCTGTTTGCAGAAGCACATCCTTTCTGTTATTTCTATTCTTGTACTTCAAATGGGCCCCGCACCATTCGCTGATGGTCCCACAAATCAAGAATAATTTCAATCGCCACCTCAGTGAAGCCAGTTTCTTTGTGCTTATTTAGGAACCCCGGTCCCACAGAACATGCTATCATGCAAGTCAGAAAATACCCACCCCCAGTAGTGTCGGAGTCCTCTGTGGGCACGGATCTTCTTGAGGCGCTCGAGGTCCTCACGCAGCTTGTTGTCCAACTGGTTAGACAGCATCTGACCGAACCGACCGTCCTTGATGTCCTTCTGACGATTGAGGAACCAGTCCGGAATCTTGTACTGGCGGGGGTTGGACATCACTGTGATTATCCTCTCCACCTGCACACCAACAACAGAAATCTCTCACTTTACAAAAAAAAAATCCCCACAAACACAGGTTTATGGATTTTGTCAACTCCCGAACAAAACTGGGGTGTACTTATTACAAAAGGGTTAGACACCATCATGGTTACACTCTATAGTTGCAACCAAAACTAGTACCGGACAAAAGCTCCATGGGCATTATGCAAAGTTTGAAAGAGCTCGTCCTTTGTTGATGTGCACTTTCGAGTTGACGTGTTGTTCAACGTCGTACATTCCACCATGGGTGACAGAAAAGTCCCAAGAACTGAAGAAGAAGGCACTGCTCTTCACATGCTTGGCGCTCTGCGGTGATTGTACAATGCACAGAAACTGTTCTGTATAATACTCTTCCAGGAAATTTTGGTGTGCAGTTTTTTTTGACAAGACTCATCACCCGGGAGCTCGCTTTGGCATGGTGATTTGAAATGACTGAAAACGCAAATTGTCTTGCCAGGAAGTGACGCATAAGAGCGGGGAATTGAACCAAACGCTACAATTGGTCAGCTGGTTAAAACGCGAACACTGATTGGCTGTGGCACAACATCTCAGACACAAAAAAGGCACACATGCAACCGGTTGCTGGCGCATTTGATGCCCACACGCATGCAGGGGATCGAAAATGAACAATTTTTTCTGAGGGAGAACATAGCGATATGATCATGAGCGTAGCAGCATAGTGCAGTGCCCTTGGATGTAGAAAACTATGGCCAAAACGTAGTGGTTGGCAGCTCTGAGTGTGGTATCCCACTCATACAGATGAACATATCACATGACCAAAAAACACGGTGACATTAAGGACTGCCCGATGGCCAGGGGCAAGCAGACCCAGCTATCAGGTAACCCATCTTCACAATGAAGTCGCCAGACCGGGCAAGTAATCTTTTTCAATCAGCAAGCCTTATAGGGGGAACATCAATGTCTATTGTTGGCTCCGTGTGTCAAGGTTTAGTTTGCTGTGGCACCATTTCCACGGTGTTGTGAGTCGCAGCAATGTACATTGTAACTTGTATGCGTTTGGTTTATAAAAGCCTGAGACTCTGAGTCAATCAGCTTCCAGTCCAGGTAAACCACAGAGACTTAGCGTTGTTGAGAAGGCAGCTAAAAGACTGAAACAGAAAGGGGAGTATGAAGCAACATGAGAGAGATGCTTCCAGATGATGTGGGTGAAGGAATTTTCATGGCTGGAAGTCGACAACCCAGAGGCACCCACAGCAGTTTTGCAATTGAGTGGCCTAATAGTGCCTATAATAAGTTCCGTAACTCCATTCCCAAGTTTTGGTTTAGAATACTTGTTTCATTTTAATTACAACAATCAAGAACAAGTCGGTGTGCATTCAGTTCTCCTGTATTGATTTCTAAACACACTCCATTAAAAGACAGCTTTGAAGTTTGACCCTTTGACGATTTTATTAGTGATTTCATCAGTTAATTTCTGCATGCAGATGAACATTACTGATCTTGAAGGCCCTGTCTGACATGCTGCCTTCCTTTTCAGATTTGTCTTGGTCAACCCAGGACTGCAGGTCAGAAAGGGAGTTTTACTGGGTGCTCAACATTCAGGAAAGGCAGCATGAAGTCTCATACTGCTTCAGTGTGGCATTAAATGTGTGTGGAAGCAGAGAAACCCAAGGCTATCGCCTGCCCTGCCCACAGGCCAATGCCACGGACCAACTGATTTGACGACTGGAACATGACCAAAGGGAGCAGCTACTGCAAATTGTCAACACAGCATACCATGTTGCTAAACTCGAGCTACCCTTCACTTCCTTCCCCTCTCTCCTGAGCCATCAGATGAAGAATGGGCTGGCGATGGGCACTTCATACAACACTGACAAAGCTTGTAGCAGGTAAGTAACTTGGTGTTTTACGCCCTGTCAACCATTGCAGTTACATCAGGGCGAACTTGTAGCAGGTAAAATTTTCCAGCTATTTTATTAGTTACACCTGGTTCAAAATTTGTGCAAATAATTTAGACAAATGGGCAGTTTTAAACCCACTTTTTTGTACAAAATCTCAAACTGTGTACCGATAGTCTCAACAGTCTAGCAGAGACTCTGCAACTGGCTGTCTCATTCAAGTATTGGTTATGGTATTATCCTTCAGTTTTATGGAGGTGTGACTTTTTAAATAGTTTTTTTGTTTGTTTTTTGCTTGTGTTATCAGGTGTCTAAACATCAACTGTGGTGGTGCCTCGATGGAAGTCTCCCCTGGTCAACATCAGCTGCTGCTGTGTCCTCATCCTGTCTGTCCTCACACTGGTTACTGACTACAACTTCAGATTTTGAAGACTTGCAGCTTACCTGTTGTAACATCTTGGAAGTTACAGCATCTGCAAGGGCTTCTAGGAAATCCCTGGCATTCATCTACAGGATCCTGCTGGACTGTCACCTGTTGCCTAAACATTTGAGTAGGCAAAGTTTCAACAAGAAGGTGGAACAAGCACTACAGAAAGCCCACAATGAAAGTTGCAAGAGAGAGGGGAGCCACAAGACCAAGGAACTGCTAACTCTTCTAGAGTCCAAGTTTTTTGGTGTAACATGAAAGTTGCAGCAACATGAAAAACATATCAACCTCAGAAGAAGCAAAACTGGTCATCTTCAGTGATGCTGAAGTGGAACATAGTCTGAAAGCAGGAGCAACACTGCAAGTGCACCCTCCAGCAACTGATGAACATTTCCACTCTGCTTTGTCAAAAGGCGGACAGACAGGAGATACATCTCTAGTGCAGCACCGGCTTATCCAAGACACATTCCAGCAATCATCAGTGTCCTTCAAAAACCAGGTCCAAGATGCAGAAACAAAAATCATTCAGAATGCACCAGTTTGGCTTTCTCTTTGTGGGCTGGATTTTTTTCTCTGCTCCACATGATGTACGACTACGAGACACATTCCCTCTTGTCCACCAGCCAAATCAGGATGCACCCGTCGACAGCATCTCCCCAAACATCATTGACTTGTCGATCCACACTGTCAAAAGTTCTCAGGTCGCAAGCGTGCCAGGCAAACAGTCCTCAAATAAAGACTGACAGCCAAGTGAAAAGAAACGAACATTCTCTGAAAAAGACTGTTCTCTGCTACTGACACTTTAGAAAAAAAGAAGTGCAAAGTTCACAATGTACAAGATGAAAAAGTAGCAGTGGCCAAAGAAAACCGTGAAAAGAGACAACCACTTACTGACTTGAGGCAGACAAATAAGCAGCTCAACCAAGCCTTGAAAAAACACACAGTCTGAACTGAAAAGTCTGAAGAGAACTGAGTCAAAACAAGCTAGAAAAGCTGGTATAAACATGGCTGACCTAGAACATCTGGCACAAGAAAATGAACTGTTGAAGCAAACCAGTGATAAGCTGGATAGCAAACTCCAGGAAGAAAAAGCATTGCGACAAAAGGTGGAGAAGAAGCTTCCCAAAAGCAAGTCAAGGACGGAGCATTTCCAGAATGGTCTTTTGCAGCTCTGCAGAAACATTAGCAGCAACCAAAACATAGAAGAAAGCGTAGAGGAGCTGATCAAAAAGCTCTTTGAAAGGGACGTACAATCGGCAAATCTTAGAAGGTAAACTAGTGCAGTCAGTAAACCAGTGGCATCAAAATCCACAAGTGGAATTGCAGGTTCATCAATGTCCTCTATATGGACATTTTCGAACCAAGGCTGGGGCAGGTGTCGGACAGCAATTTCATCAGTGTAATGGTAGATGCAGCCACTGATACAAGTGTCCGTGACTTGTGTGGAGTGTATGTTCGATTCCTTGTGGATGGGCAGCCAGTCAACATGTTTCTGGCAGTCGAGGAGATGAGACGTTGCCATCCTGATGGCTACATCGCAGCCATTGAAAGAGGTAACTAAGTGTGTCACTGCAATATACCAGCATGATTTTAATCAAAGATGTTTAAGTATATGGAACATGCGGTCTCTGAAAATCTGTCAGTAAAGCAATTTTCTGTTGCTGTCTTTTTACTGATTTTGCTTTAAAAGCACAAGATGTGTAACTGGGAGGAGAAGCTAGTTGGTTTTGGCAGTGATGGTGGGGTAAAAAGCTGGAGTATCAACAAAGCTGAGGGAGAGAATACCTAGGCTGGTGAACATCCAATGCCTTGCTCACGGTCTACAGCTAGCACCCTCCGACACCATATTCATGACCGAATGAAGAAAACCAGTGACATGATCCATGGCCTTTACAATTACAAGCAGTACCACTATTCCCCCAAAGCCTGGAGGGCACTGAAAGCTGTGGGTGAAGCACTACAGTTGAAAGTGTGGAAGCCAACCAACCTGGGAGGAACACGATGGCTGCCACACATTTCTAAAGCCCTTCAAACTCTCATCAAGAATTATGGCCCACTTTTTGTTCATCTGCAGCACACAGCTGAAGGCAACGCTGCCAGCCTGGAGATGATAGCAGGCAGGTAAATTGGTGTTTTATGCCCTGTCAACCAGTGTGGTTATATCAGGGCGAAGGAAGATGATGGGCCGTGCCAGGCAAACTGCAAGAGTGCAGAAGGATCACCGCCAGATGCTCTTCATCCAGCTGGTTGTGGACAGCATCAACGCGCTCAGCAGGTTCTATAAAAGAAACATCAGCTCACTGAAAACACCACCGACAGCCTGGAAAAGCAATGCAGCTGCCTGGAGGTGCAAGCTGTCCTCCAGAGTGCCATCAAACTGATGGACCCCCGTGAGTGGCCAGCTGACGAAGAAAGCCTGGCAGCTTTTGGGAACGACCACATCCATAATCTGACTGATCATTCTGCTGTCATATCAGATTCAAATGGCGTACAAGAAGACAACAGGTCTGATGAGACTGACTGCCAGTTGATTGCCCTTCGTCTCCTCTTCTACAGTGTGACAGGTCCATATTGGGAGCTTCTCAGCCGTGATGTCCACTACCTGGACTTCTGTACTCATATGGTGAGGATGCATGATTTTCTGCAGAAGTGGGCAGATAATGCAGTGGATGCTTTTGCTGATCAGTTCGAACCCCTCTTTGGAACCGAGTTCATGACCAACGCACCCATCTTCAGGGCAATGCTGAACTCGCAACGGGAAACCAAAGAGGAGGTGAAATGGATCCTCAAGAAGTTGTGCAAGGGCTGCCTGGAAACAACAAAGAGGCAACAAGCAGACTTTCTTCCAGAAGGCAAGTACCATGGAGTCCAGGATGAGGACATGAGGAAACGACTGCAGCACTCCAAGCTCACCAACTTGATTGGTGAGCAGGCATTTGGAGACCTCGATTTCAGTCTCTTCAAAAGGCGTAATGCATCACCACAGCACAATAAACATGCTGAAGAGGAACAAAACTATTTCAACGTTTCTCAGTCTCAAAATGCCAGAAGAACAGCACAGCCCCCTTCAACTGTCCAGGCAGAAGGCGGCAGCTCTGCGGAAAAAGCACCGCCAAGATGAAAAGGATGCCGTTGCCAGGAGACAGCTTATTCTGGAGGAAACTTGTGCCAAGAAGATCCAGGCAGAAGATAACAGAAGGAAAAAGATCCTCAACATCAACACCAAACTGCACCTCTTGATGTGGACAGACTGCTGAACGGCCATGCATCAGCCAAAGAACGTATGCATGCTATCAAAGCAAAACTTCTCTTCCAGAAGCTGGTGCTGCTGAAGTCCTCTCCATACCTAAAGGTGACAGGGACCATGCCTCAGCTTGTGCAGAGGCTAAAGCAGTTCCTTGGAGCGGATGAAGCAGCAGCTAATGCAGAACTCCTGCCACTGCCAGGTCGTCAACAGCAGCCTGCAGCAAAGTGGCGGCGTCTTCAGCCTGACACTGACAGTGTCAGTGACGATTATGAAGCTTCAGACCCCGAGACCGACTCTGTTCGGTTTGAATTTGAGGAATTTAGCTTCCACCAACAGGGACAGCTTGTTGATGTGTACTTTTCGGAAGATTTTTTTGTTGGTGAGGTGACCACAGTTGTTTCACCACAGGAGGCAGTCATCACGTTTATGGAAAAGGCTGTGTTCCAGGTTCACGGGCTGCAAGCATTCAGATGGCCCAGGACAAAGGATGAGTGTGCTATTGCAGCAAAATTTGTGTTCGCTAAGAACACAATTTTAGCACCTTCATCAACATCAGGTTGTGCCTTCATCGTGACCAGTCCAGAGAAGCTGACGCCAAAGTATGCAGCTTTCAAAGCAGTGCTGGCTGCTGCTGTTTGAAATGGCTTCTTGAGTACCTAAGATTGTAAGAACCTCCTGGTCAGTGAAATTAATCAACATCAATAAAGATTAAAGCAAAGTCAGTGGTTGAATGCAATGTGACCTCCATATTTTTGCATCCAGGTCAGTGTGCAGTGATGGTATACTTTTTGGCAGATTTCAGAATTAAAAACAAAACAAATTGTCTATGTGCCTTAAACATTTTTTTTATTTATTAAATGACAAGGCACAAAGAATATCTATCCCAAGTTTTATTACAGTTGTTCAGATACTTTTTGAGTTAGGCTAATTTGAACTTTTTCACCCTGACCATGTGCGCAGGTGCCATTTTGGCTATTCTCCATACTTTGAGACTTCATAGCAAAGTAACTGTTCATGATATTGCCACCCCCAAAAATAGACATATATACTGTATATAGTTTTATTACAGTTGTTCAGATACTTTTTGAGTTAGGCTAATTTGAACTTTTTCACCCTGACCATGTGCGCAGGTGCCATTTTGGCTATTCTCCATACTTTGAGACTTCATAGCAAAGTAACTGTTCATGATATTGCCACCCCCCAAAATAGACATATATACTGTATATAGTAGAAAGTACCTCAGGTACGCTTACTTTTGGCTATGTTACTGTTAATTAGACAGAGTACTGTCGAGCCGAAATGGGCATAGTGTGGTTTGACGCATGTCATTTTGCATATTTTGCCGTTTTTGAGAGACCAGTATTCTGTTATTTGAGGGGCTTTTTACATATGGTTGTCCATGCTGCTTCCTTTTGTCCAATTAAACTTGTCCCTCATTGCTGGTTATTCTCCTTGTTTTGTTGTCTTTTGGGGTACTTGAAAATGGCTTTTTCAGCATTCGTAACATTAACGCAAAAATGTCAATCTTTAACGGGCCATAACTACAAAAATAACTGAGATATGTATATAATTCTTTCTGTGTTATGCTTGTATTTAAAAGCTCTTTCAAACAGAGCAAAAAAATATAGCTAAACACCTTGATTTAAATTTTGGCTGCCACTACCTACTGTGAGTGTGACCGACAGGCAGCATTGACAGAATGGCCTGTTGTCAAGGTGGCAGTCAAAAGGATGCCAGCAGGACAGCAAGGCGAGCTGTGGGAAAATTGGCTGAAGGACCCAGACTGGCTGCAGGACTACCCCAACATATTCATGCTGGCTGAGATTGTCTTGGTCCTGCCACTCTCCACAGCAGCAGTAGAGAGAGCAACTGGAGGAGCTCACTGACTGTACGGACCCTTTCCACGCTGATGTTCATCAACTTGAAAGGCCCCAGTGTGGAAGATTATGATGGTTCCAGGGCACTTGACCGGTGGTGGGAGGGCGGTCAGAGGGCCAGTTTGAGTATCAGTGTGAGCTCGGGTGATGATGGCATTTTTTGTTTTCAGGTGTTTTCTTATGTGTTTTATGGAACAAATGGAATAGAACTGTTTAGTTTTAAACTCTGTTTTACTTTGTTGATTTTGTTGTTGTTTTCATGTTAACATGTTTGGGCAACCAAAAATTAGTACTGGGCAAGTTGATTCTTCTGCTCAGTCAACTTTGCATTAAAAAAAAAAAATCTGCAAATTCTGCAACCGGCAAGTCATCCACGACAGTAATGTCAAGATGACACAACCATCAAAATGAATATATCAAACTTCAAAAACAATATAGTACAAATATTCTCTTGTGCCATGCATGACACAGAAACGCTCATAAACCATAGTAATAGTACAGACCCACATGGATGATTTTTAAGTTTAGCACAGGTATAGACCTACTCCAGCAGTCCAGGGGAGAAACGTTCAGCACAACTGCCGCACTAGACAGTCAAAACCTACCTCTTCCTCAGACAGCTCGCCGGCTCTCTTGGTGATGTCGACGTTGGCCTTCTTGCACACCACGTTGCTGAATCGGCGCCCTACACCCTGCAACACACACACAACCAATCGTCAGCCACACCCTGCAACACACACACAACCGTCAGCCACACCCAGCAACAAACACACAACCAATCATCAGCCAGGCCATATGATTACAGTATACCATCACATACTTGCTGATCTGATGGCAACCTGAGGGATGTGGGGATGAGAGCGGGCAGGGAACTGGGGTGTAGACAGAGGGAAAGGGAGGGGGTTCTCAACTTCAAAAAAGAAAGAAAAGGAATTTGGAAACCCATATCTAATATTAATCTCCACAGTGGCCTTGTACAGCTGTATGACTACCAGTACCACACAAAATGGCTGACACAACTGTTCTGTGACAAGGCCATAACAAAGGCTTCAAACCATTTCATAACATAGATCTCTAAATCAGTAAATAAAAGGAACAGGTGGTCCTATCATCGGGGCACTCTCTCATTAGTGTTCTACTCTACCAACAGACTGATTTCCTCTGAGCCTGTGGAAGCTGACAATTTGAGTGGCATTTTGTAGGCACTTTCTCAACTTTTCACTAGTTTCAGTTGCTGCGTTGGCAGCCAGTCACCCAGAGTCCACACTCTGGCACCACTCCGGATGCAAGTAATGACAGTTTAGGCAAAGTATCAAACCAAAATCACACTTCTTCCCCAGCTCTCATAACCCAAGTTTGTGTCTACACTGTGAACTCACCAAGGCCAAAGGAATGCAAAGGGATTGCTGCCTTTCAGAAGCATTATTCTGGAGTCTTTAGGAGTTGCAACCTAAGTCAGCTGTTAACTCACCAAAGCCAAAGGAATGCAAAGGGACTGCTGCTTTTCAGAAGCATGATTTTTTTAGTCTTGAGGAGTTGCAAGCTGTGTAATGATAACAGCAGTCATTTTTAGTGCTGTATCTCACCAACATGGGGCACATGGAAATTTGAAAACAACTCCTCCCGTGATTCTTCTAAATCAGTTTTATCAATTATACGAATAGAAGGAAAACATGTATTTAAAAAAAGAAAAACTCCAACTTGCCTTGATGGATGTAATGGCGAACATGATTTTTCTTCTGCCATCAATGTTTGTGTTCAGTACACGCAAGATGTGCTGAAACTTCTCAGGAATTACGAGACTCTGGAACACACACACAGAACAGTGAAATCTTGATATTGTACATAGCCAGACCTAACTTTAGGTATTACTGCGATGGGAGGGGAGTGCATGCGTGTGAATTAGATGGTGCTTTGGGTGGCAATCCGTCGTTCTAACTCGAAGTCCTCAAGCGTGGACCCCTCCAATGTCTTAGTTTTCAACCAATGGAGACAAACTGCTCCGTTATATATTATTTATAAATAGTACATTTATAAACAAACGTAAAACAACTGTGAGATAATATTCAATATGATGAAGGTGGTCGCATAGTGGAAAAACACAGTGAACGACAAGAAATCGTGTCATTATGATTATCATTTTAGATGTTGACAGCTATTGACCGTTTCATGCCTAAGTAAGACCTCACAGAGATCGCCAAGGGTTTTGCAGAAGCATAATGAATCACATGCAGAATCTGACCCTGCCATACCTTCAACTAAAGTGCATGTTTACCGACAATGGACAAGGTACAATTTAAACGTTTAAACGATAGAGCAAGGTCTGGCATAGAGGCCAGACAATCTAGATGCGATCAGTCCACAAACGATAACACATTTATTTCAAGTAATGCACATAAAATATCACTTTGATCTAACATGAATGATCCACCGACATTCTGTCAACACAATCTTTTACTAAATTATTTTTTCTATGCGGAGAGATGAACTGATTTTCGTTGCAATAAATCCTATAGCCTACCATGATGCTCGCTATTTGTCGTAAAAAGGAAGTTGTGGAACGGAAACGGAACTCATGTCGACGCATGCGCTCTACATATATATCTTTTTACTGAAACCTAGAATACAAAATGCGATAGCTAACCACAGTCACTGATGATGATGATGATGATGATGTAGGGCTTCATGTCGTCGGATGTCTGGTTGACTCAGTCACTGCAGTTTATGTTTGTTTATATTGCGTATGCTCAGAATATTTTGGATGTGTAACACTTGCAGGGACTCAGATCTCAAACATTTCAGGCCACAAAACAAATTCAGTATTATTAGGAACACATAAAAGATAATCACTGGGTCGTATTGATCCCCACCGCATGTGTATTCTCTCTCTCTCTCTCTCTCTCTCTCTCTCTCTCTCTCTCTCTCTCTCTCTCTCTCTCTCTCTCTCTCTCTCTCGTGATGATTTTGCATGCTAGTTTGGTAAACTAGTGGAAAGACTGACTGAGATCATGTAGATCTCAAGCGCAATGCCACTACTATACACCGATTCACTGACTGATGGGAACTGAACAGAACTGAAGAAGCATCACAGGTGCTGTCGATACTGCAAAATGAATGAATTAATGGAAAATATACACACAACAGTTTTGTAGCCAGTTCCATGTCCTGGTTTTAATATTCAACATTTGAAAGATGTCAGAACACAACCCAAACTCCAGGCACTGGTTTATGACATCTTTCCTTTGCAGAAAGATGCGAAAAGTGATGGGCTAGGAGTGCGCCGAATACAACCATGAGTCCTGCCATTTTGTGTTGTCATGGATCAGTCATGGACAAGGCTGGCTAGTGTGTGCAGAAATATATTAATCTATTATGCAATGCAGGCCACCCTTTTTCTGAATTTCAGTCAGTGGTATGAGCGAAATCGATCAAGTGAACCAAATTGGTTGTTCCCCGAGGAGCTGAAACTGATTCAAAGCAGAAAAGTACTAAAAAAATTTAATTTTAAAAAGTGAAAAAAAGAACCAAATGAAGCATGCAGATAAATAAAAATGCACATATTCAACATTTTTAGGCCAGCTTAATTACCGTGTCTTCAGTTCAGTTCTGCTTTAATAATAATGTACCAAAATAAGAAAACAAAGACTAATATATAATTGATGGCAACAACAAAAGATCATATACGAGAAAAGTGAAAGAAAAAACAAAGATTTTGTAAATGTACAAATTTAATACGCAAAATTTCTGCCTTGATGAGATAATAATATATACTAGCTGCTTAGTTGATGCGTGAGAGGAACTGATATTTGATGCCTAAAAGGAACTTACACGTTGCTTTGTGTGTTTAGATATAATGTTTATGGTATTTAGATGCATTAAACATCAACTTCATTTCCTGTACGGTGGCAGACGACAGAACAGACAGAAAACGTAGACAACGGCTGGGCCGTCGAGATGGCGGAGGTCCTGGTGGGAAGTTCTCACAAAGTATGCACATTGACATTTTTTTAATCGATGAATTTGTATACCCATAGGGTAGTTTATGAATTCGGACAGGGCTGGCTTTCGTAGGCGAACACGAGACGAACAGTGTCCCACAGTGAGGACAAACCTTGGTTCTGTTTTCGTAATTATTACATTATTGTTAGTTAACAGTGTAATATTGTAGTGTTTGCTGCCTAGCACCCATTTCATTTACTTGGGCTAGGATTTTCAGACCACAAAACTTATTAGTATGCATATTGTGCATTCGGAACTATCCGCATTTTGCCCCGTCAGTTCGAGTGTGTGTGTGTGACTGTGTGTGTGTGTGTGTGTGTGTAAAGATAGCCACATTGCTTAGTGTGTGTGTGTGTGTGTGTGTGTGTGTGTGTGTGTGTGTGTGTGCAGCTTGTTAAAATGTTGTCTGTTATGGATCATCCAAAGATGGGCACACTGGTCATCTGATTCACAATTTGTAAAATTAAAACTCTTAGTCTTAAGAGAGAAAAATATAAAGCATGCAACATATAGAAGTTATTTATACTATAGGCACTTGGGAAGGGGTGAGCGGTTATAAGTGAAGTTTTTAGGGGAAGGGGAGTATAAATAGAGTATTTGGGAGGAATGGGGTGAGGGTCAACTTTGTTTTCATTTTTGTGAAAAACGTCACTGACACTGTTTTTATTTAGTTTTTGGTCTTTGGCAATAATGATCTGGGTATGGACCTGTAGATCAAATAATAAAATGTATGCAGACTAAAATCACTGTTTAGATTTAAATGGAGTGTAGGAGTGGCTGTTCACATCCACATTCTGCTGTTGTGTTTATGGGGTGCTGTGGTCGAATGCTAGCTGAGTACAGGCTTGGTATTGATTGTTGAAACAGTTTCTTTTAGTTTTATGCTTTCTTTTCAGATGGTGGAGGAAGGTGCCTTACAGTTAGGGAATCTGGACCTGACCTCTGAGGACTTCTTTTTAGATGAGGTGGATGGTGAGTGTGTTTTGGTGTGGCATGAAGAGGTGGTGGATGTCCACAGAAACCATAAGGCTTATTAGGGCCAGGAGATGATGGACAATGACAATTGAGTGTTTTAGCATGGCATGGTAGAAAGTCTGATGACTTGTTAGAGGAGGTGGATGGTAAGTTTTACAATGGCATGGTGGAAATCTATGGTCACTTTTACATTGGTGTGGTGGAAATCTTAGAGGAGGTGGATAGTGAGTTTTACAGTGGCATGGTGGAAATCTTAGAGATGGATGGTGAGCTTTACAGTGGTATGTTGGAAAGTCTGAAAACATATTACTGGAAGAGAAGGGGAAGTCGTACAAACATGTACTTAAAGTGGAAAAGTCTGAGGACTTGTTGCATGCTTTTTAAGATATGACTGATGGAATTCAGTCATTCTGTTAGTTTTTAATTTAATTTGTGTACTGGTCATTTCTAATTCTGTATGTGACTTGTGTTTAGCAAAATGTTTTTAACATAATAACAGTGTGTGCATGGCCATGGGGACAGGTGCAGTGTGTGTACAACCAAATTGTGATTTAGGACACAGGTCTGGTGAGCAGGGGTTTCACCAGATATGAAAGAAGATGGAGGAGGCCGAACAAAGTGTACAAACTACTAGAATTACTGAATTTCCAGGACTTTTCTGTTTTGCTTTGTTTTGTTTTTTGCTGGGTTTAACTCATGTTCTGTTATTTGTTATTTGTCTCACATTGATATATTTGCTTGTTTTCTTCCAGTGCACATCCAGCAGAATCTTGAGGATGAAATAGTAAAAGTGGCTTTAAATAAGGTGAGTATTCTTGACTACAAGTACAACTAAGTACAGCACATTCTGCACTTTACAAGTTTACTATGTCATTACTGATGCATACAGTCACACATATACTGATTAGTGTTACCCTTCTCACAGAGCTTAGAATACAAAGACATGCAATTCCCAGTAAAACTACAGCAAAAGGTTGCCATGCAGTCATTAGGGTGGCCTACAATTTATAGATAATTCCTAATTTCACTGGAAGAAAGTCACAAAACAACACTGTGACTGTGAGACTGAGAGTGAGAACCTTTGAGCTTGGTCTCAGAAACTTCTTCCCAACATTTTAGGATTATTGCATAATTAGCAGAAAGACGATGGGTCATGACTGTTGCAGTCTTATACATCATTTGCTTCCCTCTTTCATTTTCTCACTTGTTCCATGGAGATCTGGTAAGACATAAAGCCCATATAACGTGTGACTTGAATCTAGGATCTTTTGACTGCCTACTGTTTTTCAGTTTGGTTGCCATTTTGTGTGTTGCCAGTTAACTCTAAACAATAACAATTAACATTAACCCCCATTTTGGGGCTGCTAATGCTCGTGGGCCCACACTTTTGAGGAGAGTTGCATCCCTTCCTGTTTTCTAAGTTCACCTTGCTGTTATGTCAGTATTACAAATTATGTGTTAGTTTGGCTGTCTGACTGGATGGCTAACCAAATATCCAACCTTCATACCACAAATTTCTTGGACTTGAAGCATTTGATCAGCGTTGTGTATTTTTCCGCATTACTTATTCCACCACTTTTTTGAGGTGACCATGTGTGGTTGACAGGACCGTAACTGATTAAGATTTAAGAGTTAACATTTAATCAGTCCACTTTTGCAGTTTCACTGACTGCAGTGACTCATTGGCTTTATTTCAAGGTTGCATCATCACCAGCTGACCAGTAAGCTTTGTTTTTGTGTTGTTGCAGGGTGTTGATCTCCGGCAGTACTCCAAAGAAATTGAAAAAGATCTGTTGGAGGTGGAGAATGCTTCTGTTCAAGATTGTATCCTTGAATTGAGGGGTGTATAAAAAATTGTGTGTGTGTATGTTTGTGTATGTGTGTGTGTGTGTTGTTGTTGTTTTGTGTATGAGTGTGTGTATGTGTCTGTGTTTTTTTTCTTCTCTTTTTTCTGTGTGTGTGTGTATGTGTTGTTTTGTGTGTGTGTGTGTGTGTGTGCACACACACACATGTATGCATGTTCATGTGTGTATGCAGATGTGTGTTTGAGCGTGTGTTTGCATGTGTGTGTGCGCATACAAACAGTGATGCACCTTTGTGCATTTTAGGGGTTTTCAGTGAATGTGTTTCGTTTTAAAATATTTGAAAACACCTTGACTGTGCCTGCAGACATCCAGGAAAGTCAGAACATTGCCAGCCTCCATGGTCAGATCGCTGCATGCGACACCATCTTGGAGGTAAGCCACACCTCAGTCTGCAATCCAGCAATTTGAGTTTACATACGAATTGCTGATTCATTTCATATCACTGTTGTTTGAGCAGTCTGGTAGATCATGGTGGCGTTTGGTAGAGGGTGCTGGTTCTGACTTGTGCAAACACTTGATGAAGGCTTTTGACCATGCCAGGTGAAAAGCAGCCAAAGATCAGCAGGCTCCAGGTATAATTTTTATGGCTGTGAACAGAGAAAGTCAACAAGCTTTTGACTGTTGTGCTAGATTTTGATGGGGGGGTTGGGGGGGAGGGGGGGGGGGCATCCTGTCATTATAATTGATATTTTCAGAAATATGAAAGCAGCCCATCTATTTGCCCTAAATTTGCTCTTTTTTTCTTCTTCTCTTTTTAAAACTTTTGTCTTAGCCTACATTGTGTGACTTGTTTGGTGGTTGATGAATTGGTTTTGCTGCCACGCTGACTGCAAGAGCAACCATTGCACTGGAGTGTAAATTACCTTTCAGAGAATGGAGCAGATGCTGAATGGCTTCCAGAGCGACCTGAGCAGTATCTCCACAGAGATCCAATCCCTGCAGGACCAGTCTATAGCCATGAACATCAAGCTGAAAAACAGACAGGTAATGATTATAAATGACTGACATAATCTCCACAGAGATCCAATCCCTGCAGGGCCAGTCTATAACCATGAACTTCAAACTGAAAAACAGACAGGTAATGGTTATAAATGACTAACATAATCTCCACAGAGATCCAATCCCTGCAGGGCCAGTCTATAACCATGAACTTCAAACTGAAAAACAGACAGGTAATGGTTATAAATGACTAACATAATCTCCACAGAGCAGTATCTCCACATAGATCCAATCCCTGCAGGACCAGTCTATAGCCATCAACATCAAGCTGAAAAACAGACAGGTAATGATTATAAATGACTAACATAATCTCCACAGAGATCCAATCCCTGCAGGACCAGTCTATAGCCATGAACATCAAACTGAAAAACAGACAGGTAATGGTTATAAATGACTAACATAATCTCCACAGAGCAGTATCTCCACAGAGATCCAATCCCTGCAGGACCAGTCTATAGCCATCAACATCAAGCTGAAAAACAGGTAATGATTATAAATGACTGACACAATCTCCACTGCAATCTAGTCCCTGCAGGACCAGTCTATAGCCATGAACATCAAACTGAAAAATATACAGGTAATATAAATGACTGACACTACCTCCACATTGACCCCGTCTGTGCAGGACCGGTCTGCATTCATGAACATCAGAATGGCTATGTTTTCAGTCAGGATTGCAAGTGTGAGTTAAGAAGTTAGGCAGTAGCAGCAGACAGAAATGTTTTTGTTTATAACTGGAGGCAAGATGGCTTGTGGAGTTTTTCACAATGAACTAGACAGTATCAGCAGACATATGTCTTTCTTTTCAGTTAGGATTCCAGGGGAGAGAATGTGTTGATAAAGCAGTTAGACAAATAGCTGTTAACAAATGATTACTTCTTTTTTAAAGTTTTTTTGTTTGTTTTTTGTTTTTTTGATGGAAATTGCAGGCAAGAGAGTGTTTTTTTGTTTGTTTTGTTTTTCAAAATGACTTAGACATCAGCAACAGATTTATATGTTGTTATTGATTGGGGATGCGGGCAGGAGAGTAGTTCATAATGAACTAGACACTGCCAGAGTTGTTCATAATGAACTAGACACTGCCAGCGGACTGAGATGTTTTTGTTTTCAATGGGATTACAGGCGATACGAGGGGAGCTGAGTCAGTATGTGGATGAGATGGTCATACCAGAAACCATGATCACGTGAGTGACAGTTTATAGTGTCTTTGTGGTGTATGTTCCATTTCTTTTCCTGTTCACTGGGTGTTTTTACATTTTGTAATGCTCTGTGCTTTCACACATTGTTTTATACTGAAACATGTTCTGGAGACTCCTGTTGACTGGACGATAGCATGGTAAAAGTGGCGTCTGTTGTGGGCAATAGCAAGGTGAAACTGGCATCCATTAAGTGGTGGCAGGGTGAAACTGACGTCTGTTAACTGGACAATAGCAAGGTGAAACTGGCATCCATTAAGTGGAGGCTAGCAAGGTGAAACTGATGTCTGTTAACTGGACAATAGCAAGGTGAAACTGGTGGCTGTGAAGTGGACAATAGCAAGGTGAAACTCACATCCATTAAGTGGAGATGTCGAGTACAACCTGTGTAGCTCTGCTGCGGAGCATCAGTTGTTTGCATGTGACATTTTTGTTGAGTGTAGTTAAACTGAGTGCTTTCAAGGTGCATGCAGACATGTCTTTGAGACACTAGTAATGTTTTATGTAGGAGGACTTCATGGAAGAGTTCTATGGGTTACACAAAGTATTTCTGCAATGTAGGAAGAGAGGACTAGTGCAAAAAACAGCCCCATTGGTTACATACTTGGTGTTTGTGCAACGCATACCAAGAGAGGACTGGAAAATGGAGAGAGAAAAAAACCCTCCATGATTTGTTAAGTGGGTGTATTGAAAAGTAGTAAGACGGGAATAGAACACAGAGACGCTCCAGGGTTAAAGAGGGTTTTCATGGTGTGTGCGGGCACATCCTTGAGACCCCAGTAACGGAGGACGAATTCAAGGAACAGCTCAGTGGGTTAAACAGGGTTTTCTTGGTGTGTGCAGGCACATCCTTGAGACTCCAGTAACGGAGGACGAATTCAAGGAACAGCTCAGTGGATTAAAGAGGGTTTTCATGGTGTGTGCAGGCACATCCTTGAGACTCCAGTAACGGAGGACAAATTCAAGGAACAGCTCAATGGGTTAAAGAGGGTTTTCATGGTGTGTGCAGGCACATCCTTGAGACTCCAGTAACAGAGGAGGAATTCAAGGAACAGCTCAGTGGGTTAAACAGGGTTTTCATGGTGTGTGCAGGCACATCCTTGAGACTCCAGTAACGGAGGACGAAATCAAGGAACAGCTCAGAGGGTTAAAGAGGGTTTTCATGGTGTGTGCAGGCACATCCTTGAGACCCCAGTAACGGAGGACGAATTCAAGGAACAGCTCCATGAGTTAAACAGGGTTTGCATGGTGTGTGCAGGCACATCCTTGAGACCCCAGTAACGGAGGACGAATTCAAGGAGCAGCTCTATGAGTTAAACAGGGTTTTCATGGTGTGTGCAGGCACATCCTTGAGACTCCAGTAACGGAGGACGAATTCAAGGAGCAGCTCCATGAGCTGAACCACAAGATCAACTTCGTCAAGGAGCAGGCCTTCAGAGACGCCCGGGCCTGCGCAGATGTGAAAGACATCCTGGAGAAGCTGAAGATCAAGGTCAGTGAGCTGGTGGTTGCGCTATGGTGGATCCAGTGTTGGTGACGCAGTGGGACCCCCCTGTTACAGCTAACCTGAATGTCAAGCAACAGTGGACTTACAGAGGGGTGGACTTTGGCCAGGGGGTCTTCTTCTTCGGTGTTTCAGGATTGTACCTGGATGCCTAGCTTGATGATGCTGATGAAGTTGGTTGTCTAAAGCAGGTTTCTTCAGAGCCCCAGAGCTTTGCTGCAAGCATGTCTCCTTAGGCCCAATGCTGTGGTCGTGCTTCCCTGAATAAGTGGCAGGACTGAAGAACATGTTCTGGGGTTTGTGGGCCTGTCTTGCATTGGCAGTTCTTGTACATTCGCTTACATTCTCATATGTTCTCTTATGTTCTCATTTTTGAGAATGTTCCTGCGGGGAGCTGTGCACATTATGCTAGCTCTTAGACTGAGGTGGGATGTGGTTCTGTTGGCAGAGCATCAGACTGAAAAGCCAGGTGCAATGCTGATCCGGGTTTGATTCCCAGGCGCAGCAATTTTTTTTTCTCTCCCAGAGTCAACTTTCAGGACAAATGTTTGTATGGTATTCATACAGCCCAGTCAACATCTGTGCGCACATAAAAAATCCCAAACATTGGCAGCGATACCATTGTTTGGACACAGTGCTACACAGACTGGCAGGAATGAGTAGTGCTGCTCTTGAGGCGGCTGTTGCTTTACCCAGGTAAAGAGACCCGGATTTCCTGCAAGGGTTTAATGAAGTTTTTAAAATTTAAAGAAAGAAAGAAAAAAAGGTTTGTTCATTCCAGTTGGAGCATGTAGCGATGATGGAACCTGCTTCGCTGACTCTTAAATTACCTCCTTTTGCAGGCCCTTGCCAAGATACGCGAGTTTCTGCTTCACAGGATCTACTCCTTCCGCAAACCTATGGCCAACTACCAGATTCCACAGAACACCCTTCTCAAGTTCAGGTAACGTTGTTCCCTTTGTCAGATTGAAACTTGTTCCTCTTTAACGGTGAACGGCCCTAGAAGCATGCAGAGTTGCGTGGAGCCAGGTGAACTAAAACCTTCAAAAATAATAATGTAGACGGTCAATGGAAGTAGCAGGTTGGAACTAAGGAACAACGAACGAGCCACAGCCAAAGGTTCCTGATTTTATTTCTTCTCTTCTGTTTGATGGTACATGCGAGAGGCTGTTGTTATTCCCTCTCACTTTCTCTCGCACTGTCTGACTGACGTCCAAAATAATAACACGTAAGACATACGTAAAAGAATTATTACAAATAAATGACATCATAATCCTCCCCCACACCCAACAGAACAAAAAGCTAGAGACACTGATAGACAAAGTGACATACAGAGTACAACAACACAAACACAATGTGCAGAGGCACTCGGTTACAACAATAGGGACCACTTCTGTGGCGCCATGTCTCATCGACAAGGGTGAGCGCACCACACTTATAGGATCAACAAAAATGTATGCATTAATTCTCAAAGAGATAATGACATAATATTGTACTGTAATTACATAATATTATAAACTGTTATACTGCAGAGAAATGTGAAAATGGAACACTGACCCGAATCAGTAACCACTGTAAATGTCCAATGCGATGCGCTCAGAATGCTCATCACCATTGTGATGGCATCAGTATAATGTGTGCACAGAATCTCCAACGGGTTTCTGATGACCAATGCGCGCCACGTAGCCAAGTGCTCTCAGAATGCTCATCACCATTGTGATGACATCAGTATGATGTGTGTGCAGAATATTCAACGAGTTTCTGATGACCAATGAGCGTCATGTAGCCAAGGAAGTGCGGGACGAGTACGTGGACACCATGAGCAAGATCTACTACTCCTACTTCAAGAGCTACTCCAGTCGACTCATGAAGCTGCAGGTATGTCACCACCGTTATCCTGGCTTACATCAGGCCTGCAGTTCAAGATTTTGTTCAAGCCCATCAGGGTAATAAGTATGGAAATCCACTAATCCAAAGGAATTGTTACCATGAAAAGATTGCTTTCCCCCCACTTTTATGAAAAACATGTTTCCGTTTCACATTGGGACTCATTTTCGTAGTTTTGACCCTGTTATAATGAGATGAAATTGCATTCATGTCTGGGGGTTTTCTCTAGTGATTGTAAAGTTTGATAGATAGTTTGGGCACGCACACACACACACTGTCTCCCTCTCACTCACGTACACCCCCCCCCCCCACACACACACACTCTCTCTCTCTCTCTGTGTCTCCCTCTTGTGCACCACACACGCATGCATGCACCCAACACGCATGCACACACACACACACACACACACACACACACACACACACACACACACACACACACACACACACACACACACACACACACACACACACACACACAGAGTTTCAGTAACCTCTTTCAGCTACTTTTCTTTCTTCTTTTTTTCCTTCTCTTTTTTTTCTTTCTGCTTTTTGTTGTTTATTTTTTCCCTTTGACGTGGAAATCCACTCTCATATCAGATATTGTTTTATCATCGTTTCATTTGCAGAAGAAGAAAAAATGTATCTTTTCTAAGCACAAAAGAAGCAGAGAGGACAGAAGGAAGCCAGATGTTGAGAGTAGTTGATTATTTTGTACTGTACCGGCTTTCAGTTGCCGTTGACTGAGAGCGACGAAGGTTTCTTCTCACTCTTCCATACCTGTCTCTCCCTTCAGCCTAGACCCCTGCACCGGCTGGTAATGCATTCACTTCACACCACACTTCTCAATTTTGCCTTTCCAATCTGGAGTCCTCTGGGAAGGGGTGGGAGAACAGAAACTGGTGTTTCTGTCCGAAGGAATTGTATTCACCCTGCTGCCAGCTATATTGGTGGAGAGGAGCTGTTGAGGCTTTGGGTCTAAAGCATGTTGTTACATACACTGTCGTTGAGTTCTGTGCGTTTATTTGTTTATTTTTTTTTCTTGTCTTTATTTTTGTTTGTCCTCTCCTTTTTCTCTTTTTTTAAATATATATCTATCTATATTATTCATATTTTTTTGAGTCATTATTTATGTTTAAGCATGTGTCACATTTGTGTTAGACCAATGATGACCAGACTTTTTTTCCTGATGAAGTACATCTAGACCAATGATGACCAGACTATTTTTCTCATGAAGTACTTCTAGACCAGTGATGACCAGACTATTTTAGCAGTGATGTACTTCTAGACCAGTGATGACCAGACTATTTTTCTCATGAAGTACTTCTAGACCAGTGGTGACGAGGCTATTTTACCAGTTAGGTACTTCTAGACTGGTGATGACCAGACTATTTTTCTCATGAAGTACTTCTAAAACCAGTGATGACAGATCTGTGAATTTAGCCAGTGAGGTACTTCTACCACTAGTGCCCATGACCACATTTTTCCTGATAAGTACTTCAAGACCAGTGATGAATTAAATCTGTTGAAATATTTCAACGTGACATTTAGCCAACTCATTCACATCTGTGCCCCTCTAACCATCCATCCAAAATACAGCCAAGTAGATTGACATGTTGAGAATTTTATTTCACGGGAAAATATAGACAAAGGCAAAATTGCACGTGACAGTATAAATAACCAAGAATACAGTTATGTTAAGAAATAAAAAAGAAAGAGAATCACGAAAGGTTTGAATAAATTTTAGAAAATGTGGCTTATCAATTTGTATTTTTTTTCTTCTCTTTTCTCTCTCTCTCTCTCTTCTCTCTCTCTCTCTCTCCTCTCTCTCTCTCTCTCTCTCTCTCTCTCTTTATCGTCAACAATACTGGTTTAGAAAAGGAAGTCCAGTGTTTCTGCAGTGAGCCTGCTTGTTGGCTGTGGTCATTGTTGAGATCGACACTTCCGTTTCCTCTCTGCATGATCAGATTGGTTTGTTTGACCTGAAATGGTCCCTCCTCTTCACTTGCTCCGGTCTTTGTGTTTTTGGATTTGGCCATTTATAGCACTCCATGTCTTTATTAACCTAAAATTACAAAACTGCTTTGAACTGATTACTTCTGGACTAAATATACATGGAAGTTGAAAAGGACAAAGTTGAGTCAGACAAATTAGTTTTGGACTGCGACAACATAAAACATCAAGAGGACAAAGGTGGTTTCAGCTAATCACATCTGGACTTTAATAACGCAGGAATTCAAAAGGACAGAGCTCAGTTGAGCTAGTAACACACAGACTTTAATTGCTTTGGGATTTGATATTGATAATAACATAGAAAGCCAACGGGCAAAGCTGAGTCAAACTGATTACTTCTGGACTGTAATAGCATAGAAAGTCAAATGAAAAGCATTGAGTCAAACCGGGTTGATGGCATAGAGTAAGTGTTTTTTTACACCCAGTCAACCAAGACAGTTATGTCAGGGTGAATGATAACATAAAAGTACACCTGGACAATAAATGTATGTATTAACAACCTAGAAAATTTTAAGTCAGAGGACACAGTTGATTCCAGCACATTTTTGCATGGATTTTTGTTTGTTTGTTTTTTTTAAATCACAAGAGATTGGATGTAATCTCTGTGTCTCGTTCTTGTCATTGATGTGGGCATAGCTTGTGGTGTTACTCTTGCAGGGGAAAAGGTCAAAGACTTTTTGATTGTTTGTTAGTTTGTTTTTTACATCTTTATGGGGAGTTTATTTGGATTACGTTGATCCATCCACTGTCAGCACACAGTCACTGACTCCATCATGTTTCTGTGCATAATGCCTTCACATTCATTTGTAAGATAAATCGTGGAGTTGCATTTGCAGTTAGCAGATTGCTCATGAGATATCATCATGCCCAGTCATTCATGCAGACAACAAAACATTGTGTAGTTTCCTGTCAATATGTCCCAGTGCTAACAGTGACCATAAGGCGTCTGCAGTGGCCCAGTTATAATTACAGCATAGGTAGAAAATAATAGAATCCTGTAATGCCTCTAGTTTGTGTGTGTATGCATGCATGCATGCATGCATGTGAGTTTGTTTATGTGTGCATGTGTGCGTGTGTATGTCTGTGTGTTTATATGTATATGCGTACATGTGCATATGTGTGTGTACATGTGCATATCTGTTTGTCCCAGTCAGTTTATTTAGCTTATGATGACTGTCCACTTGTACATGGTTGTAGTTTTGAGTTTTACTGTTTGTCTATAAATACTAATGTGTACATGCATGCTTTCAGAGGTCAGTACTGGCGCCAGTTTCAAACCACTTAAAATCGGCACCATGGTTATATAATATAACAAAACATGGCTGAAATGAAAGTCAATGATGTGAATAGCCTTGTGAAGTTGTTAAATTGTGTGTGTGTGTGTGTGTTTGTGGTGTGTGCATGTGTGTGTGTGTGTTTGGTGTGGTGTGTGTTTGGTGTGGTGTGTGTGTGTTGTGTGTGTGTGTGTGTGTGTTTGGTGTGGTGTGTGTTTGGTGTGAGTGTGTGTGTGTTTGGTGTGGTGTGTGTGTGTGTGTGTGTGTGTGTGTGTGTGCTTTGTCACATTTTCAGTTTGAGGAAGTGGCAGCCAGGGACGACTTGATGGGAGTGGAAGACACAGCCAGAAAAAATATCCTTTTGCTTCAGTGGGAGGAGGATTGTGAGATTGTAAATATGCTGTTGGATGACGTGGACTGAGTGTTTGGGTCATAAAGTGCAAGGAACATTGTGATTTGTGATCTTGGGCACTGCATCTTGCATTAATTGATGCTTCTTAGGCGGTGTGTGTGTGTGTTTCCCAGTGTGTGTGTGTGTATCTGTCTCCCAGCATGTGTGTGTGTGTGTGTGCATGTGTATGTGTTCAAGTGTGTGTGTGTTTCCCAGTGTGTTTGTGTGTGTGTGTGCGTGCATGCATGGGCAATATCCACTTATAGCCCCATCAGTTTGCTGTCCTCCACATACTACGGAATGAACTGATACGTGGTTATGCCAATGTAGTACACTCTTCAAGTTCATTCCGCGCGCATGCACACATGCTCGCACACACACACACACACACACACACACACACACACACACACACACTCGTACCATTTGAGGACTGCAAACCGACAGGGCTAAAAGTGGACATTGCCCATGCATGTGTATGTCACTTAATGTGTATGTGTGCACACATTAATTCCCTCAGAAAGAAAAATGCCTGCACAGCTATGTAATTCCTGATTTTCACTGCCACACCAACGTGCCCATAGACCTTGACCCTTGTCAAGCTTCTTTTCCTCCAAGCCGCAGCTGAAGAACCGCTCCACAGTGTTCACACTGGGTAACCGGGGAAGCGTCATCAGCGCCGACCTGGAGGCCCCTGTGATCGTGCCCCATGCTGCTGCCAAAAATGAAACCCGGGTAGGTGCATGTAGGGCGTTGGCCAGGAGCAGGGAGCTCAGGTGTAGTTGGTTAGGCCGCCCTGCTCATCCGAGAATGGAGAAGTTGGGGGGTCAAGTCCTGGTTTGGGTGACCTGAGTTTGTCCTGGAGTGACCCTGTGTGGTTGACAGGACATTAAAATCCAATTACTACTACTACTACTACTACTGTTCTTGTGGATATGATGAGATGGTAAAGTGGAGTTTTCATGTGCTGAAGGTAGGCGCACATGATTAAAGGGATCTAGACAGCGTTCAGCCTTGGCTGCGCTGTACAACTTGTCACAACAACTGAGCCTCCACCCCCCCCCCCCCCCCCCCCCCCCCCCGGCAACACCCCGGCCACTTTGTGTTGCTCTGCCCTCATTTCCCCCCTCCTCTGCCCCCCCCTCCTTCCCCTCTGACCCCCCCCTCCCCCCCAGTTTCCCCTCCCTCTGCCCCACCCCCCTTCACCTCCCCCTCCAAACCAAAAATCATGGATTTAAAACAAATAGTAGGATATAGGATATTCTTTTCAGGGGTGGGGATGGGGGTGCAGCTAAAATAAACTGGGGTGGTTGAAGGGGGGCACAAAAATTGGGTTCCAGGAGGGCAGTTGTGTGTGTGTGTATTGGGGGGGGGGGGGGGGGGGGGGGGGCACCACAAAATTATTACCTGCACTGACATCCTGTTGATGTTTTTCAGTATTCGTTTGAGATGCTGTTTCGCAGCCTGCACTACGCCCTCATGGACAACTGCTGCAGGGAGTATCTCTTCATCTGCGACTTCTTCATCGTGTCCGGCACTGGTGCCCAGTCCCTCTTTGATGCCATCTTCGGCAAGACTCTCACCATGTTCTTGGTCAGTGGTTTCTTCTTCATCTTCTTCTTTTTCTTCATCTTCTTCTTCTTCTTCTTTTTCTTCTTCTTCTTCTTTCACTTCTTCTTTCACTTCTGAGTCTCTCTCTTCTTCTGTCATTTCTTCTTCTGCTGCTGCTTCCTCTCTCTCTCTCTCTCTCTCTCTCTCTCTCTCTCTCTCTCTCTCTCTCTCTCTCTCTCTCTCTCTCACACACACACACACACACACACACACACACACACACACACACACACACACACTCATACATACACAAACACACACACTGCAAAATGTGTTCTCTGGATTTGAAAGACTCGATGACTTGGTCCTGATGGCTTGGTCTGCATTTCAGAAACAAATCGAGGAGTACATCGTTGACTGCTACGACTCCATCGCAGTGTTCCTGTCGGTCCACATTGTCTTCCGCTACCGCTCCATCATGGCCAAGAGATCTATTCCTGCTCTGGACAGGTGGGTGCTGGGTTTATGTAATACCATACTAATGAATACTGCGATACCATACTGATTCAGTGCAGTGATGCCATAGTGATTCAAGACTGTGATACCGTAGTGATTCAGTAATAATAATTTTAATAATAATAAAAGTATTTTTAAAGCGCAAAATCTTGTCCCTAGAGACTATTCTAAGCACCTGCATGCACACATACACACACACACACACACACACACACACACACACACACACACACACACACACACACACACACACACACACACACAGAGGCACCTGCACACACAAGCATTCTGACTATACAACGCTAAATCTACACAGCTTAAAATGGGCAGCAAACATCTGGGAGACTTGGAATGGATAAAGACGCATGGAACAGAAAACATGGCAGGTCTACAATTTTGGGAACAGAAATGTTTTTAGATTAGATTTGAACGAGTCCAGAGAGGGTTTCTGTCTGAGAGGAAGGGGAAGGTCATTCCATGTTGATGGACTGAAAACAGAAAAGGCGTGGGAACCACCTCTGTACTGCGACACCATAGGAATGAATACTGTGATACCATATTGATTCAATACAGTGAAACCATACTGATTCAATGCAGTGATGCCATAGTGATTCAGTACTGTGATACCATGCTGATTCAATGCAGTGATGCCATAGTGATTTAATACTGTGATACCACACTGATTCAATGCAGTGATGGCATAGTGATTCAGTACTGTGATACCACACTGGTTCAATGCAGTGATGGCATAGTGATTCAGTGCTGTGATACCACACTGATTCAATGCAGTGATGGCATAGTGATTCAGTACTGTGATACCACACTGATTCAATGCAGTGATGGCATAGTGATTCAGTACTGTGATACCACACTGATTCAATGCAGTGATGGCATAGTGATTCAGTACTGTGATACCACAGTGATTCAATGCAGTGATGCCATAGTGCTTCAGTACTGTGATACCACGGTGATTCAATGCAGTGATGCCTCGGTGCTTCAGTACTGCGATACCACAGTGATTCAGTGCAGTGATGCCTCAGTGATTCAGTACTGTGATACCACAGTGATTCAATGCTGTGATGCCTCGGTGATTCAGTACTGTTATACCATGGTGATTCAGTACTGTTATACCATAGTGATTCAGTGCAGTGACGCCTCGGTGATTCAGTACTGTTACACCATAATGATTCAATGCAGTGACGCCTCAGTGATTCAGCACTGTGATACCATAGTGATTCAATGCAGTGATGCCATACTGATAGACACTGGGGTTCTGTGCTGACAGGTACTGGGAGGCATTGCTGAACATGATGTGGCCGAGGTTCGAGTACATCCTGCACCTCAACATACAGAGTGTTCGTGACTGTGAACCCCACAAACTGGGTCACATCGACTGCAGACCACACTATGTGAGTACACCCTGCACCTCAACACACAGTATCTATGACTGTGAAACTGGTCACGTTGTCTGCAGACCACACTATGTGAATACACCCTGCAACTGTATTTCAACACAGCATCTGTGTCTGTGAAACTGGTCACATTGACTACAGACCACACTGTGTGAGTACACCCTGCACCAGAACACAGTGTGACTGTGAAACTGGTCTCACTGACAGTAGACCACACTATGTGAGTACATCCTGCACCAGAACACAGTGTCTGTGTCTGTGAAACTGGACTCATTGACTGTAGACCACACTCTGTGAGTACATCCTGCACCAGAACACAGTGTCTGTGTCTGTGAAACTGGACTCATTGACTGTAGACCACACTCTGTGAGTACATCCTGCACCAGAACACAGTGTCTGTGTCTGTGAAACTGGACTCATTGACTGTAGACCACACTCTGTGAATACAGCCTGCACCAGATAGACCACACTCTGTGAGTACAGCCTGCACCAGAACACGGTGTCTGTGTCTGTGAAACTGGTCTCATTGACTGTAGACCACACTCTGTGAGTACATCCTGCACCAGAACACAGTGTCTGTGTCTGTGAAACTGGACTCATTGACTGTAGACCACACTCTGTGAGTACATCCTGCACCAGAACACAGTGTCTGTGTCTGTGAAACTGGACTCACTGACTGTAGACCACACTCTGTGAGTACAGCCTGCACCTCAACATAAAGCTTGGTCACAGTGACTAGACTGCAGTATGTGAGTACACCCAACACCACAGTGTACTCACTGTGTCAGTTCACAGTGTCTGTAACTGTGAACCCGACAAACTAAGTCATGTTGACTGCAGACTGCACTGTGTGTATACACTCTACACCTCAACACTGTGAGTGTGGCTGTGAAGCCCCACAAACTGGGTCACAGTGACTAGACTGCAGTATGTGAGTACACCCAACACCTCAGTGTACTGTGTCTGTGACTGTGAACCCAACAAACTAAGTCATGTTGACTGCAGACTGCACTGTGTGTATACACTCTACACCTCAACACTGTGAGTGTGACTGTGAAGCCCCACAAACTGGGTCACAGTGACTAGACTGCAGTATGTGAGTACACCCAACACCTCAGTGTACTGTGTCTGTGACTGTGAACCCAACAAACTAAGTCATGTTGACTGCATACTGCACTGTGTGTGTACACTACACCTCAACACTGTGAGTGTGACTGTGAAGCCCCACAAACTGGGTCACAGTGACTGTAAAATGCACTGTGTGAGTACATCCTGCAGCTCTGTTAATATTAATCCACTTTGCCTCAAACCACCCGTCAACACCAGCTCTTTTTTTCTTACTGCACGACCCCACACTGCCTGGTTGCGGCCAGTTTCCAGATGCTTCACAGTTACTTCCCTTTGTATGGAATTTCCTAGAGAAAGGGCAGCGGCTGGTCTGGGGCCAAGTTGGTTAATATAATTATGGTAGACATGAGAATTAGCAGTCTTTTTAAAAGAAAATCTTGTTTTATTTTGACACCAGCTGTGTTTCTTGGGTCTTTCATTCTCTCCCAGGGCTGCACAATGAGTAGTGCACTGATCCCATTTCAGATCACGCGGAGGTACGCTGAGTTCTCAGCAGCCATTGTGGGCGTGGACCAGACGTTTCCCAGTGAACGTGTGGGTCGCGTCCTGGGTCAGCTTCAGGCCGAGGTGGAGAACTTTGTGCTCAAGATGGCCGCGCAGTTCCCACATCGCCGAGAGCAGCTCATCTTCCTCATCAACAACTACGACATGATGCTAAATGTGCTGGTGGTAAGTGTTGAGGGTTTCGTTTGGTGAAGACAAAGCTAGCAGCCCATCAGCAAATCTTGGTTTTGTGTCTTGATCGTGGAGTTTGTTGAAAAATTTGCTGGTCACATGGACTCCCAGGATATTTTCACTTTGCTTTCTCAAAACAAAAAAGCAACAAGACAACTGACCCTCAGTGATTGCTGTGAGTAGATATGTAGCTGGTTGGAGTCTCTGTGGTGTGTGTGTTAGGACAGGCCACATTCAGCGGTTTGCTCTGTGTATAGATTTGTAGCTGGTTGGAGTCTCTGTGGTATGTGTGTTAGGACAGGCCACATTCAGTGGTTTGCTCTGTGTATAGATTTGTAGCTGGTTGGAGTCTCTGTGTGTGTGTGTTAGGACAGGCCACATTCAGCGGTTTGCTCTGTGTATAGATTTGTAGCTGGTTGGAGTCTCTGTGGTGTGTGTTAGGACAGGCCACATTCAGCGGTTTGCTTTGTGTATAGATTTGTAGCTGGTTGGAGTCTCTGTGGTGTGTGTTAAAGGACAGGCCACATTCAGTGGTTTGCTCTGTGTATAGATTTGTAGCTGGTTAGAGTCTCTGTGGTGTGTGTTAAAGGACAGACCATATTCAGTGGTTTGCTCTGTGTATAGATTTGTAGCTGGTTGGAGTCTCTGTGGTGTGTGTTAAAGGACAGGCCATATTCAGTGGTTTGCTCTGTGTATAGATTTGTAGCTGGTTGGAGTCTCTGTGGTGTGTGTTAAAGGACAGGCCATATTCAGTGGTTTGCTCTGTGTATAGATTTGTAGCTGGTTGGAGTCTCTGTGGTGTGTGTGTGTAAGGACAGGCCACATTCAGTGGTTTTCTGTGAGTAGATTTGTAGCTGGTTAGAGTCTCTGTGGTGTGTGTTAAAGGACAGGCCATATTCAGTGGTTTGCTCTGTGTAAATCTGTAGCTGGTTGGAGTCTCTGTGGTGTGTGTTAAAGGACAGGCCATATTCAGTGGTTTGCTCTGTGTAAATCTGTAGCTGGTTGGGAGTCTGCACAGGCTTGCTTCTTGTCTCCTGTTAGCTGATCCAAGTTTTTGAATAATTGTTTCACAAGCTTGGTTCTGCGTGAGTGGTACCTTTGTGTTTTAAACAGTGTCTTTATCTTTCACATTCTAGCTTTCAGTATAAAACTATGTGGACAACGAGCTTTCACTTACACCACATCTAAGAATTATCTTACCATTTCTTTCGAGACAGCTCATTGTTTTCCACTTTCAAATCCAGTCTTAATACCATCCTCTTTAAGCAATGTAATATTGTAACTGGTTCTGAGTCTGGCTATCAAGGTATGATTTATATGTCAGTGTGTGTGCGTGTGTGCGTGCGTACTCAAATGAATGGGAATCAGTTGTCGGAAGACATCCACATGTCCATCACATTGTCTCCCCTCCTGCACCCTGCCCAACTCCCCCCCCCCCCCCCCCCCCCCCCCCCCCAACACCAGCTTTCAGCTTTCACTCAAAAGGCTAACCCAATTCACACAATGTCAGCTGCTTCCTTGCTCTTTCTCCAGGAACGCTCGTCTGAAGACTCCAAGGAGGCGGAGGCATTTCGGGACTTGCTGACGGCTCGCACGCAGGAGTTTGTGGAGGAGCTGCTGGTGCCTCACTTTGGCGGCATGATTACCTTCGTCAGGGACTGCGAGAACCTGCAGGAGAAAGGGCAGCTGGACACACTCCGAGACCAGGAACGTGAGTCGCCTGTGATTTCTGCTGCAGGCATAATTGTATGAAGGGAAGGCTTCTGGAAATGTGGCTGTTTAAGGGAGGTGGTCTTTCATCAGGCTGGTCTCTCATCAGGTGGTCTGTTATCAGAGTGGTCTCTCATCAGGTCTTTTATCAGGGTGGTGTCTCATTAGGTGGTCTCTCATCAGGGTGGTCTCTCATCGGCTTTTTTTTAGCAGGGTAGTCTTTTATCAGGGTGGCCTCTCATCAGGTCTTTCATCAGGGTGGTCTCTCGTCATGTCTTTCATCAGGGTGGTCTCTCGTCATGTCTTTCATCAGGGTGGTCTCTCGTCATGTCTTTCATCAGGGTGGTCTCTCGTCATGTCTTTCATCAGGGTGGTCTCTCGTCATGTCTTTCATCAGGGTGGTCTCTCGTCATGTCTTTCATCAGGGTGGCCTCTCATCAGGTCTTTCATCAGGGTGGTCTCTCGTCATGTCTTTCATCAGGGTGGTCTCTTGTCATGTCTTTCACCAGGGTGGTCTCTCAGGTCTTTCATCAGGGTGGTCTCTCATCAGGGGGGCCTCCCATCAGGTCTTTCAACCGGGTGGTCTCTCATCATGTCTTTTATCAGGGTAGTCTCACATCGGGTCTTATTAGGGTGGTCTCTCATCGGGTCTTTTATCAGGGTGGTCTTTTATCAGGGTGGTCTCTCATCAGGTCTTATCAGTGTGGTCTCTCATCAGGTCTTTTATCAGTGTGGTCTCTCATCAGGTCTTTTATCAGGGTGGTCTCTTATCTGGTCTTTTATCAGGGTGGTCTCTCATCAGGGTGGACTCTCACCAGGGTGGTTTTTCAGCAGGGTGGTCTTTATCAGAGTGGTCTCTAATTCATCAAGGATTTCGCAGGTATTAAAATACTACATCTTAATACAATTTTTTTAGCCATTTGTCCGGAACTGTGGAATTTGGGTAAAGTACCCATGTCATGTCTACAACTTGTGCACTGACATACCACAGTCTGTGTCCTGTCCACAGCGTGCGTGTACTGAAATACCAGAGTGTGTGTCGTGTCCACAGCTCGAGTGCAGCAGATCGTGCGAGGTTTCAACAACGACTGGAAGAGGGCACTGGAGGTCATCAACCAGGACGTGATGCGGGCCTTCACCAACTTCAAGAACGGGCAGCAGATTTTGCAGGTGAGGAGTGTGCCGGTATGCTGTCAGTGCGAAATTCCTGCAGGTGAGGGGTGTGCCGGAATGTTGTGAATGGGAAATTCCTGCAGGTGGGGAGTGTGCCGGTATGCTGTCAGTGGGAAATTCCTGCAGGTGAGTGGTGTGCGGGGACGCCGCAGGTTGTGATGGGAAATCCCTGCAGGTGAGGAGTGTGCCGGGATGTTGTGATAGCAAATTCCTGCAGGTGAGGAGTGTGCCAGGACACTGCAGGGTGTGATGGGGAATTCCCGCAAGTGGAAGTTCAGTGCTGTGGAAGAGGGTTCCACAGGCAGGCGCCGAACACACAGAGGTTCAAGTTCTCTGTGGTGGGAACCCAGGCTTCCCCGCTTGCCTGGTTCTCACCCTAACGTAACTCTCATGGTTGATTGGGCATCAAAAACCAAATCATCTGTCAGCTGTTCTCCTTAGGGATGTCAGCCAGGTCTCCAGCTAGCTGCTGGTTCTTTTAATGACACTACGATTAATCATGCAGCGGTGCCCGAAAGATTTCTTGTTTCTTTCTTCTTCTAACAGTGCCTGAAAGATTTGTTGTTTGCTTCTTTACAAGCGTGTGTGCAAACTGCCAGTCCGTGGTCGGCTCACCCAGTGAGATGTTGGTTTGAAGGCTGACACGTTGCGCGGGTCCGGTTGCAGGGGGCGCTGATGCAGCTGATCCAGTATTACCACCGCTTCCAGAAGGTCCTGAACCAGCACCCATTCCAGGGAATGAAAATCAAAAACGAGCTCATCAACATTCACCACGTCATGGTGGAAGTGAAGCGGTACAAGCCCACTTTCTGAGGGACGTCCGCCAGCTTTCTGCATCGTCCGGCACCATCTCCGTCGTCATCACCGTTATTGTCATCACTGCACTGTTGTTGCCACGGTTACGGTCGTTTTCTGTGGAGACCTGAAGAGAGAAGTCTGGATGTAGGGCGTTCATTGTCTTTGCACTGGGATGATATCGTGATGCATGTGTATATACTTCAGTATCATAATTTATTTTCAAAACACTCCTCTCCTCCCTCCCTCCATCCCCCCTCTGTCTGTCTGTCTGTGTGTGTATGTGTGTGTGTGTCTCTCTCTCTCTCTCTCTCTCTCTCTCTCTCTCTCTCTCTCTCTCTCTCTCTCTCTCTCTCTCTCTCTCTCTCTCTCAGATGTATGTATGTATGTGTGTGTACTATTTGATGATTGTTGATATGTATATGGATAGATATGAATTATGTGTATATCAGCACTGCCTTCATTCAGCACCTCCCGCTTTGACAGGCAGATGGCCAAGTTCAGTAACCCATTGATTCATTTATTCTCTCTCTCTCTCTCTCTCTCTCTCTCTCTCTCTCTCTCTCTCCTCTCTCTCTCTCTCCCCCCCCCCCCCCCCCTTTCTCTCACTCTCTCTTCTTTCCCTCTCACTTTGAGACATCTTTCCTCAGATACCCCAGTACTTCTGTATAAATAATAGTCACGTGGAAGCATTCCAGTTATTGTTAAAAAAAAGAAGAAGAAAAAAGACTTCTGGGCCCAAATGCATGATGAGCAAATCTCCCCCCCCCCCCCCCCCTCCTCCCTCTTCCCCCCCCCCCCCCCCCATTCCCCCAATCATGTTTGTCTAATGAAAAGTAAAAACATATTAAAATAACTGGCATGCGTGAAGCACGGAATAACAGGGCTGTCCGGCCAGCCTAATCACGTTTAGAGTATAGACTCCTTTCTCTACGTTTAAGCAGTCAAAACGCCGTCTAAAAATGGCGGTTCTTATGCTGCTGTTACTGACAAAGGCTGCTACTGAGGAGAAAACGAACACTCGTGCGGACAGACACTGTCCCACGTTCCACTCAAGACCACAAATTAATCAAGAAAGATCTTGAGGCGTGAATCCAAATTTTATTGATTAATTTACAGAAATTAACGCGTCGTAATCAACACAGACGGCGAAGAGGAGACAGGAAAGTCTCGAATGGGAAGGGGTCACTGGGTCACCTGCATCTGCTACAGTTGCCTCGAACTTTCAACCTGAACTGTCGTCACGTGCGGTCTAATCAGTTTCGAGTTTTTGACGTTACGCGCGTTGCATTGTTGGTGAAACAAGGGTCTGTCCTGATTTAAAAATAAACACAAGCCAATAGCTATTTCTGAGGCTACTGACGACTTGTGCATGACAAAGTTCAGGAGCTGTGTGAAAGTCGAGGTGGCCGTCCTGGGCTTTCCGTCCTAACGAGCCTTATGGTTTCTGTGGACGTAAAGCAGTATTGAACCATGCACACGCATTGGTCACAGTTTTTCCCTAATAATTATGTCAACCCGACATCCGAGGACATTAAGCTCTACGTCATCATCTTGAGCCGGACTACTGAACTCTTTAGCAAATCACGATTAGTGGTTATTTGCCTTTAACTTTATTTGTTCATCATACATACGGGCCCTGTTTTTGTCCTGTGTGTGCGAAAGTGTTTGATGACTGTACAATGCTTGAGTTTTCTTGTGTACTGTGCAAAGTAGCTATCCATACACATGAAACGTGCAATAAGACATGTGAATCAAGTGTCCTGTGATGCACTGGACTGGAGCCTGGGAGGAGTTGATACATTGTTATGTTGACAAGTTCCAGTGTGAAATGATTCATTGAAAGTGTGTGTGTGTGTGTGTGTGTGTGTGCGTGCGTGCGTGTGTATCACAGTGTGTGCATGTGTTTTGTTGTGTGCGCGGGCACGTGTGTGCGTGTGTGTGTGTGTGTGTGTGTGTGTGTGTGTGTGTGTGTGTGTGTGTGTGTGTGTAGGCTTGCAAATTAGAAGTACAGAGAGCTGTGAGTGAATAATATTATGCAACAGAAATAAAATGTTTTAACCCTTTTGTTTCTGACTACTGGTGAGGATATTCTGGTTGAGTACTGATTGGTTGTTATGTTTGAGTGCTTGTTTTTTCTATAAAAAAAAAAAGAAGAGGGTTTTTAACAAAATCCGTCAGTTACCGTTTTAGCGTCAAGTGTAATTGGGATCATTTATGAATCACAATGGCTTTACGTTACCACGGCCACTGTGTGCTGGCTTATTAAACTGGTATTTAAACTGAACGTAGCTGGTCCTGATGAGAGAGTGCACACACCTGTCTTGCACAGAAAATCTAAACAAAGGTGACTTCTGTAGCGTTCTAAAAATAATAAGATCCAAAAATATAAAAAGTTAATAAGATTTTTTTTCAACGTTTATCTGCTGTCGCTTGAAAAAATACGGCTTGCCCCGAAAATTCGCACATTTTGTATTGTCACATTAACGTGTTTAAAAAAACAACCTTTTGTGTGTTTGGTTCCTGTCTTGCACAAAGTTAGGGCAATATCCACTTTTATCCCCGTCGATTCACGGTCCTCAAATGGTATGAGGTGTGTGTGTGTGTGTGTGTGTGTGTGTGTGTGTGTGTGTGTGTGTGTGCGTGTGTGTGTGTGTGTGTACGGAATGAACTCGAAGTATGCACTACGCTGGCATATCCACATATCAGTTCATTCCGTACTATGCCAGTGCTATACACAAGCATACGCACACGCGCATCCTCAAACCATCTGAGGACTGCGAATCGACGGGGCTAAAAGTGGATACTGCCCTAGGGATAACATATGTGGAACTCCACATAGCTCTAAGCAAACGTGTGAGCCAGTTTGGCTCAGCGGTAAGGCTCACCTCTCTTTTGAACATTTTGTGAGGCGTACACGGGCACTGTCTTGTGACTGACTCTCCTCTCTCCAATTAGTATGCAACGTTACGATGTCACGATATGCACCACAGCATGCTGATCGTCAGTAATGCAGAATCACTCTGGTGGTGACAATTCAGAGACGGGTATAAATTCCCTCTGATCGTAATGCAGAATCACTCTGGTGGTGACAGTTCAGAGACAGGTATAGTTTCCCTCTGATCGTAATGCAGAATCACTCTGGTGGTGACAGTTCAGAGATAGGTATCATTTCCCTCTGATCGTAATGCAGAATCACTCTGGTGGTGACAGTTCAGAGACGAGTATAGTTTACCTCTGATCGTAATGCAGAATCACTCTGGTGGTGACAGTTCAGAGACAGGTATCGTTTCCCTCTGATCGTAATGCAGAATCACTCAGGTGGTGACAGGTATAGTTTCCCTCTGATCGTAATGCAGAATCACTCTGGTGGTGACAGTTCAGAGACAGGTATAGTTTCCCTCTGATCGTAATGCAGAATCACTCTGGTGGTGACAGTTCAGAGACAGGTATCGTTTCCCTCTGATCGTAATGCAGAATCACTCTGGTGATGACAGTTCAGAGACAGGTATAGTTTCCCTCTGATCGTCCGTAATGCAGAATCACTCGGGTGGTGACGGTTCAGAGACAGGTATCGTTTCCCTCTGATCGTCAGTAATGCAGAATCACTCGGGTGGTGACAGTTCAGAGACAGGTATAGTTTCCCTCTGATCGTAATGCAGAATCACTCTGGTGGTGACAGTTCAGAGACAGGTATAGTTTCCCTCTGACAGTAATGCAGAATCACTCTGGTGGTGACAGTTCAGAGACGGGGTATAGTTTCCCTCTGATCGTAATGCAGAATCACTCTGGTGGTGACAGTTCAGAGACAGGTATAGTTTCCCTCTGACAGTAATGCAGAATCACTCTGGTGGTGACGGTTCAGAGACAGGTATAGTTTCCCTCTGATCGTAATGCAGAATCACTCTGGTGGTGACGGTTCAGAGACAGGTATCGTTTCCCTCTGATCGTCAGTAATGCAGAATCACTCTGGTGGTGACAGTTCAGAGAAAAGGTATAGTTTCCCTCTGATCGTAATGCAGAATCACTCTGGTGGTGACAGTTCAGAGACAGGTATAGTTTCCCACTGATCGTAATGCAGAGTCACTCGGGTGGTGACAGTTCAAAGACAGGTATCGTTTCCCTCTTCCCCCACCTGCTGGAATCTCGGTCCTCTCCGGAAACAACTCGGCGTTAAACAAGTCAAACGAAGCGAGCCGTGACCAAACAGACCTGTGTTCCAACCAACTGGTCAGTATCAGAACGCTGATTTTGAAGTAGGCTACGACTTGAAACAGACGGACATACACACACAAGCACACCACCCTCTCCTGTCTTTGCCCTTTCTGTCTTTTTGTTGCCCTTTTGGGTCGGGTCTGTCTCTTTTGGCTGTCCCTTTTTTGTCTTTTCTTGCCCTCTGTCTCTGTCTCTCTCCCCTTTCTCTCTCGTCCCCTCTCTCTCTCCTTTTTCTCTCCCCCCCCCCCCCCCCCTTTTTTTTGTCAGTCTGTCTGTGTTTTCTTTTCTCTTTTCCTGTCCTGTCTGTCTGTCTGTCTGTCTGTCTGTCTGGGTCTCTGTCTCTGTCTCTCCTCTCTGTCTCTCCCCTTCCCTCTCTCGTTTCCTCTCTCTCTCTTTTCTCTCTTCTTCTCTCTCTCTCTCTCTCTCACGCCCCCTGCACCAACACACACACAAACCACACACACACAAACACAAAACCCCCACACACAATGAGGGCCCGGGTATTTTTCTGCCAAACCACAAAACAAAGGGGAAAAAAAACGACAGAGGGAAAGAAAAAAATGTTTTACTGAAGGTTGGCTACAAAAGTTTTCTCTTTCTATACGAAGGTGTGAACTTCTCAGTTGTTGGATTAGATTTTTTTTTATTTTTTTTTTTAATCCGTTGTCAAGGTGGGTGTTTGTTCGGCAACAAATAAACGTATCCTGCAGAGTGGCGGTCTGACCGACTGCCGTGAGTGTGTTTGTGTTTACACTTGACTGATTAATTCCTTACGGGACACATCGGGTTGCCTAGCCCCGGGCCGGGTACAGAGGCCGACCTGGTCCGCGCCGCCCAGTAACCTGGCTACCAGTGTATGTGATGTGACTACGGTGTGTGTGTGTGTGTGTGAGTGTGTGTGTGTGTGTGTGTGTGTGTGTGGTGTGTGTGTGTGTTGCGTGAGTGGTGCGATGCGTGGACGTTAGAAAAACGTTATGTGTGTGTGTGTGCGTGTGTGAGTGTGTGTGAGTATGAGTTATTTTTGTGGTGTGTGTGTGTGTGTGTGTGTGTGTGTGTGTGTGTGTGTGTGTGTGTGTGTGTGAAAGAAGTAAAGTGTGTGTGTTGTGTGTGTGTGTGTGAAAGAAATCTTGTCAAAGCATGAAAATAAATTGTGTATGTAGATGGTGAGTTCTGCGTTTGTGTAAATTTTTTTTTAAATTTTTGTGTGTGTGTGTGTGTGTTGTGGTTGTGTGTGTGTGTGTGTGTGTGTGTTGTGTGAAAGAAGTAAGGGGTGTGTGTGTGTGGTGTTTTGTATTTTTGTTTTGGGAAAAAAAGTAAAGTGTGTGTTGTGTGTGTGGGTTTTGTGTGTGTGTGTGTGGGTTGGGTTGTGTTTGTGGTGTGTTTGTTGAAAGAAGAAAATACGTTGTCACTAAAAGCATGCTTAAAAATGAATTGTGCAGCGTAAATATGCAGTGAGTTCATGTTCTCTGTGAAAAAGGCTAAGGCCTAAAAACAAATAAACTTTCTCGTTCTCGTTCTTGTTCTTGTTCTCGCTCAGTGTATGTGCTGCCGCACGTCCCACTGCCTTGTCTACCCTGATGCAATGGGGATAATTCGTCTATTAGGCCGTGCCAAGGCAGACAGGGGAAATGGCTCTTCTGGACTGTGATTTTCAGCTGCCCAGACATCTTTTACGTACGCGGCCCAAAGCACGCGCGTGCATGGCTCTGTCCTCATCTGACCGACCAGATAGTCAGTTCGCCTTCTCCTAGACTAAAAAGGAAATGAAAAAATGGAGGAGAAAAAAATAATTTAAAAAATGGGGGTTGGGGGTGGGGGGTTGGAATCAGATACAGTGAGTCTGAATCACTCAGGGTCTGCGCTGAACAAAACTAGCCAAACCAAGTGATAATAATAATAATAATAATGACGATGATGATGATAATAATAATAATAATGGATTTATACTTAGAGCGCCTAACCAAGTGTCGACAACTCCGTCTTTTCTGTGCCCGTGACGTCAGTTCCTGCACTCACATCCTTGTATAATAATAATAATAATGACGACGATGATGATGATAATAATAATAAGAATGGATTTATACTTAGAGCGCCTAACCAAGTGTCGACAACTCCGTCTTTTCTGTGCCCGTGACGTCAGTTCCTGCACTCACATCCTTGTATAATTATAATAATGACGACGATGATGATGATAATAATAATAAGAATGGATTTATACTTAGAGCGCCTAACCAAGTGTCGACAACTCCGTCTTTTCTGTGCCCGTGACGTCAGTTCCTGCACTCACATCCTTGTATAATAATAATAATAATGACGACGATGATGATGATAATAATAATAAAAAATGGATTTATACTTAGAGCGCCTAACCAAGTGTCGACAACTCCGTCTTTTCTGTGCCCGTGACGTCAGTTCCTGCACTCACATCCTTGTATATAATAATAAAATGACGACGATGATGATGATAATAAGCATGATAAGTAACATGGATGTTATACTTAGACGCGCTAAAACCAAGTGTCGACAACTCCGTCTTTTCTGTGCCCGTGACGTCAGTTCCTGCACTCACATCCTTGTATAATAATAATAATAATGACGCACGATGATGATGATAATCAATAGTCTAATAAAATGGATTTTACTTAGAGCACCTACCACCAAGGTCGACATAAGCTACCGTGGCTTTCGATCCCCCTGAACGTCAGTTCCTGCACTCACACCCTTTGTATAATAATGAATAATGACGACGATGATGATGATAATAATACAACTAATGGATTTACTACTTAGAGCGCGTACACTCAAGTGTCAGACAACTCCGTCTTTTCGATGCCCGTGACGACAGTTCCTGTCACTCACACCCTTGTATAATAATAATAATAATAATGACGACGATGATGATGATAATAATAATAATAAGAATGGATTTATACTTAGAGCGCCTAACCAAGTGTCGACAACTCCGTCTTTTCGATGCCCGTGACGTCAGTTCCTGCACACACATCCTTGTGTGCATGGTGTACCGGCACAGAACGCGCCGAGATGGCAGCAGTTTCATGTACGTGGCACCAGCCATGCCAGCGCTGTAAGTACACCACTTCGGTGGTTTCAAACGCGCTTATAAAAAAGCTAGACACTAGTGTAGAATCATATGCAAGCGCAGTGAGTCTGATCGATGCTCGAGAGCGGAGAATAGCGCTGTATAAAAGCGATCAACAACACCACAAAAACACCACAGAGCTCAGGAGCTGTGTGAAATCGAGGTGGACGTCCTGGGCTCCCGTCCCTGATAAACCTACCGTTTCTGTGGACGTAAAGCAACACTTCAACCAACCAACGCAGCAACAACATCCTCAGACGTTATAAAGCCATACCCTGCTGAGCTGTCTCGTCACACCCTGAGCCGGAGACGTTAGCCACACCCTGGGACGTTAACCACACCTTGAGAGACGTTAGCCACACCCCTGGGACACGTGTAGCACACACTATCCTGTAGAGTGCAACTGACGTTAGCCACACCCTGATTGAGACATTTAGCCACACCCTGAGACGTTAGCCACACCCTGAGAGACGTTAGCCACACCCTGGGACGTTAACCACACCTTGAGAGACGTTAGCCACACCCTGAGAGACATTAGCCACACCCTGAGACGTTAGCCACACCCTGGGACGTTAGCCACACCCTGAGAGACGTTACCACACCCTGAGACGTTACATCGACTTAGCCACACCCTGAGAGACGTTAGCCACACCGGCTCCACTGCGTGCACACCCTGCTAGTCACACTCTGAGAGACGTTAGCCACACCCTGAGACGACGATTACCCCCCACCTTGAGACGTTAACCACACCCTGAGAGACGTTAGCCACACCCTGAGACGTTAGCCACACCTGCTGAGAGACGTTAGCCACACCCTGCGAGGATGACGTTAGCCCACACCCTGAAGACGATAGCCACACCCTGAGAGACGTTAGCCACACACTGAGAGACGTTAGCCACACCCTGAGACGTTAGCCCAGACACTGAGAGACGTTAGCACACCCTGAGACGTTAGCCACACCCTGAGACGTTAGTCACACCCTGAGAGACGTTAGCCACACCCTGAGACGTTAGCCACACCCTGAGAGACGTTAGCCACACCCTGAGAGACGTTAGCCACACCCTCAGACGTTAACCACACCCTCAGACGTTAACCACACTCTGAGCTGTCTGTCTGTCTGTCTCTGTCTGTCTGTCTCTGTCTCTGTCTCTCTCTGTCTCTCTCTGTCTCTGTCTCTCTCTCTCTCTCTCTCTCTCTCTCTCTCTCTCTCTCTCTCTCTCTCTCTCTCTCTGTTATAAAGACGAGCCATTTTTGGGGGTAAAATTTCATTTCTGCTTTCTGTGCTTGTTTTCTGGATTGCGACAGACCAATAATTATCCATCCGCAACCCATTCCTCGGCCTTCTTTTTGCAACGATTCAAATGAACTGAACGAGTTGGGGTCACACGGATATCGGCGGGTGACGGCGACGAATTCATCCACTGGCAGGTTCAAGGTTCCTCAGCCTATCCTGAAATCTGAGGACTCCCACAACAAAGGAGCCGAGGTCACACACTGAGAGACGTTAGCCACACCCTGAGACGTTAGCCACACCCTGAGACGTTAGACACACCCTGAGAGACGTTAGCCACACCCTGACACGTTAGCCACACCCTGAGACGTTAGCCACACCCTGAGACGTTAGACACACCCTGAGAGACGTTAGCCACACCCTGACACGTTAGCCACACCCTGAAACGTTAGCCACACCCTGAGAGACGTTACCCACACCCTGAGACGTTAATCACACCCTGAGAGACGTTAGCCACACCCTAAGCTGTCTGTCTGTCTGTCTGTCTGTCTGTCTGTCTGTCTGTCTGTCTGTCTGTCTGTCTGTCTCTCTCTCTCTCTCTCTCTCTCTCTCTCTCTCTCTCTCTCTCTCTCTCTCTCTCTCTCTCTCTCTCTCTCTCTCTCTGTTATAAAGACGAGCCTTTTTTTGGTAAAATTTCATTCTGTTTTCTGTGCTGTTTTTTTGCATGGCGACAGACCAATAATTATCCATCCGCAACCCATTCCTCGGCCTTCTTTTTGCAACGATTCAAACGAACTGAACGAGTTGGGGTCACACGGATATCGGCGGGTGACGGCGACGAATTCATCCACTGGCAGGTTCAAGGTTCCTCAGCCTATCCTGAAATCTGAGGACTCCAACAACAAAGGAGCCGAGGTCACATCTGGGTGAGATTCCTTTTTACAGTTTCCTGTCGGCAAGCTTTTTTACTTTACTGGTTCGCATCCTCTCCATCCGGCCAGTGCGTTATTTGTCTCTGTCTTCGTCCATTTAGGAGGGCGAAAATAAGACACTCACTCTTTGATGGGACGTGACCCACTGAAGTTTGCTCCCCGTAACAGCGTGTGTGATTTAGATATGCTCTCTCTCTCTCTCTCTGTCTCTGTCTCTGTCTCTGTCTCTGTCTCTCTCTCTCTCTCTCTCTCTCTCTCTCTCTCTTTCTTTCTTCTTTCTGTCTGTCTGTCTGTCTGTCTGTCTATCTCTCTCTCTCTCTCTCTCTCTCTCTCTCTCTCTCTCTCTCTCTCTCTCTCTCTCTCTCTCTCTCTCTCTCTCTCTCTCTCAAACTCAAGTCAGATCAAGAATATCAGTTTAAGTACAAACTTAAAACAGCATCGCAAGTCCAGAAATCATTGAGATGATCGAGCATAAATAACCTGAAAACAACAACAAACACACACACACACACACACAACACGCACCACGCACGCACGCACGCACGCGCGCACACACACACGCACGCACACACACACACACACACACCACACACACACACACACACACACCACACCACACACACACACACACACACACACACACACACACAAAGAACAAAAACAAAACAAACAAAAGCAGCAAAAAAAAAACAGCAACAAAAAAACAACAACAAGAACAACAACAATAAAACAAAAAACCCACCCACCTTAGCGCTCGAAAGACATGACACTGGGTGGCATGAACAAAGACCTGAATCGCCAACGTTCCAATCTCTCATCTGGAAGGCGAACAAAGTATACAGAGGGAGGGGAGAAGGCAGGCTCCGAGCATTGCTTTCCGGCACTTTCTCCCCAGAAGGATGTCGTAAACCAGTGCTTGGAGTTTGGGGAGAAGGCAGTCAATACTGAGTTAGTGCCGAAGGAGTGGAGAAGGCAGAGGTGTTCTTGTGACTAACAGAAATCTATATATAACACAATTGTGACTAACACGGATTGTGTGTATGTGTCATAATAAATAAGCGTTCTTTTGAAGCTTTTTTGTGTTCTTGTGACTCTTTCCAGGGACATAGTTATCTCCCTTTGTGTGTTGGGTCAAATGAAAATAATCCAACACAATGCTTCTGTTTCACAAGGGCCTCAACCGAGCAGCAATAAAAAATCAAACAATTCCAGATGACTGGTTGGTTGGTTGGTTTGGTTAACTGTTTAACGCCAAATTGTCTCCGGAGAGGTACTGGCGGGGACCGAGATCCCAGGAGGTGGGGGAAGAGGGAGACTGTACCTAACGCTACACTGTCACCACCAGAATGACTCCTGCATTAAGATCGGCAAGAACGAGAGCCGTTTTAAAGTTTTCATTAACTGAAGGAGAACTTCACAAGACAGAGTCCACAGATCACACTTTTAGAAGAGAAAAAAACAGCCGAAGCAGAATCGAACCGAAGTTCTTCTCCTTACCAGTCTAACGCTTTACCGCTGGGCCAAACCGGCTCTTGGCCAGGCGACAGACAAACGCGGTTG
>JABMCL010001803.1:127500-130000 GCA_018857735.1 Alviniconcha marisindica
AATTACTAAAAAATTTGTGCCGTTTTTACTTTGTTAATCATTGGAAACACACAGTAAATATCGCCTTTTTACTGTGTTAATCCATGAAAAAGTAAAGCGAATTTCACCTCTTTAAAACGTACGGTGAATTCTACATCTTCACTGTGTTAATTATTAAAAATGTGCAGTGAGGTTTACCTTTCCACGATGTTAATCATTGGAAACACACAGTAAATATCGCCTTTTTACTGTGTCAATCCATGAAAATGTCGAGTGAATTCTACATCTTCGCTTTGTTAATTATTAAAAATGTGCAGTGAGGTTTACCTTTTTACGGCTGGAAACACACAGTAAATATCGCCGTTTTACTGTGTCAATCCATGAAAATGTAGAGTGAATTCCACCTCTTCGCTGTCTTTATTATTGAAAATATACAGTGAATTGCACCTCATTATATACTGTGCTAATCAATGAACAACGAATTCTGCCTCCTTTTGTGTGTGTAAGTTAAGTTAATGCTCAGTCAATTCCATCCTTCTATTGCGTCAGAAAATATACCTGGGATTTAATCCTTTTAATTTGTCAGAACACGGAGAATGAATTTCACCCTTTTAAAATGTCCAAAAACTGGAGAATGGCTTTCATCCCTTTAATGCGTCAGAAAATGCACAGAAAATATTTCACCCTTTTAGTGCGTCAGAAAATGAACAAGAAATATCTGACCCTGTCAATCCGTTGAAAAAATGCACAGTGAATTTCACCCTACGTCAGAAAATGCAGTGAATTTTACCATTAATTTTGTGTGCGTCAGAAAATAGTGCATGAATTCCGCCCTTTTAATGTGTTAGAAAATACACAGTAAGCTTCGCCCTTTTATTAAGTTAGAAAATGGACAGGGACCTCCAAGCTTTTAATGCGTCAGGAAATGAACAGGGAATTCCGCCGTTTGAGTGTGTCAGGAAATGAACAGGGAATTCCGCCGTTTGAGTGTGTCAGGAAATGAACAGGGAATTCCGCCGTTTGAGTGTGTCAGGAAATGAACAGGGAATTCCGCCGTTTGAGTGTGTCAGGAAATGAACAGGGAATTCCGCCGTTTGAGTGTGTCAGGAAATGAACAGAGAATTCCGCCATTTGAGTGTGTCAGGAAATGAACAGGGAATTCCGCCGTTTCAGTGTGTCAGGAAATGAACAGGGAATTCCGCCATTTGAGTGTGTCAGGAAATGAACAGGGAATTCCGCCGTTTCAGTGTGTCAGGAAATGAACAGGGAATTCCGCCGTTTGAGTGTGTCAGGAAATGAACAGGGAATTCCGCCGTTTGAGTGTGTCAGGAAATGCTGACAGAAATCGCCCCTTTATGCTACCGTTTCACCGTATTTTAACTAATAAACTAATAAACTATTTTAAATAATAAAATGCTGACAGTAAATTCCATCCTTTAATCTCTTGTTGGTCACTCTACGGTGAATTCCAGCCTTTAATTTTATGTTTATTATGCACCCTAAATTGAATGCCAACTGTTAATCTATTGTTAGTGTTAGTCAATGTGCAGTGAGATCAGACCATTAATTAATTTACTGTTAGTTAGTGTGCAGCGAATTCCAACCTTTGATTTAGTCAGACGTTTCCTCCAGTTCTCATTTTCTTTCTTCCAGTTCTGATGTGTGCTGCTGTCAACGCGGCTCCAGCTCCGTCTCCTCCTGCTACTCAAGGTGCGTACTCGATAAAGACAGTTCCAACCGAGGTCCCTCTGCTTACCTCTTTAAAATACGTGTGTGTGTGTGCGTGCGTGCGTGCGTGCGTACGTGCGTGCGTGCGCGTGTGCGTGTGCGTGTGTGTGTGCGTGCATGTGTGCGTGCGTGCGTGCGTGCGTGCGCGCGCGCGCGCATGTGTGTGTGTGTGTGTGTGTGCGGGGGTGGGTGGGATGTGGGTGTGGATGGGCGGGTGAGTGTGTGTGGGCGTATGTGGGTGTGTGAATGGATGGGTGTGGGTGGATGTGAATGTATATGTGTCTCTCTGTGTATACGTGTGTGCACTTGTCAGTTGGGGAGGGGATGGAGGGGTATGTATCTGTGTAATACACAAAGCACAGACGCAACACAGAAACACTGAAAAGAAAAGAGACGTGATAGAAACCAATGAAGACTTGTCGTATAGCTACGTAGATCATGCAGCCAAGATCATGCAGCACTGAAGGGTGAAGCTACATTTCAATCGGCTATAGTTTCAGGACTATTATAGAACCTTGAACTTCTACAATGCCTCTCTCTGGTATGCGAATCATTCCCTTGAGTTATCGTGATAGCCTCTCTGATACTTTTTAGTTTGTTTAACGTTACTGTACGTCCACAGAGACCGTACGGACCACTAGGGACAGGGAGCCCTGGATGGCCACCTCGACTTTCACACAGCTCCGGATCTCTGATAATTAAACACACACACACATGGTGCTTAACGTCCACAGAAACCGTACGGCTTAATAGGGACTGGGAGAAGGGGTGGGGGTGGGGGGAAGGGGGTATG
>JABMCL010001803.1:135000-146385 GCA_018857735.1 Alviniconcha marisindica
CTCTGTCTGTCTGTCTGTCTGTGCCTCTCTCTCTTTCACAGCTGTTGTCGCCCCGGTACAACCCTCCACATGGTGGATGTGGTGTTAAACAATAATTACGCATTACCCACAGCTGTTAACGTTAAAGTGTAATGTGCGACGAAGAAGACATTTTACCTAGGACACCATGTTAATTTCTCCCTTTTTTTCTCTCTCTCATATTATCGTCGCTGTTGGCGATGTTTGGGATCAAACAGAATAGTTTTACGTTGTTAATTCATCCGCTGACGTAGACCGTTCCTGTGACCGTAGATTACGTGTATGGCTGCTTGTGAATACATGCGCGTGAATGGTGTGCATTGTGCACTTTTATCAAGTTTTCTTGTTCTGCAAAAAGGTTTCCGCTTTATAGGACCTTGGACAGCAGCAGCAGGAGTAGTAGTAGTAGTAGTAGTAGTAGTAGTAGCAGTAGCAGCAGCAGCAGCAGCAGCAGCAGTAGTAGTAGCAACAGCAGCAGTAGTAGTAGTAGTAGCAACAGCAGTAGTAGTAGTAGCAGCAGCAGCAGCAGTAGTAGTAGTAGCAACAGTAGTAGTAGTAGTAGTAGTAGCAACAGCAGTAGTAGTAGTAGTAGTAGTAGCAACAGCAGTAGTAGCAGCAGCAGCAGCAGCAGTAGTAGTAGTAGCGACAGCAGTAGTAGTAGTAGTAGTAGCAACAATAGTAGTAGTAGCAGCAGCAGCAGCAGCAGTAGTAGTAGTAGCAACAGCAGCAGTAGCAGCAGCAGTAGCAGCAGCAGCAGCAGCAGCAGCAGTAGTAGCAGTAGTATCGATATGTCTTACGTCCTTTTGACTCAAACACGGGTCAGATAGGATTACTGACTGAAAACGGAAGAAACAAAAGAGTTAAAAAAAAAAAAAAAAGTAATTCCATAACGTTTTGCACGGCAGGTGTGTTACAACAAGGAAGAAAACAACGCAAACGGTTGTGATAACCCGGATGATACCACGGAGGGTTACTGCGCATACTGCTGCGCAACTCCCGGATGCAATGCAGAACTTCCGCCTTATGGTGAGTTCATCAGTGTATTCCGACCGACTGAATATTAAAAACGTACGCCACAGCCTACAGGGCTGTGTAGGCATGTAATGTGTAAATGAAGTATATGCCTGTATTATTATTAATATTGTTGTCTTCTTCTTCTTCTTCTTCTTCTTCTTCTTCTTCTTCTTCTTCTTCTTCTTCTTCTTCTTCTTCTTCTTCTTCTTATCATTTTTATTATTTTGTTATTATTTTTTAAATTATATTTCCATTTTCATTCGATTATTTGCAAGGTTGTAGCGACAGTCTATAGGCCTACAGATTTTGCGTGACATTAATTATATGCCTACAGCTGCATGTTAAGCCATGCTACATAAACATTCGCCAATACGGTGCCCCTGTGTAGTTGTATGCACCATAACACTGTATTACATTTTCGGTTGAAGATGCTGATCAGCACACATTTGGATTTCAGACAACGGTGAGGTGTACGCTGACGATGATGATGATAATGATGATGAAGATGATGATAATAGTCACAAACACGGGAGGCACCACACCACCAAACCACACAGTGGCCACACCACCAAACCACACAGCGCACACACCACCAAACCACACAGCGCACACACCACCAAACCACACAGTGGCCACACCACCAAACCACACAGCGCACACACCACCAAACCACACAGTGCGCCACACCACCAAACCACACAGCGCACACACCACCAAACCACACAGTGGCCACACCACCAAACCACACAGCGCACACACCACCAAACCACACAGCGCACACACCACCAAACCACACAGTGGCCACACCACCAAACCACACAGCGCACACACCACCAAACCACACAGCGCACACACCACCAAACCACACAGGGCCACACCACCAAACCACACAGTGCACACACCACCAAACCACACAGCGCACACACCACCAAACCACACAGCGCACACACCACCAAACCACACAGTGGCCACACCACCAAACCACACAGTGGCCACACCACCAAACCACCCAGTGGCCACACCACCAAACCACCCAGTGGCCACACCAGTGGACCGACGTCAAGCCCAACTCCCGGCAACAGCGGCAACAACAACAGCGGGGCGGTGGCGTCGTTCGGGGGCTCACAGGTAGTAGTAGTAGTAGTAGTAGTAGTAGTAGTAGTAGTAGTAGTAGTAGTAGTAGTAGTATGCCCTCATCGACGCCCTGAACGCTCATGCTACGATGAGTCCGTCAGAGTTCTGACCTATCACTGGCGAGAGCTGCCACAAGTATCTTTTTTGTCGCCACAAAACTGTTGTCGCGACGAACACGTGCTTTGTCGCAACAAGCTTACAAAAGTATGCTTGTTGCGACATTTCGAGACAAATATTTGTGGCGACAAAAGTTTTGTCGCCACAAAAATATTTTGTCGCGACAAAACACGTCTTTTGTCGCCACAAACACGTGTTTGTCGCGACAAAAGTTTTGTCGCCACAAAAATGATACTTGTGGCAGCACCCGCCGATGATACTGACCAGTATTCGGAATTAGGAATTAGCTGACTGACTGGTGAGAGATTTGAAAGTGAAGTAGTTCCGAGAGAAGGGAATGGTGATTGAAAATCCACGTGCTCCTTATAGTAGCTACCCAGGCCTGTACTTAACTCCTTTATTGCCATGATATCGCTTAAAAACAACCAATAAAAGAGCGAAAAATTTGAAACCCTTGCATCGCCCTGATATAACCGCACTGGTTGACTGGGCGTAAAACAGCAATTAATTATTTTGTCCTTGCTAAAGCGTTTCTATGTTCAAGTGCTGATCAGATAATAAACCATGGTTGCAAATTATATGAAGCTGATTTTTGTTGTTGTTTTGTTTGTATCTTGACCATGGTTAAATGGGATACCGGTTCGATTTTAGACGGATCCACTCAACGTTCGCGACGATCAGGCTATTTATGCATTGTTGCGTGCATTGATGCCTAGCTGAATGCTCTCTGTCGCATGAATCAGACAGCCGCATGTCACTGCCACGCCGGTCAGCCCTGCACGGCCACGCATGCGCAGTCTCCGTCAGGCGGCAGCACCGGCAGCCTTCTGCTTCCGGGTCTCACGATTGGCCTCACCATTCACATCAACGGGGGACAACTCACCGGCGTGCAGCCACAAAGCCAGAGTTCCACCCCTTGCCCATGTCAGCAGCAGATGAACCTGCAGGCACGTACAGTCTCTTTACTTCAGTTTAATTCTGTGTTTACTTCAGTATCAAAAATCTGGAACAAGAATGACTGCTAACGTTCTAAAACAAGATCCAAACACCTAAAAGGTTCAAGTGATGATGAAGTGATGCTTAACGTCCTCAAATGTCAGTTGACATATTAGGGACAAGCTGTGACCAATGCCGAAGCACGGTTCAGTATAGCTTTACGTCCACGGAAACCAGAAGGCTCGTTCGGACGGACAGCCTAGGACGGCCACCTCGACTCTCACACAGCTCCTGAACTATGAAAAAGTTCAAAAGAACGCTTATTTATTATGACACAAACAATCTGAAAATTTCCGGGGTTAAACCCCTTTAGGGATTTGGAATTTCAGGGTAATTCTCATCTCATTTTTCATCGTTTTTAACTGTTTAATGTTCTTTAAGTGTCGTTTTCTAGCTTGACAAAGGGGATTACCCCGAAAATTTGCAGACTGCGTGTCTATGTCATAATAAATAAGCGTTCTTTTGAACTCAGTCGTTATGTATCCGTTCGTTTTAATCTCGGATTGTCTATGCAGTGATGCAGTGCTTGAGTCTGATTAGCGATCAGCATATATCATCCTAATTCATTTGATAGTAGGGTGCCGGTGTGTGGTGTGTGTGTGTGTGTGTGTGCGTGCGTGCGTGCGTGCGTGCGTGCGTGCGTGCGTGCGTGCTGCGTGTGTGTGTGTGTGTGTGTGGTGTGTGTGGTGTATGTGTGTTTTGGTGTATGGTGGGGTTGGTTTATGTTGGGGTGGTTTGTGTGGTGTTTTTGTGTGTGTTTGTGTGTGTTGTGTGTGTGTGTGTGAGAGTGTGTGTTGTGTGTGTATGTGTGTGTGTGGTGTGTGTTTGTGTGTGTGTGTGTGTGGGGTGTTGTGTGTGTGTGTGTGTGTGTTGTGTGTGTGTGTGTGGAGGTTGTGTTGTGTGTGCGTGCGTTGTGTGTTTGCGCGCGCGCGGCGTGGTTCGAGAGTGGTTTGCGCGCGCGCGCGGCGCGTATGTGTTGTTTGGTGTTGTGTGTGTGTGTGTGTGTGTGTGGTGTGTGTGTGTGTGGTGAAATTAAGCGTTAAGGCAATATGCTGGGCTTTAAACCCCAAACAACGACTGTTGCAGCCAAGTCCTCCCGCTCCCCTCAGCCCCGCCACCAAAACAAACCCCCCAACACCGGCCCCCCCGCCCCTGCTCAGCGCCACGCAAAACCAAAACCTCCATCACGGCGCGCAAAAAGGGCCCCGGGACTCTCAGCGGCGACTGCTCAGCGGCGACTGCTCAGGGGCGACCATCACGGCGACTGCATCAGGGGCACTGCCAGCGGCGAATGCGGCGACTGCATCAGCGCGACCCGCGCGCTCCACAGCCCACTAAAAAACCAGCCATTCACACCCCCTCCACCAGGGGACTGCACACGGCGCTGAAAACGGCAGAAACCGCACTGCGGGCCGCCCGCTGCCCCCAACCGGCGCCACCACGACACCCCCTCCCCGACCACCACCACACTCCCCCAAACCACCCTCCGAAAGGGTAGTGGGGTAAGGTATCGTAGTATTATACTACTGCAGTTTAGGAGTTGTGGTTGGGTGTGTGTGTGTGTGTGTGTGTGTGTTGGTGTGTGTGTGTTTTGTGTGGTGTGTGTGTGGTGGGGGTGTGTGTGTGTGTGTGTGTGTGTGTGTTGTTTTGTATTATGTGGTGTGTGTGTGGGGTGTGTGGGGTGGTGTGTGTGTGTGTGTGTGGTGGTGGGGTGGTGGTTTGTGTGTGTGTGGCTGGGTTCACTGTGAGTGAGGGTGGTTCGAATTTAGTTTTGGCTCAAGGGTTGAGTTGAGGGGGAAGGTGGAAAAAATGCAAACCCCAAGCAATGTTACCAAGTCCCTGAAAATGTTCGGGTTTTTTTTGTGTTTTTTTTTGTTTTTTTTTTTTTTAGAAAGCGAAGCAATGTTACCCCTTGATATTTTCTGGTAGAAAGCCAAGCAATGTTACCCGTGTAATTATTACGGTACTGTGCTTCTGACCGGGGTTTTTTAAAAAAAAAAAAAAGAATTTTAAATGTTTTTGACATTTAAAAAGTCTGATGTTTTTTTTTTAAGTGAAGCAGTTTACCATGTGACACTGACAGTGTTACCAGTGTGACTACTGACAGTGTTACCAGTGTGACACTGCAGTGTTACCAGTGTGACTACTGACAGTGTTACCAGTGTGACTACTGACAGTGTTACCAGTGTGACTACTGACAGTGTTACCAGTGTGACTACTGACAGTGTTACCAGTGTGACTACTGACAGTGTTACCAGTGTGACTACTGACAGTGTTACCAGTGTGACTACTGACAGTGTTACCAGTGTGACTACTGACAGTGTTACCAGTGTGACTACTGACAGTGTTACCAGTGTGACTACTGACAGTGTTACCAGTGTGACTACTGACAGTGTTACCAGTGTGACTACTGACAGTGTTACCAGTGTGACTACTGACAGTGTTACCAGTGTGACTACTGACAGTGTTACCAGTGTGACTACTGACAGTGTTACCAGTGTGACTACTGACAGTGTTACCAGTGTGACTACTGACAGTGTTACCAGTGTGACTACTGAAGTGTTACCAGTGTGACACTGCAGTGTTACCAGTGTGACCTGACATGTTACCATGTGACTACTGACAGTGTTACCAGTGTGACTACTGACAGTGTTACCAGTGTGACTACTGACAGTGTTACCAGTGTGACTACTGACAGTGTTACCAGTGTGACTACTGACAGTGTTACCAGTGTGACCACTAAATTTTTACCAGTGTGACTACTGACAGTGTTACCAGTGTGACTACGACATGTTTAATGTGCTACGACAGTGTTACCAGGTGCTACTGACAGGTTCCAGTGTGACTACTGACAGTGTTACCGTGTCTACTACAGTGTTACCAGTGTACACGCAAATGTCCAGTGGTGACCACATGTTCGGGGGTTTTACTATCTGAAAGTGTTCCCAAAAATGGTGGACCGGGCCTTGGAAAAGGGTTGTCCTAACCAGGGGGCGTGTGAAGGTGTTATGCCCGTTCAGTTGACTATTTGGGGCAAATGTACCTGCCGAACAGTTTTAAAAGTTTAGTCCACAAAAAACCAGAAGGCTCGTTAGGGCGGACAGCCAGGACGGCCACCTCGACCCCACCCCCCCTGAACTATGACTCATGGCTGCTGTCGAAAGGCGTATTTTTATTTGGATTTAGGGGGGGGTGGGCGGGGTGGGGGTAGGGGGGGCGGGGGGTGGGGGGGGGGGGGGGGGGGGGGGGAGGGGTACCGTCTAGTTGGATTTTTTTGAATGTAAAAGAACGAGCTGACCCATTGTTTAGAATATGTGGGGGGTTATAAAGGGGGTTGTGTGTGTGTGTGGTGTGTGTGTTTGTGTGGTTTTTGTGTGTGTGTGTGTGTGTGTTGTGTGTGTGTGTGTGTGTGTGTGTGTGTGTGTGTTTTGTGGTGTGTGGGGGTTTTTGTGTGTGTGTGTGTGTGTGTTTTTGTGTGTGTGTGTGTGTGGGTGTGTGGTGTGTTTGTGTGTGTGTGGGTGTGTGTGTGTGTGGGTTGTGTGGGGGGGGGGTGTGGGGGGGGGGGGGGGGGGGGGGGGGGGGGGTTTTGGGGGGTTTTTGTGTGTGTGTGTTTTGTGGGGTGTGGTGTGTGTGTGTGTGTGTCGCGTGCGCGGTGTTTTGGTGTGTGTGTGTTTTTTGTTTGTTGGTGTTTGTGTGTGTGTGTGTGTTTGTTGTGGGTGTGTGTGGGGTGTGTTTTGTTTTGGGGGGTGTGTGGTGTGTGTGTGTGTTTTGGGGTTTTTTTTGTGCGGGGGCTTTTTTGTTGTGTGTGTGTGTTTGGGGTGTGTGTGTTGTTGGGGGTTTTTTGTTGGGTTTTTTTTTTCTTTTGTGGGTTTTGGTTTGTGTGTGTGTGTGTGTGTGTGTGTGTTGTGTGTGTGTGTGTTTTTTTTTGTGTGTGTTTGTGTGTGGGTGGTTTTGTGTTTGTGTGTGTATGTGTGTGTGCGTGTGTGTGTGTTGTTTTGTGTGGTGTGTGTGTGTGTGTGTGTGGTTTTGTGGGTGTGCGCGTGCGCGGTGTGTAAAGTGTTATGTGTTAAAATGTATGAGTTGGGGTGTGTGTGTGTGGTGTGTGTGTGGGTTTTGTGTTTGTGTGTTGTGTGTGTGTGTGTGTGGGGGTGTGTGTGTGTGTGTGTGTGTGTGTATGTGTGGGGTTTGGGTGTGTTGTGTGGTTGTGTGGGGGTTTTGTGTGTGTGTTGGGGGGGGGTGGGTGTGTGTGTGTGTGTGCGCTGCGCGTGTGTGTATGTGTGTATGTTTTGTGGATTGTTGTTGGTGGTGGTTTTTTTTGGGGGTTGGGGTGTGTGTGTGGTGGGGGTGTGTGTGTGTGTGGGGTGTGTGTGTGTGTGTGTGTGTGTGTTTTGGTGTGTGTATGTGTGGGGGTGTGTGGGGTGTGTGTGGGGTGTGTGTGGGGGTGTGTGTGTGTGTTTTGTGTGTGTGTGTGTGGGTGTGGGGTGTGTGTGTGTTTTTGTGTGTGTGTGTGTTTTTGGGGTGTGTGTGTGTTTGTGTGTGGTGTTTGGGGGTTTTGGTTGTTGGGTGGGTGGGGTGTTTTTGTGTTTGGGGGGGGGTGTGTGTTTGTGTGTGTGTTGTGTGTTGTGTGTGTGTATTTTGTGGTGTGTGTTTGTGGTTTGTGTGTGTGTGTGTGTTGTGTGTGTGTTTTGTGTGTGTGTGTGGTTTTTGTGTGTGTGTGTGTTTTTTTGCGGGGTCTTTGGGTGTGTGTGTGTGTGTGTGTGTGTGTGTGTGTGTGTGTGTGTTGTGTGTGTTTGTTTGGGGGGGGGGTTTTTGTGTGTGTGTATGTGTGTGTGTGTGTGTTTGTGTGTGTGTGTGTGTGTGTGTGTGTTGGGGTGTGTGTGTGTGTGTGTGTGTGTGTTATTTTGTTGGGGTGTGTGGGGGTGTGTGTGTGTTTTGTGTGTTGTGTGTGTGTGTGTGTGTGTGGTGTGTGTGTGTGTGTGTGTGGGGGTGGGGGGGGGGGGGTGTGTGTGTGTGTGTGTTGTTTTTGGGTTTTTGGTTAAAAATTTTGTTTTTTTTTTGTTTTGTTTGTGTTGTTGTGTGTGGGTTTTGTTTGTTTGTTTTTAATAAAATATAATATATTATATATATATTATATAGTATAATATATATAAAATATATATATTATATATATATAAATATATATATACTCACTAAATGACCCCATCTCCCTCACCCCACAGCTGTGCCCAAACGCAGCGTGTGCGACTCGCAATGGTTTGGGAAAGAACAGCGGGGCTTTGCAAAACTGTTTCTGCTCGAAAGACAAAGGGCCCCGGGGGCCGGGCCCCGGGATCCCGCCCCAGCCCTGCTACTTCTGTTCCATGGCGACGGCTGCAACCAAACACACCATCCCGGATGTGTCGTCACTCTAAAGACCCCCAAACCCCTTTTTCCCCTAACGAGGGTGCAGCCACGTGGGGAGGGCTTTTTAAAATGAAGCGTCCCGGATCCAAACGAAAACAAACAGGTTTTTAGAAGAACGCTGTGTTGGTGTTAGTTGTACAGTGCAAAACCGGGGCTTTTTTTTCTTTTTCTTTTTTTTCTACTGCAAAAACTTTTCCCCCGCGCAAAAGGACAGATGTAATACTCCAACGAAAGATGGTGGGTGAAAACCGACTAATAAAATAATATAAAGGAAATTTGTAAAGGCCTACCCTGGGGGGCTCAAAGCCTGAACCCAAAGCATACACACGTAATGTACACCCGAGTTTAAAAATGTTATCCAAAAAAAAGAAATATCGAAAAGGGGTTTTAACATAACTATGAAAAAGATGTACACACACACACACAAAAAAACACCCACACACCCACACACACCCCCCACACACACACACACACAACCCCACCCCACAAAAACACAACACAAACACACACCGCACGCCACACACATACACACCACACACACACAAACACTCACACAAACACACACACACCCCACACCCACACACACACACACACACACACACACACACCCCACACCACACACACACACACACACAAACAAACACAAAAAACCAAAACACAAAAACACACACACACACACCACACACCTGTACATACTGATAGGATGAAAAAAAACGTGGCTGAACTAAAAATTTTCTGAGAAGAAAAATTTTTTTTGAGTTGGCTTTTGAAAAAAGAGAGTACGGTGCCTGGGGTGTCTTGGGGGGAGATTGTTCCAGATGTGGGGGGCCAAAAAGGGGAGAAAGTGCGAAAAACCCCGGGTTTTGGGGGTTTAAGCGTTGGATTTTGAGGGAAACGTGTGTCTGAGGGAAAAAGCGGAGAGAGCGGGAAAGGGCTGTAAAGGGTGTAGGGAGCTCAGAAAAATAAAAAATATAAAGGGGACATGCGATCTAAGTATATACCCCATTATTTTTGGGGTTTTTGGGATTTTGTTATCATTAATTATATTTTGGGTTTCTAGGCAGAAAGCAAGCACCTTGCATTTTTGCAAGAAAAATTTTGCAGCCCCGGAAAATAATACCCAGATTTCACTCCCTCTTTTTTTCAATGTATTAGATGTCTGGTTGTTTTCTTTAAAAAAAATTTTTTTTTTCACCGGGGGGGAAAAAAGTGGGACATTTTTTTGCAAACGTTCCCGGTTTAAAAAATGTTCTTTTAAAATTCGTTTCGTTGGTGGGAATATCAAACTGAAAGGGATACGGTGTTTTTGTAAAATAATGGAGACGTCTTGCTTTTTATACCGTTTTGGTCTTGGAAACTTACATACTTTGACATACGGTTGAAACTTATTTTAAAGTTGGTTTATAAGGAGTTAATGGGTTTTTCACGACAGCTGACGGGAGACCTTTTTTAGTCATAATGTTTTTGGATGAGAGGGACTTGTTGAGGTTACTGGATTAGAGGGAGTATTCTGACTGTTTTACAAAGGCAGTCATTTTTTTAGAGTACGACACGGAGTTGGTTTTGTTTGGAAATTTTTGTTTTTTAAAGGAAATTTGCTGATGAGATCCCCCACACTTAAGGTTAAAAAAAAACTTTGTCGCCCCTGGGGCCCGTGGAGCTGCATTGAGTTAGGGTTTGGGTTTTTAAATTTAAAAACATAAATTTGCTGGCTTACAAAACTAATTGTGCCAAAGGTAACGGGCGATGTACGAAGAAGAGGGTGTACAGACTAACGACTGAAAAAAAACCCGGAAAATGAAAAATACCTGGAAACTCGCTCGCGCGCAAGTAAGTAAGAAGTAAATTGGTGTTTTACGCCCAAGCGCAGGCGCCCACACACACACAAAAACACACACCCCACACACACCCACACACACACACACACACACACACACCACCCACACACACACACACACACACCCCACACACACACACACACACACACACACCAAAACACAAACACACACAAAACACACACACACACACACACACACACACACACACACACAAAAACACACACACACACAAACCAAAAAATTCAAAAAAACGGGCCGCCCAAATCAACCCTTCCCCGAATTAGCAAAAACAAAAAAAACACACACACACACACACCACACACACACACAACACACACCACACACCCCACACACACACACCAAAACACACACCCACACACACACACACACACACAAAACACACCAAAAAAAACACATACAACACCAAAACAAAATTTCCAAAAAATAAACCTTAAACCGTACAATTTTTGGAGGGAAAAAAAGCAACAACAAAAATAACCCCACACAAACCCCACACACCACAACCCCACAAAACACACACAACAAAACACACACACACCACACACACCAACACAACACACACCCAAAACAACACACACACAAAACACACACAACACACACCACACCAAAACACACACACCACCACAAACAACAAAAACCAAAACACACACACACACACACCACACACACACACACCCCACACACACCCACCAAAAACACACACAACACACACACACACACACACACACACACATTTTAAAAAATCCAAAGCCCCCTCCCCCCCTTTTTTTTTTCCCAAAAGGGTGATTTCTTTCATTATTTTCTTTTCCCCCAGCAAAACGTGTCTATTTTTTTTTTTACCATT
>JABMCL010000967.1:0-45000 GCA_018857735.1 Alviniconcha marisindica
AGGACTTTCCCAGAGCTCTTTCCCGCGTTTTAGTATGACATCATTGATAGGATACCGGAACTTCTCAGTTTTGTGTACATGTCACGTGTCAATTATTTTTGTCAGTGTTTATTTTTTTTAAATCTAGAGTGTGTGTAAAATAAATCATTTTCCTATCCTTTTCATGGGGAACAGCATAAAAAACACATAAATAAATTGATATTGTTTGAAATTGCCAAGACGAACAATGAAATTATGTGTTTGGGTCAATGAAATGATGGCAAAATATTAATAATTTGACGTCAAGATTATAGAAAGGAGAAGGAAGAGTCGAAGGAAGCAATGGCTCTAGAAGTAGTTACTGATGGTAAGAATAACAAAACTGAAAAGAATGACAAGGAATAAGTACACAACAAGAGAACACGGGACAGGACATGTGTTTTGTTTTGTCTTCCGCCTTCTTTTGCATTAATAGATAATAAATGCATTCTTTCGTGTGCAATTATATGGAGCCCATTGAACAAAAGCAACGAAGAACTGAGAATGAAACAGTGGAATTTATATTTTCATAGTTTTTTCCCAGTTTTTTTCCCCTCAGGATTATGCAATCAAAGCAGAGATATCTTTGGAGTTACTATCATTTATCTTCGGAGGACCAAGAAAAAGAAATAAAGGAAAAAAGAAAGTTTCGCCCGATTGGCGTCAACGTAGACCGGCAACGTAGAACATACAGGTCGTGGATGGTAAACCTGGGTGACCAGGTGGAGAGATGGAGAGAGACGTGCACAAGATTAGACTTCTGCGATAGGAAATTGGCAAATCTGTTAATGGACGTTCGTACAGAATCACTCTGTGTGCCTACTATAAGAAAGAAAAGGTTCCTGATACTTCTTTTTTGATTGATAGGAGTTGCCTACCGGAACCATAGGCTACATTTAACTATTCTACTGCTATCTGTTTGCATAACGTGTGTTTCTGGTGTGCCAACGGCCGGTAGGTTTTCTTTTCTTTTCTTTTTATTATTATTGTTGTTGCTATTAGAAAATGGTGTCTGAAGTATTTCCTGTAGTACCATCGGATCAATACGCTGAGAAAAATTCGTCACCCAACACCTTGCACCTCGGTCCATCGCCGAGCATTATTAGTAAACGGCAGCTACCGGTCTCATCCACTATAGAGAGGTATACATTGAACGATTAGGAGATTTATTCGCAGAAAGATATAAAATTATTCACAAAATCGTCAGTTAAGTTGCCTGACAAATTATTAGACCTGAGCAGATTACGTGCCTGAGACGACGCCATTGTCAATTGTTTGCAGGCCGAGTCTACAAAAACGTGTGTAAAACAACAAAATATAATGACGTAATACTCATTCCGTAAATAGCTGAAAGGAGATCGCCAATCTATTTTAGACCAGTGGAGTGTTTCAAAAGAGCCAAAGCAGAAATTAATGCTAAAGAAAAATCGTACCTAAAACAATAAAAATTCATACTAAAAATCGTTTTTTAATCAAATCTGCGTGACCCCATTGTATTACTGTTTGAGCATGTCAAGGGAACTCATTACAGTACTAAAAAGATGATTTTGAGTTATTTTCGTGTAACTCGTCTTTCTGGGAGCGGCCATTGGCATGACTGTACCATGTTTTGAGTTCATCCATGACAACATCACAAAAGTTAGTGCACAGCATCTCACCTATGAATATTTATATATAACTCTATATTAAGCAAAGCTGAAGCTTAACTTAATATCTAAAACTAAGTCTCTCAGTTTAAAATAAAATAAAAATGTTGAGTTAATTTGTAGTTCATTCCTGAAGTGTGATCCCGTATATGGGGTCGTGGTAGCGAAAGGGTAAGGGTATTTAACATTCTTAATGGGATTACGATTAAATACCTTATGGCAAATAAAGTAAAGCCAAGATAGTCTACACGATGGACCACTTACCAACAACAAGCAGAATAAGTGGTCATGGAATCGAGACATTGTTTTTTCTCTCTGTGAAAGCAGCGCTGAAGGTGCTCTGATCAGATCAGTTGATTATTGCTTTGTCTTCAAGTCAGTTGACGCCGTGCCTTGACTTATACTTGTTATATAACGACCTCGGTAAGGAAGTGATCGCACCCCCCACACCCCACAGCCCAACAATGTTTGATCACCCTTAGAAATTTACAACAAAATCTAGCTAGTCTGCTGATGCGCACACATATTTTTTGCGAATGCAAAGAAGTTGATTTTCTGTGTGTGTGTGTGTGTGTGTGTGTGTGTGTGCGTGTGTGCGTGCGTGCGTGCGTGCGTGGTGCGTGCGTGCGTGCGTGCGTGCGTGCGTGTGTGTGTGTGTGTGTGTTTATTTATTTATTTATAGTTTTATTCATTGTGTTTGGTGTAACTTGATGTTATGTGCTGTTGTTTTGATAATTCTAAACTCAGTCTAATATCACTTAGGTGAAAAGACTTTAACTAAAAAGGAAAAAGAAGAAACACGTCAGACTCATTAAATGTCATAAATTATATAACTGAAAAAAGCTTTTTGTTGCTGCTTTTTTCTTGATTTCTTATTAAATGTCATAAATTATATAACTGGAAAAACTGTTGTTTCTTTTTTTCGTTTCTTTTTTTAATATTGATCTCGGGGTACTGAAGTGTTGAGTCTTCACTAACTCGAGTTCAGTCGAAATCAACAACAACAACTACAACAAACAACAAACAACAAGAAACCAAGCTGAAATCTTGCTTCTTTGAACATAACCCAGTTTTCTGCTCAAAGTTATGTGGACCGAAAAAGGAGATATAGACTATAATATCCAAAACGTGGATCAGTATTAAATATTTAAGAAGCTAGTTTACATGTCTTATAGCTTGTCTTTAGCTATAATTTGAAATTTGTTTAACAAAATATTGATATGTTCATGTCGTACGCACAATTACCCTGTTTTAATTAAAGAAATTATTTATTATTTATGTATTATTATTCATTGTACATGTTACACTGATGGCACGTTTCAAGGCAAATTTACTTTTACGGTATAATATTATCTTATAATTCATCATCAGATACATCAACCATACAGAGCGAGCACGTGCTCATCGGAATGGTAGTGCTGAGTGTCGCTGTGGTCGTTGTCTTCGTTGCTCTCACCATCACCTGCCGTCTCCAGCTGCAGAACCTGAAGAGTGAGCAGTAGTGTTTCTATAATTATAGCGGTAGTGTTTCTATAATTATAGCGGTAGTGTTTCTATAATTATAGCGGAATGAATCCATATAGCAATCCCATAAGGGAACTGAAATCCTTAAGAATAGTTTCTCCCCGTCAGAAATAGTAATAATAATAATGAGTACTTAGAGTGCCTAACCCGCACAGACCCTAAGCACTTACAAATTCTTCAAATGGCATGTTTTTAAGATTCAACGCGTACAACACACACACACACATACACACACACACACACACACACACACACACACACACACACACACACACACACACACACACACACACACACACACACACACACACACACACACACACACACGTGCATGCTCGCAACATATTGTTTTCGCAGCATCATGAAATAACTGTTGATGTGCACACAAGGATCTGATTAAAAAACAATCATCCATATAGCAATTCTGTATAGGCACTGAAATCCTTAAAAAATAGTTTCTTACCGTCACTACTACTACTATTGCTACTACTATTACTACTACTACTACTACTACTACTACTACTACTACTACTACTATCTACTACTGGGTACTTACAGTGCCTAACCCGCACACGCCCCAAGCGCGTACACATTTTTCAAATGTACAGACTCAACGGGTACAACACACACACACACACACACACACACACACACACACACACACACACACACACACACACACACACACACACACACACACACACACACACACACAGAGTCGTATATCAGGGCAGTGGGACTGAAGGAAAGCTTTTTTGAAAAGAGAATGGGTTTCAAAGAAGATTTAAAAGAGCTGACAGAGGTAGAATGATGAACAGAAGCAGGGAGTTGGTTCCAGACAGCTAAAGCGCGGTAAGAGAAAGAGCGCTGACCACTGGACCACAATACTCTCGTGGACCATCATCTCACCCCACACGCATCAGCTACAGATCTTATGCGATCTCCAAAATACTTGAGAGAAAAAAAGTTTGAGCTTGAAAAAATAAATATAAAAAAATGCAGCATTTTCTTGTTCAAGGTACTTAGCAAGAGTAATATATATACAAGCTCCGTCTGAATTCATGGAACACTAAATATTCCAGAATGTGGCACGTATTTGTACGAATGCCCTATCAATTAACCACATACTACTTGAGTGTCCTATTACTTCATTCAGTCAGAAGAAGAAGAAAAATGGGTATGATTTTAATGTTTTGTAACAATGTAAGAGATATTTTCTGTAGCACTTTTATAATTTCTCTTTCTAAATTGATAGTTCATAGTCCTATGGGTAGGCTTGTATAACTTATTAATATATAGATTTTTGTTGGGGAAGTGGGGTCTAATATCACCTTGCTGTGAACAGACATAAAATTAAACAGTGATTGACTAATTGATAGCTACAGACTCCCCCAAGGCCTTCGGGTCCACCATTGAAGCCTGGCTGGCACGCTCAAGCCCCGTCGCCTGTTTTTAGCCCGCTTTCCTGTTACATCCCTAGGTTTTATTCAGTTTGTTATGCGTCAGTTTGTTATGCGCACCGCCAGTTGTGGAATGTTGACCAAACTACTGGGATTCCCACAATACAATGAAGAAGAAGAAGAAGAAGACGAAGAAGAAGGAGAAAAATGTTTGTAAGGGTTATTTTCGAAGGTAGTGCTCACAATATTATCGTGACTGCTCTAACTCGTTTTCACACAGGATACTCCTGTAAATGGTAGAAACTCCTGCACTCTCAAAAGAATATCATCCAAACGAAACCACACTCGGCTTTTTTGTTTTTTGCCTACGTTATACACCTCGGTAAGCTAACCTGTTATGTCACTCAGTTCAATCAATGTTTTCCAGTTTAACTATGGCAGTCTGTGAAAACAGAACCTGTACTAAATGTTAATGTTAGCTCTGAATGATGTTGAAGGGTGGGTGTCTTATTCGTCCTGATCCAAGTTTCGCTGTAGCTTTGCGCGTACATATTACAATGAGCTTGTGAATATGAAACTAGCTCTGTGTGCCTACTATAGCTTCCCGATGTTGTACTTCGATAAAATGTTTAGAACACAAAATGATTGTTCCTTTCGTGTTGCTATTTCCGCCCTGTGTTAACAAGCGGTAGCCTACAGTATGCTACATGTGTTGCGAAATAATTAAGCAGCCTAGTGAAGACAATACAAACTGGAATGCGAGGAGGGGGCATTCCAACTTTACAACCTTAAGGCACAGGTTACATGGTGATGAGTAAAATAGTCAAATTAGAACAGCATCTAATGCAAAGCAAGGGTGTGGTCATTGATCAGAACGGCATGCGTTTAGTTTGTCTTGATCAGATATATTTGCTTACAAAACAAAAAGAAAAAAGAAGAAGATCGAAACAAACAACTAAAGAAGCAGAAAAGAAAGGGGTTAGAGAGAGAGAGAGAGAGAGAGAGAGAGAGAGAGAGAGAGAGAGAGAGAGAGAGAGAGAGAGAGAGAGATCTGCTCGTGTATCGCAAGAGTATAAGCAAGACTGTGTCTATATGCTGCCTTTAATACACGTGTAACCACTATAGGCCTGCTTGTTTACTACTGTTTATCCATTTTGATGTGGTATAATGGTGTGTGTGTGTGTGTTTTGGGGGTGGGGGTGGGTAGTTCTGCAGATGTGATGATATTTATATAAGTTGAGTGTGGCAAATCCATTCAATAATTCTGACTAGATCTGGTTTAACAGGACGTGCTTGACTATAAGAAAAGTTTAGTGTATATACAGCCAAAGCGACTGATGGGTACATTTAACTGCATTTGGATGTGCACAAAATAGCTAACAGTAAAGCTTCTTTGCCAGTGCACGATAGAGATCCAAACATGTAAAAGGTTCAAAAGAAAGCTATTTATTAGGACAAAACACAACATGCAAATTTTCGGGGTAATCCCCTTTATCAAGTTACAAAACGACACTTAAACAACAGTTAAACGATGAAAAACGACAAAAAAAATTGATAACCTATCTGGTTTTGGTTGAGCTATTTTGTTTTCGTGTCCAGTGCTTCGAAGAATCAATTTGTTGTACTTTTTAAATCAATATATGTTGTGTTTTGTCCTAATAAATAGCGTTCTTTTGAACGGCCTTTTATGTGTTTGAATCTTGTTTTAGAACGCTAGCAGTCATTCTTGTTTCAGATTTCAGTGCATAGTTGTTTTTGGACAACGTTATTGTCTTGTGGAAGAAAAATCAAACAATAACAAATAAACAAACAAACGTGTGCCGTTTATGAACGTCTTCACTGCAAGAGCTATTTTCCGACTTATATATATTTCAAAAAGTGTTTCAATCGAAGCAAATCCCGTTAATCATAAAAATATATTTGATTCATTCTAGCGTGAAATTAAAGTTGTCCATCGACCTCATGCATTAAAGATTAATCAAAATATTTTTTGTTTGAAGTGTTATCTCATCGTTGTTTTACAATGATAATATTTGCGGTTGACGATCGACTGACTTAGATTATTGTGTCAGTGTATACTGTAGTATACTTCTATTTGTACAGAATATACACTCAAGCTCAAAGATTTAAAACAATATTCAGATGTTCAGACCTTCATCAACAGACATGATTTCAACGAGAAGGCAGACATTAAGAAGGCAAACATTCCTAGTAATTTGCAAAGCATGCTAGGCTATACTTTGACTGATTTCAAAGTGTAGTGGGAGTTGATCGTTCTGAGTTTTCTGCAGAGGGGACCTCAACGTTTACGTTCGCGGGGTTTGATAAATTGATAAGAACCAGTTTAATAGATTTAAAAATAATTTATTATTGATTGTGTTGTGCTTTTCCCCCTCTCTTTTCAGTGCTCAGTAGAAAACGGTAAGTTATCTTCACTTTTCGTAAGAATTATTCTGCACGGCGGTATTATAATTTTTCTACTTTTGCCACCTCTCAGTGTTTTGTGTTTGATAATTAGTCTATAGCGAGCATGACTCGCGTACCATTTGATAACCCTATCCGCTTCGCAACCATCATTGAAGTTAACACAGCTGAGTGAGTTAGTTATTGGACAAAACACATAAAAGGTCCCAAAGAACGCTATTTATTAGGACAAAAACAACATCTGCAAATTTTCGGGGTAATCCCCTATGTCAAGCTACAAAATGACACTTAAACAACAGTTAAACGGTAAAAAAGGATGAAAAATTAGACGAAAAGCTAAATCACTTATCTGCTTTTCGTTGAGCTATATTATTTTCCTGTCCAGTGCCTGGAAGAACGACAAAGCTTGACAAAGGGGATGACCCCGAAAATTTGCCGATTGTGTTTGTGTCCTAATAAATAGCGTTCTTTTGAACCTTTTATGTGTTTGGGTTTTGTTTTAGAACACTAGCAGTCATTCTTGTTTCATATTTAGTTATGGGTCAGCGCCGGTTTGCCACCTTACTCTAGTGTGTAGTGGAAGTTTTTACTATTTATTTTATGAACACTTGTCGTTTCTTCTGGTCGCCTTATCTCGAGAAGGGCTTCAAGCGTCTGACGATGGCAACTATAGCGCTGTTCTCCGCTTACGAGAAGACCCACGAACTAAGAGTCAGCACAGAAAATTGACCCTGGAGAGGAAAATTCGCCCGCCGCTCCTCGAACCCGCGACCTTTTGATCACGAGTCCGGTGCTCTACCACTGAGCTATCCCCGCTCCCCATAGTTTGTGAACTTTTGCTTTGAGTTGTAACCGGATGCCGTCATTCGCCAAGCGTAACGTCTGAATTTGAGTTTCGTTAATGAATTCCGTCGAAAAATGATGGAAATTTGCTACGAAAAAAAGAAATCGTTTCTAATTTGTTTGAACACTACTTTCTTTGTCTGGTTAGATATTTAAGTCGCTGAGTATAATTATTTGCATGTCAAACTCCATTCGGAAAAGGACAGTATACGGGAGAAGATACACACAAGAATTTATCACGAGACACGGTGATTATTAAACCTTAATTGTGCAGATGAATACATCGTGTTCGGAAAGTATAAACCATTTGGATGCTGGATGTTGGTTTTGGTTTTAAAGGCCTATTCGTTCCCCCCCCCCCTTTCCACTCTCTTTAATCTGAAAATGAAAGTATGTTTCCGGGCTTTCTCGCTGTATAATATTGTATATATGTTTTACCTTTCATGGTATGCTATCCTTTCATTGATATGATCGCGGTCCCGCTTCACAAAAAAGCAATAGTGAAAACAAAAAGCAAAACAGACTCAAAACAATTGTTGCGTTTATCGTTGGTTGTTTCTTCCTGTCGTTGGGTTAGATCTGTGATCAGCGGCAGTCGGACTGGACACTACCACAATGCCGACGGTCGCCGAAACCTGGCTGGTAAGGCTTTTAAAAACGTAACTGTTTACTAAGGGCTCGGACATGTTTTCGAGACCAAACCGATCCGCTGCATGTTGCCCACAGTTGTCCACAGTTAAAATACGACACGAGCTAATCTCTCTCTCTCTCTCTCTCTCTCTCTCTCTCTCTCTCTCTCTCTCTCTCTCTCTCTCTCTCTCTCTCGTATAATTATGTGTTTATGGCATAGTCGTGCTTTTTTGTGTTTGTAGTACAGCAAAGGCTGGCTGTTAGTAAGTCCAGTGAATGGACCTAATGCTACTATCCTTGAGTATTAAAGTTCTCTCTCTCTCTCTCTCTCTCTCTCTCTCTCTCTCTCTCTCTCTCTCTCTCTCTCTCTCTCTCTCTCTCTCAGCAATGTTTGTTCCTTTTTGTTTTCGCTGTTGTTTGTTTTGTCCACCACCATCAACTACGATCACCACAACTGCTATTACAACCATCACCATTACGACTGCTACTACGATCACTGCCACTACCACTCGTACCACTACTGTATCACACCACTGCACGCTCTCGTCGCTGCTATTACTGAGTGCTGCTGCTTGGTCTAAAAATAAAGAAACAATTGAGTGACAAACCTTCCCCCCTGCCTTCCTGTCAAGATCCGGAAAACTATACGTTGCTTCAGCTTGCGATTGTAAAACTCTAGTTTTAGTGAATCCAATGTATCACAGTTTTCCTCTGCTTGCAAAGAACCCGTGAGACTAACGACAAGCGATAAAGCTTCAGCTACGAGTGTTAAAGCAAGCAGTGAACGTATTGTACAATTAGTCATACGAACAAAATGTTAGGCCATATACAATGCGGACTGTTGACCGGGACAGAGTAGTCCCACAGATACGCTTACTGTATAACATGGAAATTTATCATTGTCTTAAGCTGAACTTAAGCTGAACTCACTGCTTCGTTTTTGCGGTTTTACCGTTGATGAGTCTATGCAGTTCTAAGATGACGCTCAGTGCCTCGATTTCTATTAACCTCAGTAATGCCCAACTGAGCGTGTCTACCTTCTCGATCTATATTAACCTAAAACCCAACTGAGTGTGACCACTGTCTCTGTCTTGTTGGTGAGATACCGTGCTGTAGAAACTATAGCACAGAAGCCCTCTCTAACAGAACACCCTCTCGACTCCTCTAAATCAAACCTCAAGACATCTCTCTTCCCAAAACTATGGCCCCGCCAGGTTTCTCTCTCTCTCTCTCTCTCTCTCTCTCTCTCTCTCTCTCTCGTTCTTGTCTGTGTCTGTTCTGTGTTCTCTACTCGCTTAATAGTTTCTCCGGACAAGATTTGGGGTTTCTGTATGTGTGTATTATTTAGAAATTATCGCTCTTGTTATCTACTATTGGGTTTCTTTATATTATTATTATTTAAAATTTTTTTTATTATTTTTCTCGTTTGCTGCTGTATTATTATTATAACCCGTTTATGCTGTTTAGTTAGTAGTTTACGGTCATTCTCACCACCACCACCACTGTCCTGCCCCTCCTGTGTCCGTGTTCTACAGTGGATCCGGCAGCGCTGTACCGAGGTCAGAACGTGAGCGTGATGATCACCAACGAGCTGTACGAGCCCTCGGGGGGCGCCGTGGGGAGAGAGGGGGCCGTTTGGGGGGACGTGCCGAGCGCCCCACGCGACAGGATGCAGCCACCGGAAGATGGTGGGGGTGTCAAAACGATGGTGGCTGGGGGAGCTTCACTCCATTGCGGTGAGTCAGTGGGGTCAAAAGTCTTGAGCGATATTTAACGCCCAGTCGAATCAACCGTGAAAGTAGTAAAAAAACAATCAAAAAAATCTTGTTATTCTTTTCATTTAAAAGAAAAGAAAATTTAAGATAAAAGAAAAGAAAAAACAACAACTAAGATTAAGAAACCTAAAACACTACCACCACCACCACCACCACCACCAACATCAACAACAACAAAGAAGCTGAAGCAAAGATGACTGTCACCAGCTGAATGTGTGTGTATCCGAAATAAGATCAAAACACCCAAGGCGTTTAAAAGTCAAGCCAATATACTTTAATCATCCCTCGGAGGGCAATTTAGCCAGCTACTGAGGCTCATTAATTTGAAGAAGAAAGAAAATGAAAATGCATCAGAGCAACGATAAATGTAAAATATCATTCCCTTGTTTCAATCAAATCAGAACAAGTAAGAAAAATATGTTCAGTCATATGGAATACTCGCAAGTGGTTCCTCTCCCCTCAATAAAAAGAAACGAGTTATATAGGAGTGACCATTGTGGATTCGAGAAATAACAGTCTTTTTCCCCTGTTACTCCGAGGACAAGTAATACAATCATTCAACTTTGAAAATACCTTCTGCAGTTTGTTGTGAGAGAACTCATCCCATTCTGATTGCCAAAGTTCTAAAAGATGGAGGCGGAAATAATAATTGCGGCCTTAATTCTTGGCAGCAGGCGAACCGTCCAAAGCTACAATCTAAACCTGCTCCTACATTGATAGCTCCATCCGCCGGACCCCTGGTAAATCGGTATGACAGGAGGCAAGGAATTCAACGAGCTTTATATGCTAGCTTTATATGTGTAAACATACACTCGTCTATGGTGACCCAAGAGGGAGATTATATACCTATTGCTACACTGTCACCACCAGAATGATTCCTGCATTAAGATGGGCAGCGATGAGAGCCATTTTAATGTTTCAGTGGGAAGTGATGGACAAAGTCACAAGACAGTGTCCACAAACCACAACCTTTCTGAAGAGAAAGGAGAGCCGAAGCGGTATCGAACCGAGGTCCTTCCGCTTACCAGCCTAACGCCTTACCGCTAGGCCAAACCGGCTCACAGAAGGCAATTTGTTAGAAACATTAATTTATTTGAGAAAATGGCAGATCGAGTCCAGAGGAACATCTCTGAACAACATCCACAAAGAATTGAATAGAAACTGTCAAGTGGGATAATGTCAATCAAATCTGAAAAGTGCAGCAAATGTGTTCTAAAGATAGCGACTCGTTGCATGGGATACAAAACAAAGACCAACAAAAAACAAAAACAAATCTCTTCTTCTTTTTTTATTTATCATTATCATTTTATTTTTTTTCATTTTTTTAAATGTAAAAAGGAAGAGCTGTCGAATCCTTTATAAAAGGCCAGTATGTAGTCGGGAGAGAGCACTCTTCTTTTTCTGCTAGATTTCAGCGATATTACTCTTGCGCAATTTGCTAAGAGGATAGTTATCCCACTCATTTTGCCAGAATTAAGAGATATAATTATTCAAACGATTTTCAAATCAGAGAAATGTACTTACTATTCGTCTGAGACGCGTCAATATCAAAGGCATCCTTAGTAGCAGATTCTGCTTAACTGGTTAATCGGTCGATCGATTCAATGATTGAACAATTGAAGCACTGCTTGATCCATTAATTAATTTCGAAGTTTTTGTTACCCCACCCCTGTTTAAGGCCCTTTATTCGTGACTTCTCAAAATCCATGATTCTTTTCCGAAGGAGAAGGAGACTACGCAGAGATTGGGAATCCAGTTCAGAGAGATGAACAACATTGCAAGCAAAAAAAAACTGTCGTGGATGGCAACACCAGCAATGGTTCGTGATATCTCTCTCTCTCTCTCTCTCTCTCTCTCTCTCTCTCTCTCTCTCTCTCTCTCTCTCTCTTGCGCGCGCGTGTGTATGTGTGCGTGCGTGCGTGAGTGAGTGTGGGTGCGTGCGTGCGTGCACGCGCGTATGTGTGCGTGCGTGTGTGAGTGAGTGTGTATGTGTGGGTGCGTGCGTGCGTGCGTGTGAGTGTGTGAAAGTCAGTGTGTGTGTGTGTGTGTGTGTGTGTGTGTGTGTGTGTGTGTGTGTGTGTGTGTGTGTGTGTGTGTGTGTTCAATACCCAAACGGAAGACGCCCTCTGATCTGCATACTGACCGATCATGCTCCACGTACTTCTGCGTCTTGATCATGTGGCAGGCACCTGTTGCTGGGGCTCTTAAATCCCCTCGTACAGCCCTCGGTGTCAGCTGGTAGTTTCTGCACCCGCTATTTTCGGGTTTGCATTGTTGTACACGAAACGAAGGTATTAGCACTACATAGGCCACAGATTATTGCGTATTCTGTGAGGCCAACCTGTATGTACTCAGTGTCGTGTATTTGCTGTTGCAGGAGGTGCGTGTGGTGGGATGGACCCGTATGTGGATGTGGAGGACATCATGAGACGAAAAGCGGAACAAAGGAGACAGAAAGAAGCTGCTGGTAGGCTGATGTTTAAAGCTGATCCAAACAAGAAAAAGAAAGTTAATAAGAACGCTATTTATTACGACACAACATAACATGCGAATACTCACAGTGAAAAAATGAGACGTAGGACACTTACCTGCTTTAGGTTCAGCTGTTTCTCAAAATCCATGATTCCTTTCAGAAGGAGAAGGAGATTACGCAGAGATTGGGACTCCAGTTCAGAGAGATGAACAACATGGCAAGCAAAAAAAAACTGTCGTGAATGGCAACACCAGCAATGGTTCGTGATCTCTGTCTGTGTCTGTGTCTCTGTCAGCCTGTCAGCCTGTCTGTCTGTTTGTCTCTCTGTCTATTTTCGTCTATTTGTGCTTGTATCTACTATCCTGGAGTAATAACGTTTCACATCTCTCTCTCTCTCTTTCGCTCGCTCGCGTGTGTATGTGTGCGTGTGCGCGTGAGTGGGTGTTGGTGCGTGCGCGCATGCGTATGTGCGTGCGTGCGTGCGTGCGTGCGTGTGAGTGTGTGAAAGTCAGTGTGTGTGTGTGTGTGTGTGTGTGTGTGTGTGTGTGTGTGTGTGTGTGTGTGTGTGTGTGGTGTGTGTGTGTCAATACCCAAACGGAAGACGCCCTCTGATCTGCATACTGACCGATCATGCTCCACGTACTTCTGCGTCTTGATCATGTGGCAGGCACCTGTTGCTGGGGCTCTTAAATCCCCTCGTACAGCCCTCGGTGTCAGCTGGTAGTTTCTGCACCCGCTATTTTCGGGTTTGCATTGTTGTACACGAAACGAAGGTATTAGCACTACATAGGCCACAGATTATTGCGTATTCTGTGAGGCCAACCTGTATGTACTCAGTGTCGTGTATTTGCTGTTGCAGGAGGTGCGTGTGGTGGGATGGACCCGTATGTGGATGTGGAGGACATCATGAGACGAAAAGCGGAACAAAGGAGACAGAAAGAAGCTGCTGGTAGGCTGATGTTTAAAGCTGATCCAAACAAGAAAAAGAAAGTTAATAAGAACGCTATTTATTACGACACAACATAACATGCGAATACTCACAGTGAAAAAATGAGACGTAGGACACTTACCTGCTTTAGGTTCAGCTGTTTCTCAAAATCCATGATTCCTTTCAGAAGGAGAAGGAGATTACGCAGAGATTGGGACTCCAGTTCAGAGAGATGAACAACATGGCAAGCAAAAAAAAACTGTCGTGAATGGCAACACCAGCAATGGTTCGTGATCTCTGTCTGTGTCTGTGTCTCTGTCAGCCTGTCAGCCTGTCTGTCTGTTTGTCTCTCTGTCTATTTTCGTCTATTTGTGCTTGTATCTACTATCCTGGAGTAATAACGTTTCACATCTCTCTCTCTCTCTTTCGCTCGCTCGCGTGTGTATGTGTGCGTGTGCGCGTGAGTGGGTGTTGGTGCGTGCGGCATGCGTATGTGCGTGCGTGCGTGCGTGCGTGCGTGTGAGTGTGTGAAAGTCAGTGTGTGTGTGTGTGTTGTGTGTGTGTGTGTGTGTGTGTGTGTGTGTGTAGTGTGTGTGTGTGTGTGTGTTTCAATACCCAAACGGAAGACGCCCTCTGATCTGCATACTGACCGATCATGCTCCACGTACTTCTGCGTCTTGATCATGTGGCAGGCACCTGTTGCTGGGGCTCTTAAATCCCCTCGTACAGCCCTCGGTGTCAGCTGGTAGTTTCTGCACCCGCTATTTTCGGGTTTGCATTGTTGTACACGAAACGAAGGTATTAGCACTACATAGGCCACAGATTATTGCGTATTCTGTGAGGCCAACCTGTATGTACTCAGTGTCGTGTATTTGCTGTTGCAGGAGGTGCGTGTGGTGGGATGGACCCGTATGTGGATGTGGAGGACATCAGGAGACGAAAAGCGGAACAAAGGAGACAGAAAGAAGCTGCTGGTAGGATGATGTTGAAAGCTGATCCAAACAAGTAAAAGAAGGCTTTTTTTACGACAAAGCACAACATGCGAATATTCACAGTGAAAAAATGAGATGTAAGACACTTACCTGCTTTAGGTTCAGCTGTTTCTCAAAATCCATGATTCCTTTCAGAAGGAGAAGGAGATTACGCAGAGATTGGGACTCCAGTTCAGAGAGATCAACATCATTGCAAGCAAAAAAAAACTGTCGTGGATGGCAACACCAGCAAAGGTTCGTGATCTCTGTCTGTCTGTCTGTCTGTCTGTCTGTCTGTCTGTCTTTCTCTGTCTGTCTGTCTCTCTCTCTCTCTCTCTCTCTCTCTCTCTCTCTCTCTCTCTCTCTCTCTCTCTCTCTCTCTCTCTCTCTCTCTCTCTCTCTCTCCCTCCGGTAGTTTTCTTTGGAACTCACTCCCTGACTCTTAGATTACCACCAAGCACTGAAACTTTTAAATCACGTTACATGTCATACATTATGCACTGATTGGTTGGCATTGCATGTTATATTTGGTGATTGTAACCCGCCTGAAACGTTTTACCATATTGAGTCTTCCATTTATCACGCATTTACCCATCGAATGTTAGCTACTGATGACTTCACAGCCCCATGTATCCACCTTCATTCCCGCTTGTCTCATATCCTGTTTGGTGTCTGAACTTAATTTATTCCATGTGTGTACTGGTGTGTCTTAGATTAGAAAATGTGTACATGTATAATTAGATCTAGAGTAGTCCCTTGTTTGGGCGAGGGCTGGATGTAAAAAAGCATACATGCTTATCTATTACCCTCGTAAATAAAGAATTTTATCCTCTCTCTCTCTCTCTCTCTCTCTCTCTCTCTCTCTCTCTCTCTCTCTCTCTCTCTCTCTCTCTCTCTCTCTCTCTCTCTCTCTCTCTCTCAATGGACCTATCCTTGAGTATTAAAGTTTTCGAGTTCGAGTTTCGAGCTCTCTCTAGGTTCAGCTGTTTTAGCTAAACCTAAAGCAGATAAGTGTCCTACATCTCATTTTTCACTGTTTAAGTATTGTTTAAGTGTTGTTTTGTAGCTTGAAAAAGGGGCCTACTCCAAAAATTCGTAGGCTGCATTTTGTCGTGATAATTATAGCGTGTTTTGTTTGTTTGTTTGTTTTTTGTTTATTTTTAAAACATTTTTCTTTTCTGCGTTTGGATCTTGTTTTAGAACGCTAGCAGTCATTCTTATTTCTTCTTCTTTTTTCTCTTCTTTTTTGTGGGGGGGGGGGGGAAGAGATGTTGGAAGTGATTGTATTTGCTCCTCGCAATCACGTGAAACATCCGTGCTGGGACTTCCCGCTGCAAAAGTAATGTTTCCGTTTCGTGTTTGGTTCTCTAACTGGAATTTTTGCGTTGGTTCGTTTTGGTTTCAGTTGTTGCTCTGGTTAAGCACAAGTTTATGTCTCACGAGTTCAGCCGAGTTTACCGGAAAAGGTTCACTTCAAGTGAAAGTAGGCACAGCTAATTTTGTCGTTGATTTGCAACTTCAATAGAAACATTGGTTGACTTGCTTTCTGACGCCAAGGCTCACGATGTGGGTTTACGTTGAGACCAAACTCAGTAATTATTAGCACACTTCCAATCGCCCTGATATAACCGTACCGGTTGACTGGGCGTAAAACACCAACTTACTTACTTACTTAGCACACATCCATGATTCTTCCATGTACAACGTCCTTTGATTGGGTGGCTAACGTGATCCACATGAACGTGCATTTATTGCTGTAATACATTTAGTCTTTGGGGTGTCAGAGTGCATGATGAGAGACGGATTGACTGATTTCGTTTAACGTCCAGGGAGCGAGCTGTAAAAATCACATCGAGGCGAACAGTAAATTAAAAATTAATTTGTGCTAGCCTATTGTCTGAAAAAGAAACTTCAAGTTAACCGTGGGTAAAAATAATAACAATATAAAATAAAATAAAATATGGGGGCTAAAACAAAAACATATTTTAAAAGATTATTAAAAAATTATTGTAACTTTCCAAAAACATGATCATCATCTCGGTTATCATTCAGTTCATGTTTGTCACTGGCCATTACTCTTTAAGCACAAAGTGAAGTGTAATGTGAATGGTAAATCAGACCCTTACTTCTGATTTCAGTAACTGAAATAAGTATCACCTTTGCTGTTTTTGGGGAGTATGCAGATTTGTTTGATTTTTTTTTCTTCTCGTCTTTTTTTTCTTTCTTTTTTCTTTCTGTGTCGCAACTGTATCGGTGTGTGCCGAGCAAAGGTGCCATCACTGTGCAGCCATTCCAGGTAAACTGAGGCCTAAGTGTAGGTACTGTTGATACTGCAGGAGCTGGCTGTGGCGTTGCTGACCTGTATGTGGATGTAGAGGACATCAGGAGACGAAAAGCGGAACAAAGGACAAAGAAAGAGGCTGCAGGTAGACGGGTGTTTTTGAAGTGATTCTGTTTGATCCTCGCAATGACACCAAACCCCCGATTTCTTTTCTTTTCTTCTTCTTTTTCTTTCGGTTTTTGTTTTGGTCTATTTGGTTTTGTTGCTGTGTCACTTGTTCACAGTTTGCCGAAACAATGTCATTTCAGCTTTCGTTCAGCCGCCGTTTACAGTTCCATATTGCAAAAAGTATCATCAGTTTGTTTCAGTTCTTTCATGGTACTTTACGTCCACAGTATCCAAGAGGCTTATTAGGGACGGACGATGGTGGGGGAAAAGGGGGATTATATACCTATCGCTACACTGTCACCACCACAATCACTCCTGCATTATGATGGGCAGCGATGAGAGCCATTTTAATGTTTTATTAATTGTTAGGGACAAAGTCACAAGGCAGTGTTCACAAACCACAACCTTTTTGAAGAGAAAGGAGAGCCGAAGCGGAATCAGGCCGAGGCCCTTCTGCTTACCAGCCTAACGCCTTACCGCTAGGCGAAACCGGCTCACCTATCTAGTTTGATTCCGTCCCGGTTTAAGTATCGTCGGTAGAAATGTTTTGTCGTCTACCCGGAACAGATTACAGTGTAGCTTTTTTTCAACCAGAAAGTGGCGTGTAACCGGAACGGTGAATCAGTCAGATACTTGCGTGTGACTTGATGGACTAATATATACATCACCTTTCCCTTTTCATTCTTGGCGTATCATGAATCATGAACGTCTTTTGCTGACTAAATGTTTCACCTTGGTTCCTGATTTTCGCATACTTGTATGCCGAGCAAAGATGTCAGCAGTGTGCAGTCACTGCAGTTCAGTTGAGGTCCACCTGTAGGTTACTATCCTTTGTTGATGTTGCAGGAGGTAGTTGTGGTGAGGAGAACCTGTATGTCAACGTGAAGCCGTACATCAAGGTACGAAAGTTGAAGCAAAGGAGACGTAAAGCAGCTGCAGGTAATAATATTATAATAACAGATTATTTATGGCGCCCTATTTCGTACGGGCCCAGTCTGTTGTGCTTGTTTGCGACTGCTGTGCTTGTTCGTTCTGCTGCTGTTGTTGTTGTTTATGGCCGGGTGTCAGTACTGATCATCTTCCATTGCAGGAAACTAACAAAATTCTGAAGTAAATAATTCTTCCATTGGTGTTCTGCACTTTTTTGTTGTTGTTACATGCAGCACTTCTGCATCCTGTTATTGTTGTTACCAACATTGCTTTGCTGCTGCTGCTATTGCTATTCTCCAACACCGAATCCTGCAGTCATGCACTCACTCAACTAACACCGAATCCTGCAGTCATGCACTCACTCAACTAACATCGAATCCTGCAGTCATGCACTCACTCAACTAACACCGAATCCTGCAGTCATTGGTGCAATATCTTTTTATGTAATACGTTTTATGGCAGACCATGAAATTTCAGAAATGGATTAATAAAGTTGTCTTGTATCTTGGTTTTAATCATAGTTTGCTAGGGTGCATAGCTCTATTTTAGCTGACACAAAGGTTTCACTCAGCGGTTAGTAAACCAAACATACCAGGACGATTTCAGTTTTTGGACAATGGACCTAGTTTAAATAAAAGTGTAAGTGGCCGCATCCAGTCTCGTGACTAACGTCCTTGTGACTTCATCAGTTTCATGCTTCTTAGAAAAGAATGACTAGCCCTGGTGTGGTTCAAAGTTTAAAACTGGCCACACCCAGTAAGTTCAAGCTAGTACGTTTTAGGATTTTAACGTCCCGTCGATCGCGCGGGGTCATTTGAGGACAAACAGACACCATTTTAAATCACATGTTAAATATATATATAAATATACGGATGAGACCACACACACGCGCGCGCACGCACGCACGCACGCACGCACGCACACGCACACCACACACACACACACACACACACACACACACACACACACACACACACACACACACACAAGGGTGAATCACAAGTAAAGAACTGTTCAGAACTCCAGCCTCCATCCACATAGTGTAAACTAAGACGTACAATTTGATAAAGGATATTGTTTTTATTGTTGCTTCAGTATCGTTTTCTCTTGTACCTTTCCCTAGATCTGTTCTACTTTGTACAGTTTGATACTTTCACAGCGTGTGAAAAACCTGCGTCTCCTTCAGGAAGGCAGAACTTTTTTCCACATTGGTATATCTATTCATAAACACCTATCTCAGAAAACCTGTCCGGAAATGGGTTGTTGTTTTTTCTCCCCCCCCCCCCCCCCCCGCTTCTCTCTTTATCATGATAATTGCGACAGAGGACTGCGACTGGCTATAACTACTAGGAACACGTGACATTTTCCGATTTAATGCACACAATTCTTTAGGCACTGCGGTTATATTCATTGAGCAATTTTCTAAAGCGTGGCAGAGAGACAATTTAAAAACAGAAAAACAGAGTTATAAAAACAAATTTAAGACAACGAGAGAGAGAGAGAAGGGGGGGGGGGGGGGGGGGAGGGAAACAAAAAAGACGTGACAGTAACGTTCGTAGCCAAGCTTTTGTCTCTGTTAGTGCTCTGGTTGAGTATATCATTATTCTTAGTAGGTAGGTAGTGTTGCTTAATGTCCTCAGATATCAGTTGACATATTAGGGACAAGCTGAGACCAATGCCGAAGCATGGTCCACGGAAACCAGAAGGCTCGTTAGGACGGACAGCCCAGGACGGCCACCTCGACTCTCACACTCGTAGTGCTCGTGATCTCTCTTTTATAGCTGCAGAAAAACAGCAAAAACAACCACTCAAACAACAACTGGGTTTTGGAAAGTTTTCTTCCGTCCAACAGTCGTTATTGTTGTTTTCTTTAGCATAATTATTCGAAGTAGTTAGTTAATTCTTGAATTTTAACGTCCCGTCATCCGCATAGGGTCACTCGGGAGGTTTTGGACAATGTACCGAAAAACCTGCAGTCTCAATAGACCTCAAATTCATTTTTCTTTTACACAAGTCACCTAATCACAAACTTGCGTAATTCACTGTTACGACGTTAAAATCCAACCATCCGTCCATCTATTAATGCACAATACGTTTTGGTACGTATATTAATATTCCGTAGGCATGGGAACCTGTTAAAATCGTTTGTGACTATGAGCAGGGTGGCCTATTTTATTCCGCGGGCCATCACATGAAACTAGGGAGAGGATTTTGAACGAATGAAGGTGACTAGACCAAGGAGATGGAAATTAAGACAAGGAAGAAATTTCTGGCAGTTGACGAAACATGCATGGCTATATTCTGACCTACTCCAGGCGTTAAAGGGAAAACTCTGGGTTCTCAACAGAAAGGATATCCGCAGGTCCCCACTGCGGATAATTATTCAAATATTGCTGTATGTATTCGTATTACTTTTCCATGCTAATGATTTTATTGATTGTTTCTTTGTACCGTTTATGATAATGTACAGCGCCGTGAGATTTCTCATTTTTCCGCGGGGTTTAGCGTTATACAAGACTTGAGTTATTATTGTTAATACTGTTGTTGTTGTAATTTGACCTGCATTGAAATCTTTCATGCAGAATAAGTCCACAGGCGCTTTGCTGTTGCCTTATATTTAAAGGTGTGGCCGCAGTGATTCCAGGGACCACGGTGAACCCGCTGTACGAATCCGTCGAGGAACTTGAAGCCGAACGACAGAGGAACAAGGAAAAGGTAGCTATTGGGCGGTTCAGTGAAGCTGGTTTGCACGAGTGAATGCCCTTAGTAATCTTTCGCGCAAGAAGTCGCGAGAGGTCGCAGCGTCACTTCCGGGCCGATTTCTGAGTAGGCGTTGTTTCACGCTGTGTATAACAATGGAAGTTGAACCTAGAATTGCGAAGCAGTACAAATGCCAGCACTGTTGCAGTTGCAAATATTAAAGGGGAAAGGGGGTGGAGGTCGGGAAAAAAGTGTCTTTGCGTCGTTTTTTGGCTTACCAGAAGATCGCGAGTTCGTGGAAAAAAAGCGTTTTAGGGCATCCTATAGCACGAACAAGTTATTGCTTGTTGCCAGACACATTCTGACTACGGGCCTCCAAAAATGCCTTTAACGTTGGCAGTGTAAAATTCGCAAATTTACTGTCACCGCCTTCCATTGTGAAGAAAGTACGCATCGGAAGTAAAAGCCGCCAAGGGACTTAAGCGATGCCGGGCAAAAGTCAAGGGAGTTAACAACCCCGCCTGAACCGCCCAATAGGTACAGGCTGTGGGAACCGCGATTCTGTGCTGAGATTTGCAGCAGTCTGCCAAACTGCGATAACTCCACTAACGGTTTTGGTTTGTGGGCCTAGCACCTTCAGTGTGCCACAATGGACGGTGGGGCGTGAGAGGTGTGTGTGGGGGGGGGGGGGGGTGGGGAAGAGGAGGGTCGTTGAAGGGGGGTGTGGAGAGTTGTTTTGTGGCGGGAAGAAGATGAAGTTTCGACAGGGGCTGTGGACAGTGAACGGAGGGATGGGCGGAGGGGGGGGGGGGGAGGCGGAAGAAGATGAGCTTTCAACAGGAGCTGTGGACAATGGACGGTTGTTGTGGGTGGGGGGGGGGGGGGGTGGACAGAGGAGGGGGTGCGTGGACATGGACAGAGGAGGGTGAGGGGGTGTTGTTGTGTGTTTTTTTGAGGGGGGGGACGAAGAGGAAGTTTCGACAGGGGCTGTGGAAAATGAACAGTTGGGGGGGGGGGGGTAGGGGGCGTGGTTGAAGTGGACAGAGGGGGGGTGGGGGAGAGATGAAGTTTCGAAGGGGGCTGTGGATGGTGGACGGAGGGTCGTGGGGGGGGGGGGGGGGGGGGGGGGAAGCGGCGTGGAAGTTGACAGAAGGGGAAGGGAGAGAGAGGTTTTTTGTGGGAGAAGAAAATGTAGTTTCGACAAAGGCTGTAAAGTTTCTGATATCACAGCAGCACCAAATAGTCCAAAATGGTTCGCTTGGTTTTGTGGTCTGTAATTGTTTTAACTACGCTATTTGTTTGTTTCCAGGGAAGGGATTCGTCTATGGAATGAAATTAACTTGATTTCCCTAAAACTCTGATTTCTTTTCTTTGTTTTTAATTCTCGTTTTCACTGTAACTATATTCTCTATCAGCGAGAATATTTACAGAGTTGTTTGCACTTCTACTGTCAAAAAGAGCAATGCTCGTGCTTCCCAAAACACTGATTTGTTTCGCAAATTTCGTGTTTAAATATGTCCACAATCCCCTTCGAAACTTCATCTCCTCACCCCCCCACCCCCCCACCCCCACCCCAACAACCCCCTCCACTGTCCATTTCCACCCCCCCCCCCTCCCAAATGTTCATTTTCCACAGCCCCTGTCGAAACTTCCTCTTCATCCCCCCCCCCCCTTCCCCACAAAACATCCCCTCACTAGATTAACCGACAGATGAACTATACTGTGTATCAAAAAGTGTGCGCGAGTGGGTGTGAAATTCATTTGGATAATTGTAATACTGTTATTCATTTTAATAACTCGTAAACACCCCCTTGCCACTCCCCCCACACACACACTAATTACTACTGACACTTTGTATTTTCCAGGAGAAGGCGGAAGAAACAGAAACAAGGAAGTGACACACAATTCACCCTATGAGATACTAAGGGGAAAGTGCGTGTACAGTCGAAACTCCACGTGCACTGACGAGTGTCTATATATCATTTTCTTCGTTGTGCGTTAATGTATGAGATCGAACTACAGCTTTAACTTCCTGCTGGGATGAGTTAACTATTGTTATTGTTATATACGGTTATATCAGGGCGGAGAGAGAGAGAGAGAGAGAGAGAGAGAGAGAGAGAGAGAGAGAGAAATGATTCAGCTGGTAAATGTAATATTCGCACAATTAGAACAAGGAAACGGAGTGACGTGTTCAGGTTAGTCACACCACTTGCTTAGTTTCTGTCCACAGCTACAGGCGCTTGTCGTTGCTTCAATTCTTAATTCGTCTTTACACTTAAAATTTTGTGATTGAGATTTTCAGTGAATCTGGCCAGCTCTGCTTAGTTTGGGGGGTAAGTGTGGGCTTGTGTTGTTAATTTTAGATGTGTTTTAATGTAATGTGTGTGTGATGTGGTTGTGTGTGTGTGGGTTGGTTGTGTGTGTGTGTGTGTGTGTGTGTGTTGTGTGTGTGTGTGTGTGTGTGTGTGTGTGTGTGTGTTGTGTGTGTGTGTGTGTGTTGTTGTGTGTGTGTGTGTGTGTGTGTGTGTGTGTGTGTGTGTGTGTGTGTGTGTGTGTGTGTGTGTGTGTGTGTGTGTGTGTGTGTGTGTGTGTGAATATTCAGCGCTGTTCGTTATTCGCTTGCTCTCTTTGCTTTGTAAGATATAAGATTATGAAACTGGTTATTCCATCGCTTGCCTTATTTGGTTTGTTGATACAAGATTATGGAACTGGTTATTTCACCTTGCTTGCCTTATTTGGTTTGTTGATACAGGATTATGGAAACTGGTTATTCATCGCTTGCCTTATTTGGTTTGTTGATACAGGATTATGGAACTGACTGATGCCTTATTTGGTTTGTTGATACAAGATTATGGAACTGATTACTCCTTGCCTTATTTGGTTTGTTGATACAGGATTATGGAACTGGTTATTCGCTTGCTTTTGGGGTGTGTAGATATAATTAGGATTATGAAGCTGACTGAAGGCCCAGTGTGAATGTCTAGTCAGAGCAGTTCGTTATATCATTGCTTGTTTTTGTTTTTTGTTCTTAGATATATGTTTATGCAACTGGCTTGAAAGCCCTATGTGAATACAATGAACTTCGTATATTTTTCCGAACATGTCCAGTTTGGGGATATATTCAATTTTGGAATATATTCAAATTCTTCTGTGGTTCATGCCGTAGCTGTTATTTGTTTTTGTATTGTAACTTACGGTTATTTCCAAATCGGATATATTCAGCCATGAGATATATTCTAACATTTCTCTGTCCCTATTTAATCACCTGGACTGCGCTTATTTTCAGTTTGTTTCTTTGATATATTCAAATACTTGCTTCCTCTTTTTTTGTTGCATTTTTCTGTCTTTTCTTTTTCTCTCTATATTCATCGAGTGGCGACTTCGCTTATAATCATTTTTCTTGTTCTTATTGTTCTGGTGGTGGTGGTTGCGTATTTGTTTGTTTGTTTTTTGTTTTTTCTGTTCCACCCCGAGAGATGCTTCTTTGCATAGCTTTCGGTAATGGCCAAAAAAATAAGTGACAGGGGAAAGCAGTGTCGTGTGAAGCTTTAGCGACAGGGGAAAGCAGTGTCGTGTGAAGCTTTAGCGACAGGGGAAAGCAGTGGCGTGTGAAGCTTTAGTGACAGGGGAAAGCAGTGGCGTGTGAAGCTTTAGTGACAGGGGAAAGCAGTGGCGTGTGAAGCTTTAGTGACAGGGGAAAGCAGTGGCGTGTGAAGCTTTAGTGACAGGGGAAAGCAGTGTCGTGTGAAGCTTTAGTGACAGGGGAAAGCAGTGGCGTGTGAAGCTGTCACTGAAAATATACAATCACCAGAACACCACCAACGTTGCAATCTTAAACTAAGTGGGAAAATCTTGCCTGAACCGTTCATGGTTCTATCGTAATTGTAATAAACGACTATTCCACCATAAATCCGCTGTTTACGATCATCTAACCTGGTTTACATCACGTGAGTACCACTGAAGTCATGTCATACGATATGTTCAGTTGAGTAAATAAAAACAACAGTAACACCACACTGTGTTGAAAATTTCGGTTTTCTTGAAACTTTTCTCAATCAACTGAGACTGAACAATGCTGAGCGTCACAAAAATACATGTTGTTCGGATATATTCAATTTCTTGTGTTGTAAAGTATTGGCTATAAGCAACATTTAGGAGTGTTTTTCTCTTTTTCTCTGGTTTTGGTTTTCATTTTCAAGTCGATGTTTTAACTATCTACTTGCGTCAGAATCACATACTAGTAATTATCTCTAAATAATTACAAATATATCTACATAATTAGTCTATAATTAGTTATTATTACATAATTAGTCCATACATTTTGACACTTGTCACGGCTGACAAGATACAAATTTCCATTTTTGACGCTAGTAACCAATCTGTTATGTAGAGATAATTAGTAATTATGTTGAGATAAATACAGTGTGTTTTTGACACAAGTAAGCCCTTGATCGTGTGAGTCAAAAGCACACTCGCCTGTGTGTATGCTGGGTCTTTTTTTTAAGAGTGCACAGCGGCCGGTCGGGGAACAAGGAAAACGGAACTGTGTTCTTTTGAATACAAATAGCTTTGTTTCCGAATGCAGACTGAACAGTCTTTTATAAATTTGACATCTATTTATAAAGTTGATAAGCATGTGCATTTAATGGACGTTGACTTATGATAAGTTTATTAAGAAATGGACATCATTCTAATCAAGTAGTAACCTGAATTCAGAGAGACATTTTGCGGTGCAAGTGTGAGCTTGACCTGCCCACTTTGTGTTCTGCCAGAACACACACACATTTTACATTCTATTTCCATGCTGTGATGACAGAATTGGATTGTAACACCACGTTGCCTGAATAAAACAGATTTTGTTGTTGTTTCTAACACACTTCCCTATTGACCTATTGGCCATGAGGCCTTGCCCAGGGTCCGCTTTGCCCCGTTTCTGTCCTGTTTTCAAGTAATGTTCTGTCCTGTTTTCAAGTAGTGTTCCGTCCTGTTTTCGAGCAGTGTTCTGTCCTGTTTTCAAGCAGTGTCCTGTCATATTTTCAAGTAGTGTTCTGGTTTCAAGTAGTGTTCTGTCCTGTTTTCAAGTGGTGTTCTCGGCTGTTTTTCAAGTGGTGTTCTGTCATATTTTCAAGTAGTGTTCTGGTTTCAAGTAATGTTCTGTCCTGTTTTTTGAAGTGGTGTTCTTAGCTGTTTTCAAGTGGTATTCTGTCATATTTTCAAGTAGTGTTCTGGTTTCAAGTTGTGTTCTGTCCTGTTTTCAAGTGGTGTTCTGGGCTGTTTACAAGTGGTGTTCTGTCCTGTTTTCAAGCAGCGATCTGTCCTGTTTTCAAGCAGTGTTCTGTCCTGTTTTCCAGTGGTGTTCTGGGCCGTTTTCAAGAAGTGTTCTGTCCCGTTTTCAAGCAGTGTTCTGTCCTGTTTTCAAGCAGGGTTCTCCTCTATTTTCAAGTAGTGTTCTGTCCTGTTTTCAAGTAGTGTTCTGTCCTGTTTCCAAGTACTGTTCTACCCTGTTTTCAAGTAGTGTTCTTTTTTCCATGTATTCTGTTCTCTTTCGTGTAGTAGTCTGTCCTGTTTTTAAGTATGTTCTGTTCGATTTTATTTATAATGTACGACAATAAGTAATAATAATAATGTACATTTATCATGCGCTCATCAACGCCCTGAGCGCTCACATGATACATATTAACCTAAATATGATATCCTGTACACACGTAGAGCATAGTCTTACCAAAACAATTTACATTAAGTATTACCAACAAACAAAAGCACCAAAAAACGCACTACAAACACACACACACACACACACACACACACACACACACACACACACACACACACACACACACACACACACACACACACACTGACTGTAGCAGAAACTGGGTACTGATATTAGTTAGGATGGAAATACTGTGACGGCTTTATTTAAGTAAAAGAGAAAAACAATGTAACAAATGACCCCTAACGGACTCAAACAAAACCGAAATCAGTGGAGGCAAACCTTCCAATATAACGCAACCGTTTTTTTCTTTCTTTTTTAAGATTCTTTTATCACAGATTAAGTTCCCTTCGACTGCGTTCGCGACAAGAAGTTCTGTTCCTCTTGTGTTTTGCAAAATGTTCCGTTTGGAGCTTTGCGCTTGGGCTGGTGTACACTTCCATAAATACTGTGTTTTTTTTCAGTATGTAGGTATCTACGCCTAACTACTGTGTATAGCTGTACCTTCTTGGGTGGGCTGGGGGTTGTGTATTTTATTGGTTTGAATGTCTTTGGTAGTGTCATCTCGTGAGAGCCTACATGTATGCCCTGTGTGCATCAGGCAGGTTTTTGTATGGAATTTGTTATACGCCATGTAAACATTTTCAACCATTCATATTGATGGGAATCAACTAATTTTTTAACATATCCTGTTTAAAGGCAGATTTGTCTCACGACATAATACAGTTGTCTGTAGTCTGCTACATGTAGTTTGTGGCTGACTGACCAAACACAACGTGTAATGAATGATCAATCACAGTGGCTATAGTCACGGCGCCAACTCTGACATTGCGACCTGTCCATAAAGAGAGAAAATGAAAGCTGATCCACCAGAAAACGTTCCTGTTTGCCCAAGTTTTCCAATAGAATCTAGTACTCTTTCTGACAATAGTTGACGTGTCTGCATAATTATATTATCCGAATGTTGTCTTTTTTGTTTTGCGACTTTTTCTTCATTAAATGTAATGCGTATTTGTGTGGGCGTCAGGAGACTTTATTGGTGCGTGTGCCTGTATGTTGTCGGATGTGTGTGTGTGTGTGTGTGTGTGTGTGTGTGTGTGTGTGTGTGTGTGTGTGTGTGTGTGTGTGTGTGCGTGCGTGCGTTTTTACGATTCGTGTGGGTGGGTGTCGGTGTGCGTAGAGGGTTGTGGGTTGTGGGTGGGGTAGGCGAGGGGTTATGCTGGTGTTGATGCGTCTGTAATATATAATGGCTAGGCGACATCCTTATGGTAAAATGCGATACTTAAGGTTTTGGATGTTCAAATGTATGTAATTTTTATAGTTGTTTTGTTTGCTTTGTCATGAGTTGTTTGTACAGTCAATCAATCAATATTTTATGTCTGTTCACATCGAGGTGATATTAGACACACACACAAACATTATACCAATTTACCCACAGGACTATGAACAATAAATTTCACAATATGATTGATAACATCAGTATTATACAAAATATCTCTTACGTTGTTGCAAGCATTAAAGTCATATCCATTTTTCTGAAATAACTCTGTGGTAATAGGGTATTTAAGTAGTATGTGTTTAACAGATAGGATATTTTTACTCCCCCAAAAAACAGTTTTTTGTTTGTACAGTACAGTGGGTTTAATTCTGGTCTGAGAATGCCGATTCATGACATACCTATTATTATTATTATTATTATTATTATTATTATTATTATTATTATCCGGAGTCAGGGTTTATCAGGACGAATGTCACATCGACAGTTTTTAGTCCATACCAGATGAAAACGCAACGTCACCAAAATTCACCACAAAAGCAAGCTCACATACAGAGACAGAGACAGAGAGAGAGAGAGAGAGAGAGAGAGAGAGAGAGAGAGAGAGTAAATGCATCTGAGAAAGAGAAAACTGTTCATTCTTTTAAAAATAAACACACACACACACACACACACACACACACACACCCCCCGCGCGCGCGCATACGCGCACACACACACACGAAGCCTTTTTCTTTCTTTTATTTGCATTATACATAACCAAATAAGGAAGCAGTGATTATGACGCTATGACGAAAAAACCAACAATCATGAAACAAACGACTATTACGTAATGATATAGATTAAACAAACACACACATAGAAAAAATCAGTTGGTAATTGGATTTGGATTTTAAAGTTCTGTCAACCGACCTCAGGACGAACCAACCCCAGCAGAAGTCAATACAATCATATTCAGAAACATTCTCTGGACTCATGTTGTTGTTTTTACGTCTCGTCAACCCCACAGGGTCATCTCAGGACCAATCGCACGCTCACAGTTTATTCCACACCAAGGCGAAAAGCAAGTCATCAAAACACAAGTCAAAAGCTCGCTCACAATCGCTGTACAATAGAATCAATAGCAAACACAACCAAGCCCAGACGAAAAGAAGAAGTCAAATTAAATTGTTGTTGTGTTTAATACCCATTCAACCGTGTAGGTCACATAAGGGTTGAACGCAGTGCATATAACATCAAATATGAACCATTTCATAATATACATAACAACAACGACAGGTCCAAGATCTCTCTAACTAACCACCGATCCCAACGTAAGATAAAACGATAAACTTTATCAAAAATCAATCAGTCACAATCTGTCAACAACAACAACAAATTCTGTTTGTTAAAAAACGCTCCCACCCTAACACATATACACAACCCTCACTCCTGATGGCAGCTTCCAGACAACCATTAGTTGTTCCTCTGTGCCACTTATTATATACGCGTGTCTTGTTAGCAATACAGATAGCTTTGTGGATTCAGCCATGTGTTTAGAGTGACTGTATTGGGTAAAAGAGAACCTGAGCATTACTGTGATCCACACCAATACCACAGCTCACCGTTACATGCAAGAACGGTGGCCAGCCGCTCATGTTAAAAAAAGCTGTAAAACCAAGAAAACTCTCCAGTGTTGTATCCTCACCAGTCCGTAAAAAGAGGTCGGTACTGTTGAACAAGACTCCGATGGCTTTGTCTGGCGGCACACAAGAGGCAGAAGTCAAACAGCACGGAACAAACTGTTGGGAGGAAGCTGGATACCCCAAAACAGTATTTCTCTCAAGCGAGAAAGCACTGGCCTTGAGAACGTCTGTTGGACTAAGCTGGACGCAACACAGGAAGCAAGCAAATGTCTGATCATAACCAAAGGACACGGGTCAGCGACAGTGGAAATAGGACACGGGTCAGCGACAGTGGCAACAGGACACGGGTCAGCGACAGTGGCAACAGGACACGGACTAGGACTGATCTTGTGAGGGCTGCTCACCCCCATTACGATACTGTTTGATATTTGGGTTGACGGAAGGAACTTGCGGGTGTTGTTGTTGTTGTTTTTACGCCCAGTCAACCGTAACAGTTATATCAGGGCGAAACACATTTTATCTTCTTAGGGCTGATCATCCCCATTACGATACTGTTTGATATTCGGGTTATGAGGGAAGGAACTTGCGGGTATTTTGTTGTAGTTTTTTTACGCCCAGTCAACCATAACAGTTATATCAGGGCGAAACACATTTTATTACACTCAGTGTACTCCGCAATGCGGTTTTCGAGTTTTCAGGAATGGATCAGCTTGTCTCCGAAACTTCAGCCAATTCTGTGGGGCTGGCAGCTAACATCTGGACGACTGGAACCACTCACCACAGATACGAAGCTCCACTCCAAGTCATCAAGTACAACTGCAAGAAAGACTGCAACTCAAAACGCGGAGGCGCTTAATTTCTTTTTCCTTCTTCCAAACAGGGCAATCTGGAGTCGATGAGGCATGGGGACCATTGCAATTAGAGCACAGCTTGGGTCCGTCACACTGACCTTCATGTTTATCTTTTCCGCATCACTGACACTTCGATACAATACAACTTTATTGTCTCTACGTAGAGAAATTTGCTTTCACCAGGCAATAAGTCAAAACGTGAAGCAAATTTCAGTATGATGTTACACTTTCAAGACAGTGTAAATGTTGTAACAGAGAGAGACTGGTTGCAGACGGTTGGGTCAAATACTAGAGCCCATGGACATAACAGTAGGTACGTTCGCGGCACTGAGCTAGAAAGATGGAGGGAGCAAGCCTCTCTGTATATAATTTCACGGTGTATTCTCTGGTAGATGGAGGTGGCACATGTTACACTTGGAGTGAAGTCGAGGGTAAAAGAGGGTCACGTGAAATAGCCACCTGTGTGTATCTCTACCTGTCATCCCTCCGGGCCTTTGTCAGAGAAGTCACTATCTACTCGGACTGTTGCGGACGGCAGAACCGGAACCAAAATATCACGGCTGCACTGAAGCACGCTGTGTCCACCCTTCCAAACATTCATACCATCAAGCAAATTTTTTTTAGAAACAGGGCATACACAGATGGAATGTGACAGTATGCATGCAGCTATCACCCATGCGAAACAGAACACACCCATTTACACCCCAAATGGGTGGGACATCGTACTGAGGATGGCTCAGCGACGGAAGAAGTACACTGTGGTACCCCTCAGTCACACATCGTTCTACAACTTCAAGAAAGTCTCAGAGGCTGCGGTCACCTTCTTCGAGGATAAGGACGTATTCCGGATTATCACAGCTGACAGGCACAGCTGGCAACAAAGGAGTCCAGAAAGAGAGGGAGGCTGAAGAGACTTGGCAGTGATGAAGACCAAGCTAGGAGAGAGGGATTTCCTTACTTGGCTGGTGGCTACTTGGCTGTTACTGTGAGATCATTTTTCATTTTTGCATATCGGATTTTCTGCGAAAAACGCCACCTGTTGAGGGTTTGGTCACCATAACCTTTTTATTTATGAAGTTTTGCCCTTGAAATCTGGCATGGAAATAGAGTTAAAGTAGTCCGGGAACCTCCACTAAAAGAATTAAAGTTTGTCAATGGGAGATGGAGGAAAAAAAATGAAAACAATTAGATTTTTTTAAATATTTGTTGTCAAATTTTATCATGAAGCTGAGCATGTGATTCTGCATTGATACCTTTTTTTTCTAGAGGAGGTACCAGACTGACACTTACACCAAAGGCAGGCCTCAGGCATATCAAATACTATGTTTAATATGGTGCGTGTATTTTTCAGTATTAAAAACGCTTTATGTTAACTGATTATTTTAATAACACTACATATGATTATTTTTTTAAGTATAATTAATTTTGCTGCATAGCATAATCATTAATCAACACTATGGCCAAATATGACCATGATTCATTAAAAAGAACTTCAGTAACATAATTAACCAATAAAAACACCTCGCAGGCAGAGGGTGCCAAGCAAGGGCGACTGTTTAGACTGGCCGGCCACATGGGAGGGACAGAGGAAAGGGGGCCGAGAGACAAGGAAAGGGGGGGGGGAGGAGGGGGGGGGGGGAGAGGAGAGGGGGAGGGACAGAGGAAAGGGGGGGGGGAGCAGAGGAAAGGGGGCGGGGGGGCAGAGGAAAGGGGGCGGAGGGACAGAGGAAGGGGCGGGGGACAGAGGAAAGGGGGCCGAGGGACAGAGGAAAGGGGGGGGGGGGCAGAGGAAGGGGGGGGGAGGGGGCGAGGGGGCGAGGGAGAGGCGAGAGGACAGAGGAGGGGCCAGGGAGAGCAGAGGAAAGGGGGGGGGGGGGGGGCAGAGGAAAGGGGGCCGATGGACAGAGGAAAGGGGGCCGGGGAAGGGTGTGGCGATGGCTCGGCGGGCAGTGGCAACGTCGGGTCAGTGTAAACAAAGTCAGCCTCTAGGGACAACAGACGCCGGGTGATTCAGGGCGATTTGCGCTATACCTTAGTGAGAGAATAAGATAGAAAGTTCCAGACACCCTGGACAGAAAATAGTTCCCGTTTAAAATAATTCAATAAACTGAAGAACTGAAGAAACGTAACCTGACTGCATGCTTAATCGTGTTAGTACATTATTATTACAGCTGATGGTGTACCTTGTTGTACATGGAGATGAAATAGGAAATAGTAGTGATGAATATTCAATATAGCGTAAGAATACAGAATGCGGAGATGGGGAAAAGCGTGGGTTTAATCTAGCGGCGGGGAGTCAGAGGCGAGGCCCGGAGAGAAGAGAGAGGTTGTAAACATGGTGCTTAACATCCACAGAAACCATAAGGCTTATTAGAGAGGTAGCAAGGACACGAGCACAAAGGGGGGGGGGGGGGGGGGGGGGGGGTATTAAGGATGAAGGAGAACATGACACAGTGGTTCTTATGATGTCCATGTGAGCTACGGCTACCAACGAACCATCAGTAAAGCAACGTGAAATGAACTGGTGAAGGAGAGATGAGGAGGTGGGATTAACTGTGAATCAGTGTGAGATATAACCCCGGCCCCGGCTGTGGTAGCCACTACCACTACCATCGCCGTCATTGCGATGAGGACATAACACAGACTCCACCACTGGACTGCCACCTGCAACACAAACGATTGCCACGGGCTCCGCATCGACGTCACGTCGTCAAGACGACTGTGGACTGTGCAGATGGAGTGCGTGCGTGTGTGTCGACGAGTGAAGCCAGGCCAGGTTTGTAGAGTATTAATTACATAGTAGTACCCGGGTTTTACGTTTAGTGCTAACAGTAGTGTAGCGTTTTCAAGACTACAGTAGTGAACATCTTAACATAAGCCTAATGTGCAGTAGGGTATCTAAAAAAAAAAATATGAAGAAAGGAAGACTTGAAAATAATGTGTGGACTCGGTCAAATCATTTCTGAAACTAAAGCTGATATGGCACTCAAATTAATTATTCGTATTATCGCAAAGCGTTAAAGAAAGAGAGAAACAAACAAACAACGTCAGATTACGGCATACAGGTACGAAGATGCCGACTGAAGTGCACCCATGTTGCACTCAGCCTTTGGTTTAACTGAAGGTCATTCATGTTCGAGTAACATTGTACAAACGGAATGAACGCATGGGCATTAAACAAACTCATTACAAATGCTCATTAGACATAACTAATAGTGTATCTACTTAGAAACAGCGGTCATTCTATATTGCATTAAGTCCTTGTTGGTTTTTATTCGGCCTTACGCAGAGAGCCGCTTACATACGGACGCTATCTTAGCCGGAGGTTGGTAAGTAAGTAAGTTGGAGTTTTACGCCAAGTCAACCGGTATGGTTATATCAGGGCGATACACATATTATATATTTAATTTTTAATAATGTATATGTCTTAAAATGGGTCTGTATACAGTTAGACAAATTATACTTTTCGCGGATAGTTTCCAGCCACTGAAAACTGACGGGTTTTGTCGAGGCTGCTTTGGAATTGGGTCCATTTACCGCGCCAGTTCAGTTCCACTCTCGCCCTGGGCTCAGCACGGTCTCTTTGATGGTGAGGATACTCACTGAGTAACTCAGCAACACCTTCTTCGTGCAACCTTGCAACTGACCACAGACGAGTGACACCGGGCCCTCAACACTTGGCGGTTTGGCAACTGGTTTGACGTTGTTTGTGGAGATAAAACTGTTCTCCTTCCGATTCAATCATTCTTTGGCACCTGGTTTGACGTTGTTTGTGGAGATAAAACTGTTCTCCTTCCGATTCAATCATTCTTTGGCACCTGGTTTGACGTTGTTTGTGGAGATAAAACTGTTCTCCTTCCGATTCAATCATTCTTTGGCACCTGGCTTGACGTTGTTTGTGGAGATAAAACTGTTCTCCTTCCGATTCAATCATTCTTTGGCACCTGGCTTGACGTTGTTTGTGGAGATAAAACTGTTCTCCTTCCGATTCAATCATTCTTTGGCACCTGGCTTGACGTTGTTTGTGGAGATAAAACTGTTCTCCTTCCGATTCAATCATTCTTTGGCACCTGGCTTGACGTTGTTTGTGGAGATAAAACTGTTCTCCTTCCGATTCAATCATTCTTTGGCACCTGGCTTGACGTTGTTTGTGGAGATAAAACTGTTCTCCTTCCGATTCAATCATTCTTTGGCACCTGACTTGACGTTGTTTGTGGAGATAAAACTGTTTTCCTTCCGATTCAGTCATTCTTTCACGCAGGCATGGCATACTTTGCAAACCCGCATGACATTTATTTACACCAGGCTGCAGTCATCCAACAACAAGCACAGCACATCGCACGGCTAGAACAAAATTAATGCTACAACACGCAGCATAGGCTTCCCCGCTAAACATCAACCACAGTGCGACAATCCACGCAGACAGCTTTGCCAACAGACTATCCTGCTAAACACCAACCGCAGTGCGACAATCCACGCAGATATGTATGCCAAAAGTCTTCCCTGCTAAACACCAACCACAGTGCAACAATCCACGCAGACAGATAAATTATGCCAATAGACTTCCCCGCTAAACACCAACCGCAGTGCGACAATCCACGCGGATATATATGCCAAAAGACTTCCCTGCTAAACACCAACCACAGTGCAACAATCCACGCAGACAGATAAATTATGCCAATAGACTTCCCTGCTTAACACCGACCACAGTGCAAGAATCCACGCGGACAGATATGCCACAGCTTTCGGCTGAACAATTCATGTAGACAGACGCTGAGCAGACAAATCAAGACGGACAAAGGCCACCGACCGACAAAACAGTGCACAAATCCACGCAGACAACTGCAAAAAGCACAATGTAGTGATAACAGGCTCTAGAAAAAGGATAGCTCTTGAGGATGCAAAAGGGGTATCGCTTAGAAGAAGAAGAGCAGAGGAGAGGACAGCTTTTAGTTTTACTATGGTAGCTACATTGTTTGGGGGGCAAGACAAAAGTGGGATAGTTAGTGTAGGGGTTCAGGCTGTGTATGACGATGGGTCAGAAAACAAGTTCGTGGCGTGGGGGAAGGGTGCCAGCACTGACCTAGAAAACTTCACACTGCCACAGCCAACACCACAGGCACAGGGGAAAATAACATACAAAACACCACAGAAGAAGCTGACACTGACACTCATGCTGCACACAAAACACCGCAGAGCAAAGCACAGCAGAAACCAATGACACCGCAACAGAAGGCAACGAGCAACAAGCACTGCAACATACACTCAATATACTCAACCTCAGAATCAAATTTTCTGTCTCATATAAAATACTCCACGAATTCCGAATGTCTGGGATACCCGTTCCGCCAAGAAATGTTGCACAAGAACACATAAGCGTTCGCCTTGCTGGATGCGTTGACATTTACCATGCACTAGTCATTCTTGTTTGCTCATTGTTTATATCATATAAATGGTTGTGGCAGTGCCCTCTTTTTGATATTGCCATAAACCATACATAAACAGAATTCGAGCGTTTGGATACTGTGGGTGTTATTTACTTTATGGAATACGACTTTTTATGAGTATGACAAGAAATAAAAAGTGTTAATGAAATGGTAGGAATATTTAACATACCCGTATTGTGTTCGTGCATACTGGGCGGTAGGGGGCTGGCATGCTCCAGTGGTAGACCTCATGAGTCGAGACCGTTTTCTGAAGTTACTGTCGACACTCCACTTCACAGACAACCTAGCCGTCACTCAAGAAATGAAGAACACCGATAAACTGTGGAAACTTAGACCATGGCTTGAGAAGTTCCAAAAGCCGCTGAAAATCATCCCACCAGAGGAGTCGTTGATGAGATCATCATCATGGTACCTTTTAAAGGGAAGTCTAGCATCAGGCAGTGCATGCGGGATAAACCCCACCCCTGGGGGTTATGGGCCAGAGCAGCTAGGTGCGTCATGACTTTGAAGTATACCAAGGATCGGTGGATGGACAGAGAAGAACACCCGGAGGTCTTGGTCTTGGAGGGGAAGAAGTCATGAAGATGACAAGAGGTCTTGAAAGAGAGATTTGAACTACAAAGTCTTCGCCGATAACTTCTTCTTGAACATGCCTCTCGTTGAGGCCTTGAAACTAATGAAAGCTAAGTCCTATCTACCTTGTCAGGACCTACATTTTAGAGCAGATTTTGGTCCTATTCTGCAAAATCCCAATACACCACAAATGCAGAATGACAACAGATGAGTACAGACCCAGGAAACAGATTTGAGGAAAACAAAAAGGTCTGAGGACAAACTTGAAAACCTCTGTCATCTGGCTCTAAATAGCCTTTCCTCTGGTCTCAAAGTTCATTTAATGTGTATACAGTCTAAAGATGTATAACACTTTTAACAGCAGTCATGTGATCTGACAGAGAAAGAGAGAAAGGCAGAGAACCGGATGGCACATAGGGCGTCCATTTTCTTGACCTTGCCTTGTGCACTCCGGGTCAACAACAAAGTAAGCAGCTGGCTAGTTAGCTAGTAATTGGATTTTAACATCCTGTCAACTGCACAGGGTTACCTCAGGACAATCGAACTCCATCATCAGCAAGTTCACATTTCAAAACTCTTCCAATACATGAAATGAGGCTGAATCAGTGAATTGATTGGGAAGGTAGAAATTATTTATATAACACAGAAGACCTGGCAGTGGGTGAAGCATGCATGGCTATATTCTGACCTACTCCTGACTTTGTGGGAAGATCAATTTCAAAGTTTTGGGTTTCAATAGAAGGGACCTAACTTCTGCTTCCTCAGTACCCCATCAGGTCCACTGTGATCTGCTCATAACAAAGTGAGTTCCCTTGTATGCAGCATGTGATGCTATGATACAATGGAGACGCAGAAGGATGGCTAACAGTGAAGACATCTAGACAGGCTGCTGCAAGAAGCAAGGGCAAGATGAATATATCACAAAGAGAATTGAGATTGATGGCAATGACCCATGCAAGATCCCCAGAACTAAAAGTAAAAGGTCATGGTCACTAAATCCCAAAGATTAATATTTTTCCCAAGGTTAACCACATAAGCATCGTCAACTACTTCGTTCTGGGGAACATATGAATTTTACTTATAATCTGGACTTTTTCCCCCCCCTTTTTTTTTTGCAGCTGTCTTGTCCACCCTTGTGGAACTAGTTGACTGTCCTGCCACCTGAAGCGGATGAGACGGCCACCTTTGCAAAAAACTTTGACCAACTTTTCAATGCTTTCAACAGCACTACTTGCAAAGGCAACCAAATGCGGCCTTCATGGCAACTTCCGGCCACAAAGAATTCCTGCTACACACTCTCTGTCATGGTTGCCCACACTGGAGTCCCATTCCAAACTGAAGCTACCATGCATGGATGGGTGGATCACAGACATAGACATACAGGTACTGCTGTCCCTGTGGGAAGACCTCCACTCCGGCCATGGTGCAAGTTGTCTGTTCGCCAAACGCCTGACTCAGGACTGTGTTGAAAATTTGTTCTGTTTTTCAAGGCAAGGGCAGCAAGAGGAACAACCCAAATGTGAAGGAGTTTTGAGAAGTGCTGCAGGCTGCCACGGTTGATGCGATACTTCTGCAAAGTGACAGCAGCAACTGTGCGGAGGATGCTGACAGATTTTTACTGACTCTCATAGCCTTCAGCAAGTATACCACTACCAGTACTGCTGTGGAATCATTGCCTGTGCCAGAGCCTGCAGAGACAGTTCAGGTGGCTGACTGCAAATCCATGCCCACCACGTGTGGACTCGTTTCTTGTGTCATGTGAGGAGTCTGTCCTTTTCTATGTGGCAGGCTACTTTGCCCGAAAGGTCTGTGCAAATGTTTGTGATGTATGTCAGGCTCTCCTCACAGGTTCCTTGTCAGGGTCTGCATATATATGAGCTCTTCTTGAAAAAGAAAGTATAGTGAGCTGAAAGGACAGGGACTTACCATACCAAGTGAAGAATCGTTCAGTCATAAAGCATCTGGAGGAGTCTTACCAGAAAAGAATAGAAATGTATCTACAACTGGAAATGTATGAGCTAACCTTATACAAGGAATGGAGAAACACTTGGGGCAAAGTAAGCGCTGTGCTGTCCTTGTGTTGGGCACTTGGAGGCTTGTCCACAGTTGCAGTCTTTGGTCTTGGGGTTGTTTGTCAGTGTCCATTTTCATTCCACACTGAAAGAGAATTCAAGCCTCTTCTCTGCTCCATCAGCAAAGCGCAATCACAAAATGTTCAAACTCATTTGTGAGTTAGAGAAAAAAGAAAATGTCCAAATCTTTTTGTTCTGTGTCTGAGGGGTAAAAATGAAAGAAGAAACAGATAAAAGACACAGGAATGCTGACAGTGTGTTGAGAATGGTCAAAATCCAAGATGATGAAGAATGCAATGTGCCTTGACCCTAAAAAACTGTGCAAGTGCTACACAAAACTGATGGGACTCCAATTTTACAAAACACTTGGGTATTTCAGTTAATGAACAGGGCAACAGGCCACATGCTGCCAGACAAACAGAAAGTTTCTCCACACTGTGGACATGCTTTGATTCTTCCCTTGCTTCCACAAGCAGTGTTCATGGTGTACTCACTAGAAAAACCAGTGTCAATGCGGACAGCCAAGAAAATCACTGGCAGAGGCTCCAAAGAGAAAGCTTCCAGCATTGCCAACTGATGAATAGTCTGTCACTTCAGCTGATTTGTGCCAACAGATGAAGAGACTGGCACTTAAGCTGATTTGCATCCAGTTTTTGACTTCAAAACCTGTAAAAACAAAACAAAACAGAAACATGTAGACATTCAAACCTTCCCAATCAAGGCAGGGAAGTCAGCATCTGTTGACATAAACTTCTCCTAGTTGTCTCCCTTCCACCTCCAACTTGACTGACATTGAAGTTCTTATTTAATGCCAACTCAAAGTTTAGTAGATGCACAAACTGTATCAAAACCAGCGGCATAAAACAAAAGCCAGTGAGAAACTGATGTAAATAAAATAACAGCACCCTTGACAAAAGACGAAGAGATGGTTTTCACAAAATCTAAATGCGTCCAACTTCAGCAATAGCAAGACAGGCAAAACAAGTAGCACAACATTGGCCAAGACTGTAACTTTATGCTCTCAGAGTGACTTCATCATGTTAAACAAAAGAAACATAAAGTACACAAGTACAGGGCAACATTTCTGGTAGGTCAGAAGACTACTGACAGTGACATCATCATCAAGAGGGCTAGGAAAGAGCAAAGCAAAAACTCTTGAACAAAGCAGGGTGTGCTACTCTTGTCTTTGTTTCTCCCAGAAATAAATAAAATGTGTTGCTCTGAAAACTAGTCTTGGTGAGCAAAGGGTGCTTGGAAACATTGAGAGAAAAAAAATGAGAAAAAAGAAAGAAAAGAAGGGTATATCAAAGCTTAATAATCAGACTTTGCTTTTCTTGCCAAGAGAAGCAAGAACAAATCCTGTTCAGAGATCTAGAAAAGTCACAATATTTTTTTTATTTAAATTTTTGTCCATGACAAGACCATGGTGACAATGCCAGTTATATAAATTAGTAAAACTGGATGATTTTAAATTTAATGTCCCATCAGCTGTACAGACCTCAGGTTCAGGATCTAATTCTGTCAAACAAATGAACTCTTCTCAACAAATATCATAAAATGCCAGGCCATGTTTAAAAGGGAAAACAACTGCAATTTATGGATGCAGAGCCAAAATCATTGGAGACAGAAATACTCATATTAACCAAAAGAAATACTCTTCCGCTCCCAGAAGAAAAGATTGAGAAAACATTTTCTTCCAGTGATGTAAATTCCTATAGATTTTTGAGTTATTTCAAAATAAACTGTTCTGCAAAGGAAAGGAAATTCACTAATCAGAGCTCCCCATTTTCCCTGACTCTAAAGGGTGCACTAACCCCGGTTCCAGCATTTTAAAGGGTATTTTCACCCTCCTCAAAAAATTCTAAAGGGTATAGATTTTGAAAACCTATTTTTCGCAAAACCACACACACACACACCACAAATTTGGCTTTCCCTGTCAAACATAAACCAGCCAAATTGACTTAGCCATGCATTCTGAAAACTTCCCTGTGAGCACTGAGATTTGCTTTTTGTTGTACAACATTCTGATTTCTTTTCCTTTTTTTTCTTCTTCTTCTTTTTCTTCATTTGGCTTAACTTTCTTTGGGGGGGGGGGGGGGGGGGGATCTGGCCCCGATGGGCACAAAAATATGAATTGTAAGACTAAGAGCAACATTTTCAAACATGTGACACGCAATCGGAAATCCAGAAGTGACGGAAACAGCCGAACTGGACATTCCTGAAGCTAATGGCAGTTACCTCCCTTGAACGCTGTCCTTTGTTTGGTTCCCTTGTTACCGCAAGCCAGAAGTAGTAACATAGCAAGTTCAGCAACGTGTGTTGCATTGCAGTATACTTTGGTGATTCTCTTCACCTACTAAGCATATTTTTAAAGGGTATTTTCACTCCCTACTAAGGATTTTAAAGGGTAAATCTCACGCACAGAGTGAAAGTCTAAAGGGTGGATTTGAGGTTCTAGTGCATGAATACGCACAAAATGGGGGTTTTCAGGAGCCCTGCACTAATACTGAAAACCATGCAGATACTCACCTATCAGTTTCACTGTGTATGCTGATATTGTAAGCCCTCTGGGCCCCGTGTGACCCTATAATAAATAATTAAGGTATTATTTACACAGCACAAAATCTTGTCTGCAAAATCAAATCTATATATTTTAAGTGCATACACATAAAGTTGAGGAACACATGTGCCAGCATACATGAATATAATTATTGACTATACACAACTTAATTTACACTAATTACAGCCAACTGATAACAAATGGGGACTTGAGACAGGGAAGATAGTGGTGAGGAGCGGAAAACATGGCACTGATTGTCACATGTCTACTGTTCTGAAAGTGAAAGAAGAAATGTCTTCAGGTTAGATCAGAGAGGAAGTGGAGGTCATTCCATGTAGAGGGGCCAAAGATAGAAAAAGGCATGGAAACCAAGAGTGGAAAGTCTGGTACAAGGAATTGTGAGGCTGAGAGTATCTAACACAGAGCAGAGAGTGTGTAACTGTAATGTTGAAGACAGTCACAGTTCTAGATAAGACAGAGCAGTGCATGTAATACAGTTATAGCAGACAGTGTTTATCTTGTACTGAATTCTTTGTCATGAGGGATTGGGAGCCAGTGGAGAGATCAAAACAGAGGAGTGACATAGTCAGTCTTACCTGTTTTCATGATGAGGCGAGCAGCACAGTTCTGTCACCTCTGGGCAGCTCTGTCACTTCCTCTTCCAACCCATCAAGCAAGCCACCCCTCCACAGGTGTTTGTCATGTCTGCATGCAAAACAGTACAGAACTATTAGTATTAGTTTTAGAAGGCACTAAGTTATTACAGTATAACCTTAAGGTCTGCATCTATAACTTTATTATTATAAGGATTAATGGATTCAGGGGTTGGAATCAACAGCAGTATGTGGGAAGAAAATTGCTCCACTTCTGTGTATCATTTCTGTATGACACTGACAACAAATGTGTGTGTGTGTGTGTTGCTATCACTGTTATCAGGCTATGCTTTAATTTGTCAACCACAGACTTGCAGTATAGATCTATCAGTATCCCTTACAGTAGGTAGGACCAGCCTCTCTTTAGCGCTGGGTAACATGGTGTCGCGAGGCAAATATTGCTCATTTTCAACTTGTCGTATCTGCTTTGTTTTGTGCAGTTTGTCAATAAAAACTACTGTCAGGCAAAAAACGATCTTTTTACAACCTGTTGATGCCATTATTTTATGCGTGAATGATGTATTTTGAGTTTGGAAGAAGTTTTAATGAACATACCAAGCGTGGTTCTGACGTCGACAGTCAGATGAGCGAGGTCGGAAAACGGTTGCGTTTGGAAAACCATTGGGAACTTTTACAAGAAAAACGTACACATATGAAGTTAATATTTTTAGAAAGAGGAATTCCCATAGATTTATCCATTATAAAATTCGTTAAAATTCTTCGTTTTCGACTGCAGCAAAAATTGAGTCGAAAAATACGTTCATTTTTACCATCAATTTACACCAAGAAAGTTTGAATGCACCATATTCAATTTGGTATCACTGGAAAGACAAATTTTCGCTCTTTAAAACGGTGTATCGTTTGATCCAGAAGCGAGTTCTTGTAAGAGTTCCCGTGCAATGAAAAGTGGAGACCCTGTAGATTTTGTCGTCTGCTCGAGTTGCACGATCGTTAAAGTCTGCGACTACACGAGCGGCGCAAAAGATGCTCACCCTGGAGGAATTGGAAAGAACCCGTGGTAAGTTTTTTTTATTTTAGCAATAACTAAGTGAGTTTTCCAACACAATCATAACTGTATTTTGTGCTGTTTACATCTCTTTGAATGCAATTGAAGCAAATTTGTTGTGGTCTGGTCGTAGTTTGAACAACATTACAGAGTTATCTCCTCATTATTTCCTCCTAAATGCAAACTGCTGTAAAAGTAGTAATTTCTTTCCCCGTAAATCCGAATTGACAAAAAAACTGATGTATGGTGTATGTTCTCTACAGTGAATTTTTTAAAAGGAAACTTAGCAAGTGAATGATTTTTTTAAATATATTTGTTTTTCTTGTCAGGGACAATAACTCTGACTTAGCTAGCAGACGATGCAGTCACGAACCAATATGTTTTTTTACAGTAGATCTGCTCATCTAGTCAAAACAAAATAAAAGCAATCCACCAGCCAAAATTAATGGTATACTGAGAGTTTGGAATTGTATTTGCTTCTTTCTTTCTCCCCCATCCTTTCTCTTCGACCTTTTGTGCACCTGGCACACTGGCTCAAAATTACATGATTCTTTCAATCTTTGTATATATAATAATTACAAGGGGGATGGGGGGGGAGGGGGGGGGGGGGGGGGATTTAAAAAAAGAGAAGTAATGATGACAAGTTTTTTGGTTTTTGTTTAACATTTTACAAGCATGATTGACAAGACAGAAGTAACTAAGTCAATAAGAAAGACTGAACAGCAAACAAAATGAAAGAAATAATCACACACACACACACACTTCAAGAGCCACATCAAATGAGGGGGTGGGGGAAATAAAATAACTCACAGAGCAACATTAAATACAGTTTTGAGCATGTCAATTTTTAAATGTCATTGAAGTGGGACTCCAATTTTTGTTAGTTTCCTTAATAATCCAGGTCTTTTATCTAAGGTAGGGAAGCTTTTTGTTTTTAAATATTGTCAAATAATGGCTAGAGCGACTCCAGTTGGGGTTTTGCTTCTAGGATTGTTTCAGCAGCTGAGACGGACTGGTAGTAGTAGTCAAATACCTGAAAATTAGTTCTTGTCTGCTTCCTTTTGTTTGTACCTTTCTGATTGATTTATAAGCCTTACGGTTTCTGTGGACATTAAGCACCATGTTTACTTACTTATTGATTTATTTCTCAAGTTATTACTGCATGATTCACACAAAGTCAAGTAAGTGTTATTTACAACTAAACTTCAGAATTTGATGATTTAATCGGTGAGTATTAAGTGTATTTAATTGGTGAGTACTAAGTTAGTGTGCTGTTTATGTTGAAATAAATTTTTTTACCTGTTTGTTTATATATTTCTTTGTTAATGATTTCAGAGGATGATCAAGTTTCATCATCTTGAGGAGAGAATTGGTCCTAGAAAGCGAGGCAGGCCCCAACATTCTACCACAAGGCCACACTTGGACTGCAGTTTTTAACTTCATTTCCTCATGCAAACAAGTCTACATATATATCTCAAATTTGCCTAAATTTCCTTATGGCTGTGCATTTTCCTTCTCTGATTAAATGCTGAATCTGCAGATACCAGAACTATGGCTGTATCTCTTTCCATTCCAGAGTTTGATTTGCTTTAATGCTGTTACCATCAAAGATTCCGCGGGATATTTGCACCTTTTTTCTCATGGAAACTTGCCTCTGTTGGTAAAATTTAGCTTGTACTTCTTTAGATTTGTGAATTTGTATTGTCAATTAATGCTGAATCAGTTGATACCAGAATTATGGTTGTACCTCTTTCCATTCCCATGTTATGTTTGATCTTGTCACGGTACCGTCAAAGACTGGTGATCGGACAATGTCAAAATTAGTGATTTTTCCATTTTTGGCACTCTGTATCTCCAATATTTGATAGTGATTTTTCCATTTTTGGCACTCTGCATCTCCAATATTTGAGTAAGGATGACTACTGAAAAAATTGTGTTTAGTCTATGTAGTGCAGACACTGTGTAAAACAAGTTGGGTGGATGTGTGACCAATAGTTTTTATGCTAGAGCCATACAAAAATGACATTTTTTTGATAAAATGCGCGTAAAACGCCTAAAAATTAGTAAAATCGTGTCTATTTGAAGGGTGATATCTCAAAAAATATTACAGATAAATTAATGAAATTTGGCTTGTGTACTTGCCTTGTGACCCTCTTTAATATCACATATTAATGGATTGCACTACTTGCTTTTCAAAATTTGGCTGGACCTACCTACTTACAGATCTATACCCTAAGACCTCATACTATCAATGCCAGTGGTACGCAGAGACACCAACTGGTTTACAAACTGTTGCATATTTATTTATTTTTCTCTTCTAAATATTGCCCTGATACTATTACTAGTGATAGGCTGATACAACCATAATGGTTGAATGGGCGTAAAAGCATAAAACACCAAGTTACTTACTCTTCTAAATTCTAAGTTTTACATATATATATATATATATATATATATATTGTATGTATGTCAGATGTGCCTGTGACAGGGTAGGCTTTGTGGGCACAAAGATT
>JABMCL010000967.1:50000-80000 GCA_018857735.1 Alviniconcha marisindica
GTGGTGAGTAGCAGGCACTGATAACCATAACTAATGCATTAATCAGTGCACTCAGTGCACTCGTGTGCACATAATTCCCGACACCTGCATCATTGATTTCGTATAACTGTTTCAAAATGGAACTCGATTTTCTGCAAGTACTAGAATTTTCCATCAGAACCTCTTTGCCACGTGTTTGGCGCGAAACCCCCCACCCCACCGCATTCACAGTGTCCACCCAGACACACACAGTACACTACTTGTTGTAGCAGCAAAGTTGAAGCGTGTATAGCAGTCTCACCCACCAGGAACGGACGGCCGACGCCTGGCAGTCTGACCACTTGATGGCTACCGTATCTTCCTCTGCCCTCCCATGTAAGCACCACTTTCTTCTCGGGTTTGGCGTGAGATAACCCCCCCCCCCCCCCCCCCCCCCCCCCATTTCCTCACGCTGGCTGTCCGGCGCTAATGAAAACAGCCTCAGTACCAACACTAGTGAGCCGGTTTGGCCTGGCGGTAAGGCGTTTGGAGAAGGACCTCGGTTCGAATCCGCTTCGGCTCTCCTATAACTTCAGAAGTTGTGGTCTGCGGACATCGTCTTGTGACTTTGTCCCTCACAATTAATGAAACTTTTCTTCTTCTTTTTTTTTTTTTGGGGGGGGGGGGGGGGGGGGTCAGTGGGGGGCGTGCAGGAGACTGACGGAGAATCAGAAATGTAGGTATCGCTGTGCTCAGACCTAGTAAGTAAACATGGTGCCTAATGTCCACAGAAACCATAAGGCTTATTAGGGACGGGGAGAAGGTGGGGAGGGGGGGGCTATGGAGGTAAAGTAAACATTGTGCTTAACGTCCACAGAAACCGCGACGGGGAGAAGGGGGGGAAGGGGGTATGGAGGTGGGGGAAGAGGGAGATTATATACCAATCGCTACACTGTCACCACCAGAATGATTCCTGCATTAAGATGGGCAGCGATGAGAGCCATTTTAATGTTTCAGTAGGAAGTGATGGACAAAGTCACATGAAACAGTGTCCACAAACCACAACCTTTTTGAAGAGAAAGGAGAGCCGAAGCGGTATCGAACCGAGGTCCTTCCGCTTATCAGCCTAACGCCTTACTGCTAGGCCAAACCGGCTCACCTCTATGGAGGTGATGATGATGAAGTGATGCTTAATGTCCTCGGATGTCGGCTGACATATTAGGGACAAGCTGAGACCAATGCCGAAGCATGGTTCAATAAATCTTTACGTCCATGGAAGCCAGAAGGCTCGTTAGGACGGACAGCCCAGGACGGCCACCTTCAGTGACTCTCACACAGCTCCTGAACTATGACTATGGAGGTGGGGGAGAGGGAGATTATATACCTGTCGCCACTACACTGTCACGTGACCACCCAAATAACTTCTGCATTAAGAGGGGCAGCGATGAGAGCCATTTTAGTGTTCCATAACTGATTGTGAGGGACCAAGTCACAAGAAGTTGTCCACAGACCACAACTTTCAGTGAAGAGAAAGGAGGTTTGAAGAGAAAGGAGAGCCGAAGCGGATTCGAACCGAGGTCCCTCTGCTTACCAGCCTAACGCCTTCCCTTGCTTGCACGCGCCTTGGGCTGTTAAAATATTTTGATGGGTAGAGCGCTTACAAATTTCCATGATGATGATGATGATGATGATGATGATTAACTGCACCACGAAGGCAATGGAAAGTAACAAAACAGGCCTGTTCACGATCACAGAAGTTTGACTTTACACACCTTGACGCAAAACATAGCTTTCACTCAATGCGAACTGCTGAGAAGATTTTCGTTACTGATGGTTTATTAACATGGTATTAAATTGTCTTCTTCTAACTATCAATTGAACACAAAATCAAAGGTGGGTGATCATACCTTCTTAAATCTAGAGAGCGAACACAACGTTAATTTGTGAGGAAGCAGGCGCCTGTGTTGGAGAGGTGGGAGGGGGGGGGGGGGGGGATGAGGTGGGGGGGGGGGGGGGGGAGGACTTAGTCTTTTATACCATTCTTGTTGCTATCTGACGTCAGTGTAACGTTGTTTTCTTAACAACCTTCATACTTTAACTATTGCCGCGAATTTATCAAAACCTAAAGTCCTACTAATATTCTTGCGCGTTGTGTGCACCATAATAGTGTTACAGGGTTGGTTTTTCCTGCTATGCCCTGTTTTCTAATGACATTCTCAAATCCATTTTCTTCCTAATTTCTTCAGTCATCCTTAAGAAGGTCAAATCTTTTAACTTGATCATTCTTTCCACCTTTCTGACGAGAACAATATTATTTCACTGAGACAAAGAATGGTGTCACACCACACGACAGAAAAACACTGAACGATACACTGATTTCAAGTACGCACATGATCAGACAAATCTTTCATACTATGAATCACAGAGAGGGAATTATCCATTTGAAATGGTTTATTCCAGACACCATTGAAATAAATATTGTAAATGTTAAAGTGATATACCACACTGTCACACACAGAAAAATAACAAAGTGAATGATCATACCTGCATTTCTTTTTGTCGCGAATGTAAATATCCCATGTAACAATCCTTGGTAGTCTTGAAGGAAAGGGGAATAATTAGAAATAATCCGAAAGGAAACAGAAGTTATTTCAAATGAATCTGAGGTTAATCCAAAGAAGGAATGTGCGGAGTTTTCTAGAGTAATCCTAAGAAGTGTCAAAAGCTGGGAGACAGGGGGGTTAATACTTGTTTCTGTCAACCTTATTGCTCTCACATTTACGCTTAGTCAATTTACCTGTTAACTCTGACACACACTGGCCTGTACCCATAATCTATGAACCAAAACAAGTCTACTTTCCGTATTCCTTTTATTATTTTATATATATTATTAATTTATCTATTAACATACTGTTTTTACTGTGTAATATCATGGTCGCCCTCCGAAGAAAACTGTCCCAGTTTTCCTAATTAAAACATAATTATATCAACCTCACTATTACGACCAATGGCGGCGCACTACACAAGGCAAAAGAACAAAAATTTGAATTAAATTATAACTATCATGCTTGATTCAAGCATGATCATCACCTCGTGCATGAATGACACCCGGCGGGGCAAACTGGGATAAGGGAACTTTATGTGAAGATTAGGGTGGGGCGGGGTTGGGAATGTTATGTGAGGATCAGGGTGGGGCGGGGTTGGGAATTTTATGTGAGGATCAGAGTGGGGCGGGGTTGGGAATTTTATGTGAGGATCAAGGTGGGGCGGGGTTGGGAATTTTATGTGAGGATCAGGGTGGGGCGGGGTTGGGAATTTTATGTGAGGATCAGGGTGGAAGGCTAAATGTTGCTCATAAATGTAATCGGATAATTCTGATGATTGTGTCGATGTGATGGCGAGTCGCTGTCGACGGGGCGACGGTTGATGTTGCCTGAATCCCGGACAGCAACGATGCGGAGACATTGAATAACGCAATGTTGATGTTGCTGTTTTGGAAGGTGCGGTTACGTTGCAGCGTAGGTATTCCATAGGAATCAGTTCCTTAGCAATGTAATCAGTTCATTGCGATGAAGAGCTGATGAATGCGAGAGATTTCCGTGCACTGCAGAGCTCGGCACACAGAAAGAGTCCTGGAACTGGGCAGTGGCACAAAAGTGGCACAGCATAAAGAGAGTCCTGAAGCTGGGTAGTGCACAATTTGTGTCAGTGTCACAGCTGAGGGAGAGTCCTGGAACTGGGTAGTGCACAATTTGTGTATCACAGCTCAAAGAGAGTCCTGGATCTGGATAATACACAATTTGTGTGTCACAGCACAAAAGGGAGTCCTGGGCTGAGTAGTGCACAATCTGATGATGATAATGTAGAGCTTAATGTCCTCGGATGTCGGTTGACATATTAGGGACAAACTGAGATCAATGCGTGAGCACGGTTCAATGTTGCTTTACGTCCACAGAAACCATAAGGTTCGTTAGGACGGAATGCCCAGGACGGCCACCTCGACTTTCACACAGCTCCTGAACTCTGGACGCGGCGGGCCCAGCGCGTGCACAGTTTGTCAGCCACCGTGGTACTGGACTGTTCCACAAAACCGGCAGAGTGCGGAACACACGCCGCTGCATGACGTTGAGTACGTTGTGTAACAGTTCATGACACCAATGGCTGTCGTGTGGCAAGACTGGATGACACATGGACTGGACGTAACGGTAACCGTCAACACTACTGAACCATCCGATTGCTGGGGGAAGGAAAAACAACAACACTTTTGTCGGAAGGGAGGACGTCGTATGTCACTGATGCACTGTAAAAAAAGAAAAAGAAAAAAAAGAAAAAAGCGTTATATATATATACAGTTCGAGTATATACTGCACCAAATAAGAAGAAGAAGTAAGTAAATTAGTGTTTTACGCCCAGTCAACCGGTACGGTTATATCAGGGCGATACACATCCGACATTATATGTTATTTTTTAATAGTGTAGAAGAAGAACTAGAAAAAGAGAAGAAGGAAAGAAAGAAAGAAAGAAAGGAAAAAGGTAATAATATAAACTAATAACTCATGTAATCACCTTTAACATATATCATAGGCTCAAGTAGGTATTTCATAAAGGAAAAATAACACATCAATCAAACAAATATAGAAACATAGCCATCAGATGAACATGAAAATATTGTACCAACAGATTCAGCATATCTAAGAGGGCTCTTAGATATGCTGAATCTGTACAAGGTAGAAGGCAAATCAAGATTACGTAAAAACAACAGTGGAAACAGTGGGAGGGGCGTACCATAATTATATACCATAAAATGTGTGTGTGTGTGTGTGTGTGTGTGTGTGTGTGTGTGTGTGTGTGTGTGTGTGTGTGTGTGCGTGGACTTGGACGTGCATGAATGTATCTGCGCGTGGGTATGTGAGTGTGTATGAGTGTATATAAAATAAAATAAATTCTCATGAAATTTGTGCTATGTGTGCGTGTATGCGTGTTCGTGTATCTTTATGCGTAGACTGTTTATACCGTGAACTGTGTTCACATTACAGTATTCTATCCAGTACACAAGAACTACGATCAAGAGGTGCGCAAGGTTTCGCATTATGAAATTGTAATTTGAAATCGTGTGTGTGTGTGTGTGTGTGTGTGTGTGTGTGTGTGTGTGTGTGTGTGGGGGGGGGGGGGGGGGGGGGGGGGGGGGGCGCTGCCAGGAAGCCGGTACACAGGGGCATGCATCGATTGAAAGGCCACTCGAAGATCTAGTACACGGTAAACGCACATTCCATCGTATCGCAATATCTCACAGTCCGTGGCTGGCAAAAGCGGTAGTATGTTGTTTATCACACAAGCCGTAATCCGAGAAGAAGAGAGTCCAGAGTTTGGGCAGGGTGACCGGAGGTCCATGGGACACAGGCACACGGCAACGGTCAAACACTGTACCTAATCCAAGCTGAATGAAGTGGTGGCTGGGTCGATATAACGAGTCCGTACACAATCCAGCAGAGTTCACACACTTTGAAGTCCATAACTGATGATGTCTGCTTATAATTGTTCACGTTGCAATGTGGAGCAGAAGCAGACGAGTTATACTATATACACATCAATAACTTGAGACATACATATCATGAATAGTAACTAAACCGTTGCCATAATATATCATGTTAAATATCAACATTAAATTTCGTAAAAAGACGACATGCATCGACTAGCGGCGTTTCAGATCGGGACGGGGTTAGGCCGGGATACTAAAAACCTTGAATAGTCTCACGATGATTGGTCTAAGATGTAATATATCGGTTATGAATGCAGAAAACAACAACAAAACGAAAAGCTCTTGGAGTCCATAAAATAGATATTATATATGTAGATACATAAGAAGTTAGTTATCATCATAACAATTTGAAGAGAGAAAAAGGCTGCGCCTGTGTATGAGGCTGCAATGAACGTGTCAGTATGGAATGATCATTTTATGTGTCTGTGAGGGTTGGACAGTGGTGGAGGGTGGGTGGAGGGGAACGGAGGGGGGGGGGGGGTGGAACAGGGCGTGTGATCAGAGTGAGTGATCCTGAGTAGGGGTTTAGTCAGCCTCAGGTGTTTCAGGTCCTTGAGGGAGGGTAATTACACCGAACTGGCGGCTGGGGCCGGGATAAGATGCATGGTCACTTTCTGGAGCAGTGTGTGTGAGCCGGTTTGGCCTAGCAGTAAGCGATACCGCTTCGGCTCTCCTTTCTCTTCAAAAAGGTTCTCGTTTGTGGGCGCTGTCTTGTGACTTTGTCCATCACTTCCTACTGAAACATTAAAATGGCTCTCATCGCTGCCCATCTTAATGCAGGAATCACTCTGGTGGTGAGTGTAGCGATTGGTATATAATCTCCCTCTCCCCCCACATACCCCCCTCCTCATCCCTAATAAGCCTTATGGTTTCTGTGGACGTTAAGCACCATGTTTACTAGCAGTGGGTGAGGGGGAAAGAGAGGTTAAGAGTGCCGTGGATTCGAGACGTGGTTTCTTAAGATAGGTAGCAGTGTCGCTGATGATTTTGATGAAAGCGGTATAGTCTTTTTTTCTGGATTTTCCGAAGCTGATACGTCTCCCAGATTGATAGCTTGATTGTCCGAGGAATGGCGACTTCCTGGTTAGTCTTCTTGTCCTTGAGTAGGGCCAGGTGAGACGGAGGTCACCCCAAAACCAGTCACTGGGGATGATGGTCATAGTGCGAAGCCAGGAAGGAGCGGGAATGCAATAGTCACCAGGGCATTTGGTGACACTGTAGAGAAACACGTTAACTCGGCGGATAGTGCCACAGATTTCCAGGTAAACTTCCGGAGTGTAGAGGAGGGAGCGGATGAGGAGGCGAAGATTAATGACGAGGACGGTGATGAGCATGTAAGTAAGTAAACATGGGGCTTAACGTCCACAGAAACCGTAAGGCTTATTAGGGACGGGGAGAATGGGGGGAAGGGGGTATGGAGGTGGGAGAAGAGGGAGATTATATACCTATCGCTACACTGTCGCCACCAGAATGACCTGCATTAAGATGGGCAGCGATGAGAGCAATTTTAATGTGTCATAAATTGTGGAGGACAAAGTCACAATACAGTGTCCACACACCACAACTTTTGAAGAGAAAGGAGAGCGGAAGCGGTATTGAACCGAGGTCCCTCCGCTTACCAGCCTACCGCCTTACCGCTAGGCCAAACCGGCTCTCATGATGAGCATGATGATGATGAAGTGATGCTTAATGTCCTCAGATGTCAGTTGACATATTAGGGACAAGCTGTGACCAATGCCGAAGCATCGTTCAATATAGCTTTACGTCCACGGAAACCAGAAGGCTCGTTAGGACGGACAGCCCAGGACGGCCACCTCGACTCTCACACAGCTCCTGAACTATGATAATGAGCATGACGCCGATGAAGGCTTATGTACTGACAATGGAATGGACGACAGGGGTAAATGCGAGAGAGTGGGGGCAGTAAGGTTATTATCAGAGGTATCCGGAGCGGGCGGGGCGTTGGGGTCTGTCCAGGTCAGGGGAGGGTACATGCCGCGAACAGCAGGAAGGCCGGCTGTTGTGGACAGAGCGATGATGGTTCGAAGCTTCCGACAAGTAATGAACAACACACATGATAGAATGAGAGACAAGCCGAAAGAAATGTAAGCCAGTATGTGCGGTAGTGTCCATGTCGAGTCGTAGCCAGTATGTGCGGTAGTGTTTATGTCGAGTTGTAGCCAGTATGTGCTGTAGTGTCCATGTCGAGTTGTAGCCAGTATGTGCGGTAGTGTCCATGTCGAGTCGTCAACGTCGTCTGTCTGTGTCAACAGGAAGGCGTCCAGAGCTGTACGATAGACCGGTTTGCTTTGGCCCTCGGTTCGTATGGTTGGTAATAGAATTTGAATCTGTTTTTTTAATTGCTGATCTTTCTGCACCAGGGCGTCATACTTATTTGTAGCGATGTGCAAGGGTGGGATGGAGTATTGAAGTTTAGAGCCGTACCATTTATCGGCACTAGGACGTGGACAATTGAGAGTCGTTGAAGAATTTCTGGAGTAAGGCCAGATTAGCACCGGATTTGTGACGATGGACACGTCTGACCGTTCCTGACATGCGGCCAGACGCGGAGAGAGACTAAAGAGGCCTTCTAGGAGCGAACAGAAACAGAGCACTACTAGCAAGTAGCATGCAAAAGGTACAATCGGGGCGCTCCAGGACTTGGCGATGGCGCGTAAAAATAAGATCTGAAATGCTTGTCAAGAGCAGGTGACCTTCGTCTGGCTCGATAGGTAGGGGGGTAGAATCCTGTGACCCAACACGGTACAAACCCTGCAATACTACTACCACCGCCACTGCCACAACCACCACCACTACTACTACTATTACTACTACCACTACCGCTTCAAAATATATTATCTTCTGTGATGTGGTATATGTTTAGCCACATATTTAATTTTTCTGATGAGATAATAAAGTAATCTTGAATCTATCATATTGACTGTGTATTTGTGTGTGTGTGTGTGTGTGTGTGTGTGTGTGTGTGTGTGTGTGTGTGTGTGTGTGTGTGTGTGTGTGTGTGTGTGTGTGTGTGTGAGTGTATGTATGTATGTGTGTTTGTACGCGTGTGCGCGTGTACGAGTTTCAAGATTCAAGAGTACTGGGTCGGGAATAGCTCAGTGGTTAGAGCACCGGACTCGTGATTGAAAGGTCGCGGGTTCGAATCCCTGCAGGAGCGGCGGGAGAATTTTCTTCTCCAGCGTCGACTTTCTGTGCTGACTCTTATTTCGGTATCCGTTACACCCCGGTGTTACCTCAGTAGCACGTAAAGATCCCGGTTATTCTGCCAAAAAACGCAGGTGGCAGGTTACAGCTAAACACGCATACACCTTACGTATGTGGCTTTGCATGAAGTGACATGGTGCATGGTTGTATGGTGTACACAGAACATGCGCTGAGACGGCTGCAGTTTCATGTGGCACCAGCCATGCCAGCGCTGTGAGTACACACACGGGGGGGGGGGGGGGGGGGGGGAGAGGAAGAGAGAGAGAGAGAGAGAGAGAGAGAAGACGAACTCGGAACCTTTATTTTACAAGGACGATGTTTGTAAATATGCAAAAACAAATTGTCTAGAGTGTGTTTTTGAAAGACGAGAGCGTAAGAGAGTGCTTGCAATTAATCAGACCTTAGCTTATGATCATACGACTTGTATTTACCGCTGCTGAATAACCATGACCTTTGTCGTTGACTGGGCACTTACTAACCGCCAAGATACATAATCACATGCACTCGTATACCTTCTATGTACCTTCTATTTATTCGCATGCCAGGTAAGAGTTACCGTAGGAGACTCGGGGTCATTGTTGTCGTGTTGGTGTGATGCACGGCTAATTACGTCCCTTGTTTGTTGAATTAATCACTACTCAACCAATTCAAGATTCAAGATTATTATCTCATTCGAGATATCATACAGTACTACCTTTCGTAGGTTGGCGATTCGTACGCCAACCGCAAGATCAGTGGGCTCACGCTCAAAGTATTTGTCGTCGTACTCTTCAGCATCCGCAGTCGTTTCCTTCGGGGCTGGTTTGTCATCATCCACCCAGAAACTCTTCTGCCAACAGAAACAACGAGCGACTTTGCTAGCTCCTGACTTAAATGGGGCTTAATGTCCTCAGATAACTGGCTGACATATTAGGGACAAACTGCTAGCTCTTGACTTGAATGGGGCTTAATGTCCTCAGATAACTGGCTGACATATTAGGGACAAACTGCTAGCTCTTGACCTGAATGGGGTTACATTTTTTTAAAGTCCTCAGATAACTGGCTGACATATTAGGGACAAACTGCTAGCTCTTGACCTGAATGGGGTTACATTTTTTTAAAGTCCTCAGATAACTGGCTGACATATTAGGGACAAACTGCTAGCTCAAACAGTAAACTCCCCAAATACGGCCGGCGCCACCTTGCTAGTGTAAGGGAGATACTTTGCAGCTGACATAAAGAGCTTTGTTACAGCCCCAACGCCCAGTGCCACCAAGGGAAGCAAGCTGCAGCCGAGTCGCCAACTGGGCTCGATCGAGACTCGTTCCTGTGCTGGTTTCATTCTCCTGTGCTGAGCGCTATTGAGGGCACGAAAACACAATTACAGAGTGTGTGTGCGTGTGTGTGTGCGTGTGTGCGTGCGTGCGTGCGTGCGTGCGTGCGTGTGTGCGTGTGTGTGCGTATGTGTTTGAGAGAGAACAGACAGACAGACAGACAGACAGACAGACAGACAGACAGAGAACTCTAACTCAAAAACTTTATTTTACAAGATTGTAGTTTAGGTTCAGTCAAAACCTACTAATGGATAATAATAAGAGAGAAGAGAGAGAGAGAGAGAGAGAGAGAGAGAGAGAGAGAGAGAGAGAGAGAGAGAGAGAGAGAGAGAGAGAGAGAGAGAGAGAGAGAGAACACAAACTCAAACTTATTACAAGGATTGTAGTTTAGGTTCAGTAAAAACCTGTCTAACAACTAGTCCTTGCTAAGCTACTGATAGAAAATTTAAATTCCCAGCATATTTATATACATATAGGCATGAATGAGCGAGTGAAACGTTATACATGAGAATTTCCACACAAAACATAGCGTGTCAGAGCCCAGATGCACACATGCATACATCAATCTGTTACACATTGAGCATACAACCAGCAAATAAAGCAGTAGAACATCTGGTCAGTTCATATAACTAGTATTGGAAAAGAAAACAGAAGCAGTCAATGCTTATCTTAGAAAGAACAGTAAGGGAAAGGGGAAAAGAAAAAAGAAAAAAAGAAAAAAGAAAAAGAAAAAGAAAAAAAGGGGTTCGAGGGTTCGGGGTGAGGGTGGGTGGGTGGGGGGGGGTTACTCTCACAAGTAGCCGGAATGGACTGGGCGGAGTTCTATGGGTATATAAAGTAGGTCTCAAACGACCAGTCATTGCAATGGCAAATACTCGAAAACCCCACTGTCTATCTCTCTCTGTCTGAGAGAGAGAGAGAGAGAGAGAGAGAGAGAGAGAGAGAGAGAGAGAGAGAGAGAGAGAGAGAGAGAGAATTCTTTATATAGGAAGTTAATTAAATAATTAAGCTAGCCTTACGAAGGAAGGGGACGTTTAATTGGAATTATTAAGAGTCTAATGACACGAAGGAGGAGTTACGTGAGTATCAGTGCATGCGTCAAGAAAGACCAGTATTTAGAGAGGGGCCTAGTAGTCACTATAGACTTACATAGGGAGGGTCACTGTATGAAATCATTACGAGTCCATTCTGACAGGGAGGGCACGTAACTCCTCCTTCCTGCCATTAGACTCTTAATAATTCCAGTTAAACGTCCCCTGCCACACGGCACTGGTCTGACGAAGACGGCTGCGTAATGCCAACTGGTCTTCCTTGACGCATGCGCCGATACTCACGTGACTTCGTATGACTAGAATTAGACTAGAAATAATAACAAGTGGATATATCCAACTAACCGCGAAACAGAAATGAGAAGATTTCGGCATCGTAAAGCAACCGGCCTTTGGTGCCCCGCCCGGCCCCTTACCCTATTCCCCCGGCCCCCATGAATGTCATTAGGGAGGGTCAGTACACTGGTGGTAGTGGTAGGCTAGTGGTAGTGGTAGTGGTTAGGGAACTATTTTCTCTTGTGACGTCAGCGATTTGTGTGCGGATCAGAGGTCATAGGTCAGAGGTTACGAGGATTATTTACCACATTGCTCAAGCCTTCGTCTACTGCTGCGTTTTTACCACAGTGGATTCGTAGGGACCATTTCCACTTTATTTTGCTATGTAAACATTAAACTTATACTTTTCTTTGTAGATTAGCATCGTATATTTGTATGAGATTGTAATTTGGGTTGCTTTTGTTGATTTTATTGCTGTTTTAGCTTTACGACGCAACCCTATCGATTTCATCCGAAATCAAAATGGTGGACCGTAGCAGTGCAACTGACTGATGTAACCAGCTGCGGCCGAGTGCGTCTTTGTCAAGTTTTACGAGCATAGCACCTACTGGACCAGTGATGCCGCAAAAGACTAATTTGTAAAATTTGTCACTCGATGAACCTTCTCAAGTTACTCTTCTGTGTGAAGGGGCAGGTGTTTAGGTAGCGATCTGTTCGACTTCGGCTACGTTACGCTTGAGGCACGCACACAAGCGTAGGTAGACAGTCGGGTTGCGCCACTACCACCACCACTACCACTACCACCCGTATACTAACCCTCTCTATTGACTGAGATTTAGGCTAGCCTACGGCTTTAGGCCCGATTTATAGTTACAGCCCCTGCGCACAAGCAGCTCACTGTGACACAGAAATCGGTTTGCATGGTCACCCCCCAACTCACCGTGAAGCAGAAGTAGAACGGCTTGGGCATACCGAACTGTCCCGGCTTGACGTTTTCCAGGTACCAGGTGACCAGGAACATGATGCCAGTGTCAGCCAGCATCATCAGTATGACGTCAATGATGCTGAAGTCGTCGTCCACTGTGGCGGGTTTGTGAATGTTGTGCCACTGAGCACCGATACCTTGCATATGGATATTCAAAGTAAGAGAGGGAAGGGGCACAGAGAGAGGGGGGTATATCGTCGGTGACCGATTAAAACCTCGTAACTAAAGTTTTCCCGGTTTTCGGATTTTTACACTTTTGAGTACCTAATTTATTTATACACCTTCTGTGAAAACCTCGGAACACTAGGGAAAATATTTTTGGGTGAAATCGGGGTTAGAAATAACTAGTAAAACCTCGTAAGTCGTTTGTGGCGGGAGGCTGAACGAAAAAATGACATGTAAGTCGAGTTACGATATTTTCGCTAACGTTTTGGCGAATGAAAACCTCTTATGACGACTTGCGAGCTTTTCCGTGCTACAAAATATCCGGAAACTACGTCACTTTTCGCGCCTTACGAAGTTTTTCCTCTTCATTAAGACGTCTTCTCGAACAAAGGACGTGTGTGGAATCTGTTCGGGTAAGAGCTGATATGTTAGCACGCAGCTGTATGATGACTAGATTAGTATGTTGAAATTATGAATGTGTAGAATGCAGCTTAATTACTCAAAAGAAGCGATTGATTCAGAATTTGATTTATTTGAAATCACCACCGAGTGTGACTGGTTTCTACCAGTATGCCCTCTTTTTCACCTGTCTGTCTGCAAGTATATATTATATGTACAACAGATAGCTAATGTGTGTGTGTGTGTGTGCGTGTGTGTATGTGTGTGTGTGTGTGTGTGTGTGTGTGTGTGTGTGTGTGTGTGTGTGTGTGTGTGTATGTGTGTGTGTGTGAGCACGCGTGTGTGCGTTTGAGAGTGTGTGTATGTGTGTGTGCCTCTGTGTGTGCCTCTGTGCGTGCGTGCGTGCGTGCGCGCGCGCGCGCGCGTGTGTGTGTGTGTGTGTGTGTGTGTGTGTGTGTGTGTGTGTGTGTGTGTATGTGTGTGTTTATGATGTACTGCCTCATGGAGACTGGATACTGAACACAGGAACCTCGTCAGTTCTTATTCCAAGGCAGGCAACCCTGGACATCAAAGGAACATGCTCACCAGTCTAAGGATTAGAACTTGCATGGTGTTATCACATGACTAAATGCAATCGGACAGTGCCTGTCTGAGTTTATTGTAGCAGGTCAAGTCAGTCTGATACCTCGGTCAAAGGTATCGTTCTGAACTCCCATTATTAGCAGTATTTCAGACATCAAGAGGCCTCGACATTATAGACGGTTCCAGACGAAAGTCTACATAAAGATAATCAGCTTCTTTGCTTTGAAACGAACATAATTAATTTTGTTTGGACACTACAGTCATAAACCGGACAGGGCATACTGTTTCAAATCTGTTTAATTTTGTTTGCATTTTTATTTTTTTAATTGCTAGAAAGCGACCAGTAGTTGTGGAGTGTCACTTTTATTTTTGAACTAAGTGTTCTATAGGTACAAATACCGCAAGGAAGAGGAAGAGCAAATTCTCAAACGACTCGCACTCAAAGGACCAGAAAAATAGCCCCAAATGACCCCCCCCCCCCCCCCCCCCGCCCTCCCGCCGCCCCACAACAACAGCAAGAATGACAACGCTCCAAAGGGAGACATTCATGAATGCGTTGACCTTATTCAGCACTCTAAGCCCCCGCTTAGTTTGATATAGAATGGCTAACTACGTGTAGATACTGATTAGAGAGCTGGAACTGGAAGCTATGTAACAAGTCTGTTTGTTGTCTGTAAAGGGGAGGGAGGGACGCGAGGGGGGTAACTCGGACATGGTGGTCAGTGGTGATCAGATGTTATTAAGCTTGGCCTCTGGCACTGGCACTTAACGGGAACATCAGAGGTGTTAGCGGCGTTCAGGTGATTCGAACTGATCTTATAATGTTTTTGTGGAATAGGGTTGTGTTCAGATCGGATGATTGTTACATTTCGAGTAACGTTTGTAGTTATCGGGAACTGTATAATGTTTATGTCCACGATGGAATTATTGACTTTCAATCACTGGGGTTTCAGCTTTTATGTAAGAGTTGCCTCATGTTAATGGATACATACCATCAAGTACAGTTCAAAAGTGCTGATGAGATGCATTTGTACAAAAAACAACAACAACAACAAAAACAGTGAGAACAAAACAATCACCACTACCACCACCACAGCAACAAAAACAAAGAAATACAAAATATAATAAAAACAAAACACATAATACTTTATAGACCTTTCATAATCGTTTTATCACCGTCATCCGTAAGAGTGTGTGTGTGTGTGTGTGTGTGTGTGTGTGTGTGTGTGTGTGTGTGTGTGTGTGCGTGCGTGCGTGCGTGCGTGCGTGCGTGCGTGCGTGCGTGCGTGCGCGTGCGTGCGTGCGTGAGTGTGTGTGTGTATATATATGTGTGTGCGTGCGTGCGTGTACGTGTGTGCGCGCGTGTGTGTGTGTGTGTGTGTGTGTGCGTGCGTGCGTGCGTGCGTGCGTGTGTGTGTGTGGTGTGTGTGTGCGTGCGTACGTGCGTGCGTGCGTGTGTGTGTGTATGTGGGGGTGTGTGTGTGTGTGTGTGTGTGTGTGTGTGTGTGCGTGCGTGCGTGCGTGCGTGCGTGCGTGCGTGCGTGCGTGCGTGCGTGCGTGCGCCTATTTGGTACTCGCCTTCAGTCTCATCTTTTTTTCTGTTGTGATGTTTTTCGAAACCATTGCAGCTTGAAAACCCGCGAGCACAACGAAGGAGATGGCGAGGATGATGCCGAGAAAAATGACGAGTATATCTTTCCTATAAGGCGGGTAGGGTATTTGTTGAACGCACGGTTTCCAGTCAGGGAAGTCTGCAGACGTCCACTCTTCCGTCAGACTCTCAGCCACAAGACTTTGAAGAAGCAGAACACCTCTCTTCTCGTAGGCTGTGGTTCACGAAAATCAAAGTGAATTTTTTTCTTTTTTTTCTTCTTTTTCTTCTGTTCTTTTTCGAGTGGTGTGGGGGTGGGGGGCGGGGGGAACGTTGGGGGGGAGGGGGGTTGGTGGTTATGGTGGTGGTGGTGGTGGTGGTGGTGTGTGTGTGCGTGAGTGTGTGCGTGCGTGCTTTTCGGCGTGAGTGCTTGCGTGTGGTGTGGTTGTTTTTTTGGTGTTTTTTTGTTTTAGAAAATAAAAGCTACGCGATCACCATCAAGCTATATAATACAGTATGTACCCACTTGTGTACCCACTCCATGAAGTCATCAGCAAGAATAATAGCGCTACACAAGCAACCGAAAAGTCGGTATCATAACCGTAACACCGCGTAACCAAATCAGCGGGTGCTCTATCATGTACTCGGAGAATGCAACATATTAGGAATCCGGGTAGTGCTGCACTGCTCTCATAGAGTCGGAGACAGGTACAGAGTTATCAAATCACGAAAAATAAAAGCGACGTGGTCACCAGCAGACTACATAGCAGTGCAGACCCACCAGATCGATCAATCTTTAAATTTCGAGACAACACGTCATGAGTTCCGATAATGGAGTAACACTTCAAGGATTCGTTGCTTGATTCGTTTGCATTAAAACAGAGCCATGACTTTGGTAGCATGCAGTTCAGAGTGGGGAGCGGGGATAGCTCAGTGGTTAGAGCACCTGACTCGTAATTGAAAGATCACGGGTTTGAATCCCCGCAGGAGCGGCGGGAGAATTTTCTTCCCAAGGGCACTTTCTGTCTGATTATTTCGGGATTGTTTTCCCCCCTGTGTTACCGCAGTAAAAGATCCCGGTCATTCTGCCAGAAGTGCAGGTGGCAGGTTACAGCTAAACACACATGCACCTTACGTGTGTGGCTTTTATCATGAAGTGACATAGTGTTCACAGAACGCACCGAGACGGCAGCAGCCTGAAATGGCCCCAGCCATGCCAGCGCTGTCAGTACACCACTTCGGTGGATATTTAATGAAACGCGCTATAAAAAGCTATTCACTCATGTAGAATCATATGAGAACGCAGTGAGTCTGCTCGAGAGCTCTATAAAAGTGATCAACAAACAACAACAAAGCGCATGGTCCATGCATATGGTGGGTTTGCCAAATAAAGTATAAAACTCACGCGGCACAAGATTTGTTCCCAAGGTCCCCAAACGAAGGGCCCTAAAGACTTTACGGGTAAACCATTTAAAGGAGGCAATGTCCTGGCCCGGGTTTGGGAGGGCGAATTTTGGAAAGACAAGGGGTCGTCTAGAAATTCCCCGCTGCCCCTTTGCTCAGACTTTGGGAAAAAACCCCGGAATATCCAGCTTTTTCCTTTTGACCCCAGCCCGTTTGGTTTTTTTTTCGACCCCCAAAAAAATCCCCCCGGGCCTTCGGTACCCGTAACCTTTATTTTTTTGGGACTGTAAAATGGGGAAGGAAACCAAAGAAACCTTCCAAAAACGTTTTCTTCCAGATCCCAACCCTATCCCACCCCGCCTTTTTAACGCAGGTAAAGGGTGGAAAATCCAAACTGATAAAAAAATTTTCCCTTTTCCCCTTTGCTTCCTAATCTCGGAAGGGGACCGTTTACAAAAAAATGGGGAGGCGCTCGGCAAACCCCCCATCTTGCCAAGAAAACCAAAAACCCTTTTTTAAAGTGGGGCTCATGCGTCAAAACACTCAGTGTTTTGTCTTTTTCTGTGAAAATGCCATTTTTTACTGGCACTGGGGCCCCCTTGCTGAACAAACCCCTGATATAAAATTTTGGTGTGAAAAAATTCCCTTTGGGGACAGGGAGTGTCCTATGAGCAAAAAAAATATATTTTTCAGATATATTTTGGGGCCCAACAACCCTTTCTTAATTACTCCCAATAACGTTTGAGGAGTATTGAAGGGGGAAGAGCCCAACTTTGCGGAGAAAAGGGGGGGGGCGAGAAAATTTAACTGCGGAACCTTTCTCGGGAGCTTCGGGGTTCTACCGGTTAGAAAATTCCCAGGACTCTCATGCCAGAAATCGCGGAGTTCAAATCTCGGTGGTTTTATAAAATGGGTAAATTTCCTAAAAACGGTTAAAACTGAGACAAAAAAGGGAAAAAATTCAACGGGGTAAATTTTTTAAAAATGTTTTTTATTGGAAATGAAACCCTTACTTCTCTTGTGTAAAATAAATAAAGACATAAATTGACAGGGTGACATGAAGTTGGTTAATTGTGGGATCATTTGTCATCGGTCAGTGTCTCGCATGTTACCGAAAGACCCAGAAAAGCATGAATAGTCGGGGTTTGTGGCCATTTGACCTCTTTTCCCTTTTTTTTTTTAAAATTTTTTTTATACCCAAAATTTCCCCCATTTAATGAAAGGGTATCTGCACTAACCTTTTTCTGAACCTTTATACATATTAAAAGGGGATATTTGTCTTTTTTCTTTCTAAAGTTAAAACCGCACCCTAAGTAAACTGTCCCCACATCACAATCTGCAGACATCATCAAAAGTACAAAAGGGGTATAAGAATCACCCATTTTAACCATTTAAAACCCAAAACAAATTTAAAAACAAAAACCCCAAACCCCCAAAATAAAAAAAAATTTTAAAACACTTGAACCATTGACAAAAACAACAAAACAACAACAACAACAACAAAAACGTAATAAACAAGTACATTCAGTACAAAAGCAATGTTCTTTCCACATTTTGTTGATTAGAACCGTACTGACCCCTGCTTTAGATATCGGGATGGTCAAGAGTGGCAGCAATCTAGTCCACAGTCACACAAACCATATTCTCTGTCTCACGCCTTGTGTAAAAGCAAGAAAATCTTTTCACGGTGTCTTAAACCCCGTTTTTGTGATGATGTACCATCAAACTAATTTGGGTTGCAAACGTTTCAGTATTTCTAAAGATCTAGTAGAAACGATTGTGGCTTTGACCATGAACATCGCAAAATGATACTTCTCTATGATACTCTGGCTGATGATGATCATCACCATAATTATTACGTTTGATCGATCAGAGATACTGATTCACTGACATTCAGAACCTTCATTATGACCTTGACCTTGAATATAGCAAAGCAACTTTTTCACAAGACACTCCAGCTTATGCACATGCACTGTCAAACTAAGTTGGTCGCCAAAAAATCAGCAGTTCAGAACATGTGATAGAAATAGTCATGATTTCATTGTATGAACCCAAACTCAGTTATTGTGACCTTGACTGTGAAGACAGCAACCCATTTTGCGAACAATGACACTCCGGCTTATAATGGTGCATCACGATACTGGGTTTGGTTACAAAAAGTTCAGCGATTTATAAGATATCATCAAAACCAACATTAACTGAAACGTTTAACCTTGGCTGTGAACCTGACCTTGAACACAGCAATCCAATATTTTCACTGAACATTTCTTTGGTTATGATGATCTACTATCAAGCTGAGTTTGGTTGCAAAAGACTCATTGGTTTAGAACTAATAAACGATATAGTAGAACCCGTCATATTCTGATTATATGAGCCCACACTGTGACCTTGACCTTGAAGAGAGAATCCCAGTATTTTCGCATGACATTCCGACTCATGGTGGTTGACCACAATACCAAGTTTGGTTATAAAAGGTTGCATACAAACACTCAGCCACCTGGGAACAAATATTTGTCACGAGCGTTACGTCCCTCACTCCTGAAGACACCAAAGCGCTTTCCATTTTCTAGTCAAATAATACACCACACACAGCACAAAAAGAGGTCTAACATTGCTGCCGCAAGTCAGCTGATGTGGACTCGTAGGGTAGGTCGAAAGTCAACGGTACCAGCAGAAATAGTTCTTTTGTGTGCTCGCAAGTTACACCATTTTAAGACACGACGTCAACCACCCCTGAAGAAATTACTGTAATTTATTTCGTATCTACTCTCATGTCATCATATAAGCATTAAAAATAGGTGAAATGAAATTATCTACCAAGCAGACGAAAAAACAAACAAACGTTCTTTAAGTTTCTGTTGTGAACAAGTCACGATATCGTGATACACACTCAGAAGACACCATCGGTAACGTACGAGACACTGATTATCTTTTCTTTGTTTGGAGCTGTTAGTAGGAAGCAACACACAAGAAATATCATTTGTATGTAAGAACCAGCCACCTTGTTTCTCATGAAATCTATTTTTATTCAATCATGAACGATTTCAAGGAAATATCTCTGATCATCTAACCTCTGCTTAGCCATGTCACAAATGACGGACATGAAAATGTCGCGATTTTTACAAAACAAAGACCCACAGCACAAGAAATAATGATGCATTCACACATTATACCATTTCCCTTATTTCTCCAAAAACAATACACCAGAAATAGAGGTGTAGTTTAAAAGGTTTCGTGTTTTAATTTTCTTTTATTTCATCGGAAAAGAGGCCCAGTTTTCCGGAGAATGACCTATGATCTTTTTAGAGGTTATGGTAGATTTGCGAGCTCGAATGACATCTGCTTAATCTACTTATACGGGGATGTCTCACAGAGATCTAGTGACATGGGAATCCAGTGACAAAGAGATCTACTGAAACTGGGACCTACCATGTTACGAGGATCTACTGACTCTGGGGTCTAGTGACACGGGGATCCAATGACACAGAGATTTACTTACACGGGAATCTAATTGCTTTGGGGTCTACTGACACGGGGATCTACGTGCTTGGGGATCTACTGACACGGGGATCTATTTGCTTTGGGGTTTATTGACACGGGGATCTACTTGCTTGGGGGTCTACTGACACGGGGATCTACTTGATTTGGGGTCTACGTACACGGGGATCTAATTGCTCTGGGGTTTACTTATATGGGGATCTACTTGTTTTGGGTCTATTTACATGGGGATTTAATTTGTTTAGGGTCTACTTACAGGGCTAGGGGGATCTATTTACTTTGCGGTTACTAACTGACACGGGGATCTATTTGCTTTGGGGTCTACTTACACGGGGATCTATTTGCTTTGAGGTCTACTTACACGGGGATCTATTTGCTTTGAGGTCTACTAACACGGGGATCTATATGCTTTGGGTCTACTTAACCGGGGATCTATTTACTTTGGGTTCTACTTACAAGGGGATCTATTTACTTTGAGGTCTATTTACACGGGGATCTATATGCTTTGAAGTCTACTTACACGGGGATATATATGCTTTGGGGTCTACTTACACGGGGGTCTATTTGCTTTGAGGTCTACTTACACGGGGATCTATATGTTTTGGGGTCCACTGACACGGAGATCTATTTGCTTTGAGGTCTACTAACACGAGGATCTATCTCCTTTGGGGTCTGCTTACACGGGGATCTACTTGCTTTGGTTTCTAATTACACGGGGATCTATTTGCTTTGGGGTCTACTGACACGGGGATCTAATTGCTTTGGGGTCTACTTGCACGGTGATCTATTTGCTTTGGGGTCTACTGACATAGGGATCTACTTGCTTTGGGGTCTATTTACACGGGGGTCTAATTGCTTTGGGGTCTACTTACATGCTGGTCTAATTGCTTTAGGGTCTACTTACACGGGGATCTATTTGCTTTGGGGTCTACTTACATGGGGATCTATCTGATTTGGGGTCTGAACACGGGGATCTATTTACTTTGGTTTCTACTTACACAGGGATCTCTTTGTTTTAGGGTCTCTGACACGGGGATCTCTTTACTTTGGGGTCTACTGACACGGGGATCAGTTTGTCTTTGGGGTCTACTGACACGGGGATCTATTTGCTTTCGGGTCTGCTGACATAGGTATCTACTTTCACGGGCACTGACGGGGACAAGACACATGCAGACCTTGTGATACAGAATGACACGGAAATCGACTGAAACGGGGATCCAATGATACGGGGGTCTACTGACACGGAGATTCTGTGACACGGGGATCTACTGACACGGCCGGGGATTAGGAGATATGGGATACACCGATTCAGAGATGTACTGACATGGGATACACTGACACGGGGATCTACTGAAGGGGCGCTCCAAACTCTGCCAGAATTGATTACGCCACTGAAAGAGCGCTCTTTATCTCCACGCAGTTGTTCACCGATGCGGTCAGCGCCCTCCGAAAGGTTTGGGTACTAGTAACACTGCGAAAGCAACATAGCGCCCAAGAACGCACGTAAACACGAGACACGCCCGCCTCGGGTAAAATAAAAAAAATATCTGTCTCGATTTAAACGATTTTGGTTTTATTTGTGCTGACGTAAGCAACGTGGTCAGTTATGAAAGAAATGTCTGATATAATCTGAGTTGTCTGTTTCAAACCTACTGCCATTTGAGCATCAGTCGAAAAACTGTTCGTTAGCTGACAGTTTTTCGAGACCTATGGCGTAATCAACTATGGCAGTGGTTGAAGGAAGGATGGCACGCGTGCGTGCGCATGACCCTTAAGTTCATGCAGATTAACCTCTTGGACACGAGGTATAAATAAGAAGGGTAGCTGGGGTACCTTGGTAAATGATGCACTTGTTTCTTTTGGTAAGGGTGCAACGCTTCTCGTGCAGAGCTGTTAGGCGGACCATTTTCTGCTTCACCCTCTTCATGACACTTTCTTCGAGTCCGCTCCTTGTGTCAGCTGGGCTGTAGCCAACAGTGTACGTATAATTATACGGCGGATCTCTCTCCGGGTCCGGAATCTGCAGTGACAAATCGTAGACCTCCGTGACGTTGAAAGTCGTTGCTTCGTTTATAATATCGGGTTTGAGTAAATAGCGAAACAGCAGCAGGATGGCAAACAAAAACCCTGGAATGATAAATTCTCCGCAGATGACGCAAAGCCACTGGCGTCTTTTCAGGATACAGTTCTTCCACATCAGCAGTCGGAGCTGCTGAAAGAAACCCATGCTTGTCAGTGTCACGACCCTGCTGTCTGAGATACGTTGTGAGCGACAAGGATCACTTTGTGGAGAAACGTTAGCATTACGGGGTTGTTACGGTGTTTGTGAGCTGGTAAGTCAGTGTTTCACGACTCTCTTCCTTTCTTTCAACAACGTCACAAACGTTTCGGGTTTGGGCTGTTATTCTACGGCAGCAGCATTCCGCAAATATCTGCTGTCTGGCACACATCCATTACGTCTTCAATGTTTATTACGGGAAAGGCAACAACAGTGCATGTGCCTGAACCGAACTACCACAGTTAATGCTTGTCAAAGAGCTATCAGAAATTCAGAATGGCGGAGTTCCTTCCACAGTGATCCCACAGTCCAGTGACCAGGTTCACCGGCCCTTCTGCGCTGGATATGTGATACCTGCTCAAAGGGTTGTGACGGAAAGGCAACGTTCTGATTCCAGAGGTGGAGCGTCGAACGACAGCACGAATAGCTGAGGCAGGATATCCAACTGTCTGCAACATGAGAAGAAAGAAAGAAAGAATGAGGGTGAGACTTTGGCACAGGAAATTGCCTCATGTAAGCTTGGAGTGGCTTGAATGGAAGAGTAATAAGTGTGAGACTATCCTTCACTCACAATTCGCGTGAAGGTTGTTGTCAAACATTCACATGCTGTGTTCACTGGGCTGTGTCAGGCGTCTGGTTTCAAACCTTGTGATTACTGGAATGTTCTAGGCTTTTTTTCTGTTAAGCATGCTCGGCATCAACAGATCCTAATGTGTTGGGTAGTTGCCCTGTGGGGGATGATTAAATAATTATATTGACTGGACTATATATAGTGTGAGGTGGAACAACATGCACGCTGCGATGAGATAAAACCACTACTGCGAGGTGGCTGTACATTATACGCCCCACCCCGTCTCTGAAAAGTTTCCCCAACGTTCCGTTTGAAACCAAAGCCAAAGAGAGTCAGCTGCTGCCTTCGTAAAGATGTTTTCACTGTCCCATAGCCTGGTCAACTTCACCAACGCAAATCCTTACCTGTCTTCGTCCATATCAACGGGTACCTCAAATCAGTCAGTCAGCCAAGGCAGCCTACTCAGAGTCAACGACGCGCGTTTACACGGTTTCACCCACCGTAAGAAACTGCACAATGGAGGTGCTCGCTCTTGCACCAACGGAAGAAGTCCGCATGGTTGTAATTTAATTTTTTTATTTATTTTATGGTAACCGCTGCGGATATTTGACCTAATACTTACCGAATTTGAATCAATTCGAAGTAAGCATTACGAACCAGTGGATACCAGTCAGCGAGACTACACAATTGAAGCCACACAGGAATTAATTATTGCTTTTTCTTCCTTATTCTGTCGTAAAATGGCCCCAAACCAGCAGGCTTCTAAGGTTGACACGTACTAGATGGTGACTCATATTGTGACGTATTTCTTTTGAGCTTGCAACGCGAGAATAGAATGCACCTGACCCTATGTCTTTTGAACCCTGGATTATAGGGCCAGTAAATATCTGCCATTTTGTTCCGCTGTTTTAATGCCGGAGGTTGTACTGCCCCCCCCCCCCCCCCCCCACCCCCCCCCCACACACACACACACATTTCATGGACTTTGATTATTATTTTTTAAACAATAATGCTCTCATTGCAATAATGACAGAATATCATGTTAGCCTTTGTTAAAGAACTCTCCTTCGGCGGCTAACTTCTTGTGTGCTTAGAGGAGGTTAAACGAACATGATCAACGTTTAAAGTTTTGTGATTGAACATGCCGTTGATTTGATAACGATTTTAGAAGAGGACTTTCCCAGACAGTGTTACTATACCAACACTGTTTTCACGAGCTCTTTCCCGCGTTTCAGTATGACGTCATTGATAGGATACCGCAACTTCTCAGTTTTGTGTACATGTCATGTATAAATTATTTCTGTCAATGTTTATTTTTTTGCAGACTAGTATACAACACAATTACCCATGTGATTTCATGAATATGAAAGAAAACTACTGGTGAGGTTGACAAAACTGTTAGAACAGACCTAGCGAAAAATATTCACCTAAAGGACGAAACACAAGGAAACACAAGCGCTTTCGACAGAAAATTGTCTTCGTCAGATGCCAGAAAATAGACGGATAATAATAAAAGAAGAAGGCAGCAAAGAATATGACAGACAAGAAGCTGATGTAAAAACAAAAACAAAAAAACACCATGTTTTGTTAAGAATGTATACGCAGATTTAAAACGTCATCAAAATGACGAAAATTAGGAAGATTTTTAAGTGAGCACTGAGTGCAGTTCACAAGGAGTTTGGGTGGCCGAAGTTCCCCCCACCGAGCAAGTGGACGAATTTCCCCCATGCCACCCTATGTGTTTGGCTAAATGAAATGATGGCAAAATCATTTTGACGTCATTACGATATCAATAATTTGACGCAAGATTATAGAAAGGTGAAGGTAGAGTCGAAGGAAACAATGGCTCTAGAAGTAGTTACTGATGGCAAGAATGACAAAACTGAACAGAATGACTAGGAATATGTACATGTAACAGTGATATTTTGCTTTACGTCCACAGAGACCTTGTAGACTATTAGAGACTGGAATTTGCTGGGTTAGCATTATGTAGTTTATTTGTATCTAGGTCAAGAATTGAGTGGGGGTAACTAATTGTATTTAATATGCTGTTTGGGGGAAATTTATTTATTAGAATTTAGATGTAGTCTTGGTTGTCAGCGTACCAGTTGATGATAAATATTGTTGTGAGAGTAGGATTGAGTTCTGCTAAGTTAATGTAATAATTGTGATGTTTGGTATTTTTCAGTATTATGGTGACAGAGTTCTGTCCCCTGAGTTCGTAATAGAAATACTTACGTGGAGTCATCAATGAAGTGACGTCATAATGTTATGCAAAAAACATGTTTTTACATCACCGATCATCAGCTGTCCATGCCCTAACCGACAAGCTTTGGGGACTGCCTTTATCGAACTGATAAGGTATGTGCATTTATCCATTTTTTAAGGTGATACTGATATTTCTTCTATGGTATCTGACAGGTTTAATTTCATGGCTCATTTACTTGTTTGTCTTATGTATTTATTCTATTATTTTGTCATTTCATTTCTTTGGGGGTTATAATCATGGTCCATGCGGCTGTAAAGTAGGCTTTGTAACCTTGTGCCTGCTAATATAGTTGAAAATATATTATGGTCTACATTATTCCTTGTAGGAGTGCTGAATGTATTGACCTGGATTGTTTTCAGCAGTTACCTTGTGTCAGATATTTTTCTGTTCCCAGTGTTTGTCTGGAAGGTCGTTGAAGGAGTCTTCTGTCTAGTATTACTGTTATTTTATACTGCTGATTGGCAAGTTGTTCTGATATTTTTGTTTTTGTTTTTGTACAAGGTAAAATAAACATAAACCACATAAACAACAATACGCTATAAACAACAACAATAACAACTACGACTGTAATAATAAAAAGCCACGGACCATAAATGCTGGTGTTCAATGTTTGGTCAGTCAGTGTATGAACGAACCTGCCAGTGGCACGAAAACTAAATTCAAACCACCACCCCGGCAACATACACAAGAGAACACGGGACCGGACATGTGTTTTGTGTGCCGCCTTCTTTTGTGTTAATAGATAATAAATGCATTCTTTCATGTGCTATTATAAGGAGCAAATAGCCCGTTCAACAAAAGCAACGAAGAATTGAGAATGAAACAATGGTGTTCATAGTTCTTTTCCATGTTTTCAAGATTATGCAATCAAAGCAGAGATCATTTGGAGTTACTACCATTTATCTTCGGAAGACCAAAATAAAAAGAACGTTTAGCTCGACTGGCAATTAAGAGACCGACAACGTAGATACAGCCTGGGTGACCAGGTGCAGAGAGCGGTGCACAAGGTTACACGTCTGCGATAGGAAACTGGCAAAGGTGTTACTGGGCAAGTAAAAGAAAAGGTTCCTCATACTTCTTTTTTGATAGATAGGAGTAGTCTACCGGAACCATACGTTTAAATATTCTACTAAGTACTACCTGTTTGCGTAAGTGTGTGTTTCTGGCGTGCCACCGGTCGGTAGGTTTTTCTTTTCATTATTATTATTATGGTGACTAAAATATTTCCTGTAGTAGCATCGGATCAATACGCTGAGAGAGAATTGTCACCAAATACTTTGCACCCCGGTCCATCGCCGAGCATTATTAGTAAACGGCAGCTACAGGTCTCATCCACTATAGTGAAGTACACATAGCACGATTAGGAGATTTATTCAAAGAAAGACATAAAATTATTCACACAATCATCAGTTAAGTCGCCCGACAAATTATTAGGCCTGAGCAGATTAGGTGCCGGAGACAACGCCATTGTCAATTGTTTGTAGGCCGAGTCTACAAAAATGTGTGTAAAACAACAAAATGTAATGACATAATACGCATTCCGTAAATAGCTGCAGCCGGGGGAAGATCCCCAATCTGTTTTTAGACCACTACAGTTATTCTTAAATTGCCACATTTCAACAGGACCAAAGCAGAAATTAATGCTATATAATAATCGCACATAAAACAATAACAATTCATGCAAAAAATCGTTTTTTAGCCAAATCTGCGTGAGCCAGTCCCTTTAAAACACACAGAGCAAACATGACAAGAGTAGAAGAAGCATTCAAAAACTGTCATCAGGAGCAGTTCGAGAAAGCAAATAGACTAGTACACGGGTGATGATCCTTATCCTTCCACATACCAATTCTAATCTCTATGCCAAAGAATGTAGAAACCAAAAACAAAATTCGTGAAGTATTTTTAATTTGACAGGAAGAGGTCACTTATTGTATATACATATACATGTAAAAGAAGATATATATTACGCACACCTTTCTCTTAAGCTGCATCTCATTTCGTGATATTTACTTGTTTGCCGTTTGTCTTTGTTTTTCAAACCCATCTTCAAGAATACTAAAATTCACAGGCATGCACACGGAGGCCTACTAACACTCACAAACACGCACATGTATTGGCATTCACGGTCACGCACAAACATTAACACTCAGTCACACACAAGTACTAATATTCACAGTCACGCACCGCAAGTACTAGCATTCACATGCATGCACAGTCACGCACAAGTACTAATAATTATTCAGCCACGCACAAATATTAACAGTCACAGTCACGCACAAGTACTAATATTCAGGAACGCACAAATATCGACGCCCGCTGTCAAGCAAGAGCACCAATATTCACAAAGTCACGCACAGGTATTAACATTCACAGTCAAACTTAAGTGCTAACACACACACATCACAAATACTAATGCTCACAGTCACGAACAAATGTAACACTCACAGTCATTCACAGTCGCGCTGTACAAACACGATCACAGGACTCACAGACACGAATAAATATCGGCACACACTTCCCACACCGCCGCACACATACTAACACGTACAAATAGCAACACTCACATGAGACACGTACAAATACCAACACTCACATTCACCCCGCACACATACTAACACACAGTCACCCCGCACACATACTAACACACAGTCACGCCGCACTCATAATAACACAATCACGCCGCACACATACTAACGCACAGTCACACCGCAAACACACTAACTCAGTCACGCCGCACGCATACTAACACAGTCACGTCGCACACATACTAAGACAGTCACCCCGCACACATACTAACACAGTCACGCCGCACACATACTAACACAGTCACACCGCACACATACTAACAGTCACGCCGCACACATAATAACACAGTCACGCCGCACACATACTAACACAGTCACGCCGCACACATACTAACACAGTCACGCCGCACACATAATAACACAGTCACGCCGCACACATACTAACACAGTCACGCCGCACACATACTAACACAGTCACGCCGCACACATAATAACACAGTCACGCCGCACACATAATAACACACAGTCACGCCGCACACATACTAACACAGTCACGCCGCACACATACTAACACAGTCACGCCGCACACATAATACAATCACGCCGCACACATACTAACACACAGTCACGCGCAAACACACTAAATCAGTCACGCTGCACGCATACTAACACAGTCACGCCGCACACATACTAACACAGTCACGCCGCACACATACTAACACAGTCACGCCGCACACATACTAACACAGTCACGCCGCACACATAATAACACAATCACGCCGCACATATACTAACACACAGTTACGCGCAAACAGACTAACTCAGTCACGCCGCACGCATACTAACACAGTCACGCCGCGCGCGCGCGCACACACACACACGCAAGCACGCACGTACGAATGCACACAAATACATTAACAGTACACTCACAGTCACGCACATACCTCTCTCTGTCACGCACTACATATACTAACGTACAGTTTTGAACAAATGAAACGCTCACACTGTCACGCTCAAATACTAACACTCACTGAGAACCAGGCACTAATTCACAGTCACGCACTGACACGAACACGTGCAAAAACAGTGATGGGCAGGTGCAAACACTAACACATATGCTAGCACACTCGAAAGACACACAGACACCAACATCATTCAGTAGCCAACACTTGCAGTCTCCCCGGGTCACGAACAAAATAATGTTGACATTTTCAAACACGGATCGACGCTGCTCAACAACAACTGACACAGAGGACCCGGCACTCACACTTACGGACACGCACCCACAGCTAGTCAGATATACCCGGACCTCCACAGCTAGACATATATACCCGGACCTCCACAGCTAGTCACATATACCCGGACCTCTACAGCTAGTCACATATACCCAGACCCCCACAGCTAGTCGGATATACCCAGACCTCCACAGCTAGTCAGATATACCCAGACCTCCACAGATAGTCAGATATACCCAGACCTCCACAGCTAGCCAGACATACCCAGACCCCCACAGCTAGCCAGACATACCCAGACCCCCACAGCTAGTCAGAAATACCCAGACCCCCACAGCTAGTCAGACATATCCAGACCCCCACAGCTAGCCAGATATACCCAGACGACCACAGCTAGTCAGAAATATCCAGACCCCCACAGCTAGTCAGATATACCCAGACCCCCACAGCTAGCCAGAAATATCCAGTCCCCACAGCTAGTCAGATATACCCAGACCCCCACAGTTAGTCAGATATACCCAGACCCCCACAGCCAGTCAGATATACCCAGACCCCCACAGCTAGCGAGACATACCCAGACCCACACAGCTAGTCAGATATACCCAGTCTAGTAAGTAAGTAAACGTGATGCTTAACGTCCACAGAAACCATAAGGCTTATTAGGGACGGGGAGAGGGGGGGGGGGGGGGGGGGGGGGAGGTATGGAGGTGGGGGAAGAGGGAGATTATATACATATCGCTAACACCAGAATGACTCTTGCTTAAATGTGCAGGAAGCCATTAAGTTTAATGTGAGGGACGAGTCACAAGACAGTGTCCACAGACCACAACTTTTGAAGAGAAAGGAGAGCTGAAACGGATTCGAACCGAGGCCCCTCAGCTTACCAGCCTAACGCCTTACCGCTAGGCCAAACCGGCTCACATACCCAGCCCCCCACAGCTAGCCAGACATACCCAGCCCACCACAGCTAGTCAGACATACCCAGACCCCCACAGCTAGTCAGACATACCCAGAACCCCACAGCTTGTCAGATATACCCAGACCCCATCCGCTTGTCAGATATATCCAGAACCCCACAGCTAGTCAGATATACCCAGTCCCCCACAGCTAGTCAGATATACCCAGTCCCCCACAGCTAGTC
>JABMCL010000967.1:85000-147500 GCA_018857735.1 Alviniconcha marisindica
ACATGTGCGCGCGCACGCACACACTACGTACAGTACACCTACAATCATTTACTAACGCAAGCACACACACACACGCATTCACTACCCACAAAGTGAAACACGCAAACACACGCGCGCGCGCACACGCGTGCACACACACACACACACACACACACACACACACACACACACACACACACACACACAATCTCTCTCTCTCTCTCTCTCTCTCTCTCTCTCTCTATCTCTCTCTCTCTCTCTCTCTCTCTCTCGTGTACCACACACACACACACACACACACACACACACACACAGGACACACAAAACAATACACACACACACACACATGCACAAACGCGCGCGCACACACACACACACACACACGCACGCACGCACGCACGCACGCACACACACGCACGCGCACACGCAAGCACACACACACACACGCACACACACACACACACACACACACACACACACCGACGTTCTTGCAGCAGGGGCCTGGTATGAGATGACACGTGACTTTGTACTTCAAGTCGTTGCATGCTTTCATCAGGTTGAAGTTTTTCTTCAGGTCCGAAAAAGCAGCGACCATTGCTTCGGGCGTCATGACCCATATCCTAACTTCTTCCAATGTTTCGGGACGAAATGTCTTCACCAAAGTCAATACCTGGGTGACTGTGCTCAGCGCCATGCCTAACACATGACAGAACAGAAACAAACAAGCAAGAAAACAAAACAAACAAACGTAAAACAACAAACAAAAACTATATTGTTTTGTGAACAGACTCCACTATGGTGTCAAACTCCAAGCACTGGTTTCCTCCAACCACTGCCATAACTGGTTACATTCTTCCACCAACACTGCCATAACTGGTTACGCCACAGGTCTCCAAAAACTGTCGGCTAGCTGACCGCGTTTCGTTGCCGCTCAAATGGCAGTAAGTTTGCAACAGACAATTCAAATTAAATCAGGCGTTTCTTTTATAACCGCCGACATTACTTACCCCAGCACATAAGTATAGTTCTAAAACCAAAACCGACTGAATCGAGACAGAACATATTTTTACCCGGGACGGACGCGTCTCATTTTTACGTGCATGCTTCGATGCTATGTTGCTTCCACAGTCTTGCTCTTAGAGTACCCAATCCTTTCGGAGGGTGCTGTCATCGTCGGTGGACTGATGCGCGGGGTGCGTTGTAGTATATGTAAGTGTTGTGCACGCGTGTAACCTTGACTAACTGTCCACAGCGTGTTAATAGCCATCTCCCCCGAACTGAATTACTTAACCATAGACGGCATTGATTCAGAAATTTGATGCCACGACTGATCCACGGCGTCATGCGACTGGGCAAGTCTACATGTCACGTGGTCCTTGGACGGGAAACGTTTCACGATCTTTACCAGAAATACAACAATACTGAAACACAAAACAAACAAAAGTCTAGGTCCAAAGGCTAGGGGGAAAGGATGGGGGGCGTGGGACGGAGGAGGGGGACTACTACCAATGAGACGGAAGCTGAAAGCCGTAGATTCCTCCACAAAATGAACGTAATTTTTCGACTGTAACCGAAGCCAAAAATGCTGTCTGCGGGTCATAATTATGCATAAAAGATGAAGTGAAGTGACTGGCCAATCAGAAGACTAGTATTCCCGCACGGGCAACACTATTCTTGCATCTAGTTTACGCCCACTTACTTTTGTTCGCTGTTTGTCACGAATGCGGCCCATAAACATGCATACATACAAAGCTAGGTCCCAACGACTGCGGCCAGTTTAATATTATTATTTTTTCAATTATAATGTGTGGCAAACATGGGTCACTTCAATTTTGTTTTGGATTATGTAATCTTAGAATAAAGACAAAATCGACTTCCAAGGGTCACATCTCGGGCATGATAATTTGTAGATCTGATATGTCCTAACTGATAACGGTCTTGTTTTGACATGCTACATGGATGGTGTGCTTCATGGCAAATTTCCTACATGACAACACAAAGCACACACACACACACACACACACACACACACACACACACACACACACACACACACACACACACACACACACACACACACACACACACACGCACGCACGCACGCACGCACGCACACACACACACTCGCTAGTCTGCGTCTAAAATGTAATCACAGTATTGCTGTTTTGACATGTTACATTCATCATGTGTTGCATGGCAAATTTCCGACACGACAATGCAAAGCATTATATAGTGTCATAGGAATCCAGCCCACAGAGCAGGCCTTGACAAAGCCCTCTTGGGCAAAAAAATGGATTAACAGTTTCTATAGAACCAGGACATGCTTTGACTATTTTTCTACGTTCTCTCTCTCTCTTGTTTAGATTTTTGCATAAAAGATGAGCTTTATAAGAAGATTTCAAGAAGCAGAGAAACAAGGTTAAAAGCTTATACCCCCCCATGACTGTCCTTGACGTTGGTAAATATATTTCTATGATGGATAACAACAAATCCATGGGACATGATAATATTAATCCATTTCTCTTGAAACTAGCTCTCCAATATATAGTTGAGACTCTCACCTATATATATATATAACTTATCTATTCTTAACAACGTCTTCCCAGCTACCCTAAACAAAAAAAGCAAAAGTGATTCCTCTGCCCAAAACCAATGATTTAAGCGAACCAAACAACTTTCGTCCCATATCCATACTTCCCTTGCTTTCAAAACCGATAGAAAAACAGACATAAACACTTACTGAATTTCCTTAATGAACACAATCTATTATGCCAGTCACAATCAGGTTTTTGTCCTCAACACTCATGCCACACAGCATTATCTAAACTGTGTAATAAGCGTGATATATATATCTCACAGCCTGCGTCTTAATTGTAATCAGTGTTGTTTTGACATGTTACATGATGATGTGTTTAATAGCAAATTTCCTACACGACAATACAAAAGCATTATGTGGTGTCATAGGAATCCATCCCGCCAGGCAGGCCTTGACAAAGCCCGCACGGGCAAAAATTTGGATGAAAACTTTCTATAGAACCAGGACATACTTTGACTATTGTCTATGTTTTCTGTCTGTCTCTGTCTCTGTCTCTCCCTCTCTCTCTCTCTTTATCTCTCAAAGTACCGAGCAAATCGCCGATGAAAGCCACAACAATGACCGCTGTGGCAGGACTGTTCATGACGAAGTGTAGCAGGTAATCCATGGGCAGCATAGCCCAGCCATTGAGAGCGAGGATGATGATGACCAACACCAGGTTGTCAACCTCGCTGTACACGTCCACCTTGAAGGCCACGATGACCCCAACCAGGCCAGCGCATGCTATCGCGTACAGCAGGAAGTCCACGAAGAAGTTCCCAATCCAGAACACCACACCGCTCACGCCGCTTACCACCTGTACCAATAGCCTTTATAATAATGATGCTGATTATCATGACAATAATAATTTAGTGTACCTGGCTAGGTACACTAAATTATTATTATCATGATCATAAAAGGATTCCAAGGATAAATAAAGGATTCCAACAAATCCTTAAGCGCGTACATAATCATGACGGAAAATCCTGCAAGGCATGAAACGGATAGCTGTATACAGTATAATCACAAACCGAAACACCATGTAACAGCTGTATAACAGCACCCTCACCAATAACTTGCTTACAATAAAAGCGCCCCTTAACATGGTATCTGTATTAAGTACACATACACACTCTCTCCCTCGCTCTCTCTCTCCTCTCTCTCTCTCTCTCCTCTCTCTCTCTCTCTCTCACACACACACACACACACACACACACACACATTCTAGTCTAAGCAAGTATGAAAGTAGTTGAATGTTAACGTCCTGTCCACCGCACAGGGTCCATCACCTCGGGACGATCAAACTCTGTCGTAAATAAATGCATACTTCAAGACTCTGGCAGTGGGCCAAGCATGCGAGGCTATATTTTAACCTACTATGCTTTAAAGGGGGAACATTTGTCAGCTCTGGGTTCTCAACAGAATGGGAACCTTAATTTGGTTGCACTACGTGGCGCAGTGGGCCGCTCCGCCAGATATACTGACCTGTATGTGTTTGGCGCCCACTACCCTCTCCACCACGAGGTGGTAAATGAACATGGAGATCACCACAGCCGTAGCCAATCGGATGCTCCCGCCAATCTCTGCCCCGACCTCCTGTGCTTTCTTCTCGACATTTTCGCCAACTGCGTCCTCAGTCTTGGGAAGCGGGAAGACCCAACTCTCGATGGACTTGGACCCGCTGGTCAAGGTCTTCACCATTGCGTTCAGCACGAACTGCAAAGCGATGGGGGAGCCATGGTACGTCCGGCCGCTGAAGAAGGCCGTGACTTTCGTCGTGGAGTTTTCCAATGCCATCTCGCCGCCGACGACGTACCTGGAGTAATAGTCGTAGTAGGATAGATTGCCAGACTTGTGCTTGAGGTAGTCGTTCAGTGGCTGGTCCACAGTGTTCTCCGTCGAGCTGAACTGAGCGGCGTACCTTTCACCCCAGCCTAGAATGCTGAAACAGAACAATAAGCAGTTGGCCCTGATTGCATGCAGAACTATCAATACGGGCAAAACTCGTTCCTGCAAACAGCGCCCGAAGACTGGAATGTTCTCCCTGTGTAAATCATGGAGGGTGATACAGTCACGTGTTACACATTCGTGTCAACAGTCTCCATGTGCACATAATGCCAGAAACTCCAAACTTGTCTGTGTGTGCCGTGTGTGTGCGCGAGTGTGTGGTGGTGTGTGTGTGTGTGTGTGCGTGCGTGCGTGCGTGCGTGCGTGCGTGCGTGCGTGCGTGTATGTGTTTGTGCTTGTGTGTTTTTGTGCGTGTCCGTAAATACACGCCAGTGATTTTGTGCATGAATATGAAAAAGAAAAAGAAAAAAAGAAGAAGAAAAAAACCGAAGAAAAAAAAGAAGAAAAAAAAGATTGGAGGGGTAGGAGGAATAGAAGAGAGAGAAAGACTAAAAGAGAAGTGGCACCGACCTGTTCTCAGTTGATCTGTAGGGCACTGTGGGGGAATCAAACTGACTGAGGTCGAGCTTCAGCATAACCTCCTGCTTCCTGAGGTCGCTTTGCTGATAGTTTTCACCAGCCAAGCTCAAGGTAAGCAAGACGAAGGGCAGCAGCAGCTGAACGACAGAGAACGTGTAGCTTCTCAGGGCCACCACAGACCGCTTGTACAGAATCGCCCAAAACATCCAGATGTAGAGCCACGGGCCAGTTACCTTCTTGAAGCTGTCTGCGAATTCTGTGAATGGATGTAAACGTACGCTAGTAGTACGAGAAAATGGTGAATCAGTCAGCGTTAATAACGGGTAGCTTTGAAAATAGTAATGGTACACACACACACACACACACACACACACACACACACACACACACACACACACAACAACAACAACAACAACAACAACAACAACAAAACATACGCAAAAATGAGTCATCAAATCAGGCGTAAAAGGTCCGTTTCGACGTTCATTGACTGTTTCCTGTTTTTTTTTTTTTTAATCACTTCACTGTTGAAGAGAACTGGTGGTACCCCATCGCGTAAATGCAGCCACCTAGGGTATTACCACTGAGCAGTCAACGTCTAGTCACAACTGTCCTAGCGGATCTTTCCGTGAAAAACAACAACAGGAGGCTGCCGTGACTGTTACCCAAATTAGAACACATTTTATGTGGGCGATTTCTAGTTTGAAAAATGGCGAATGGCATGCATTCTTCCTCGTCTTCTTCCTTTTTATGTTTTCACATAATATGTGATATTAGACTGATCTTACAATTATCAAGATAACTATACATATGCCAGCAAGTTACACCAAAACAACAACAGATCTCAAGAAAAAAGAAAGAAAGAAAGAAAACAAAACAATTCAGGATGGATCTGCGAAAACTGGCGGGTCAAACCATGCTGTCCATGGCTGAAATCTGTGGTTTGGATGCTGCTGCTGAGCGGTGAAAATAAAACCGTTTTAAATAATTATGCCCCGAAGAAATGCCTTGGAGTATCAATGCAGATTCCTAATGAGTTAATTTATGGTGAGACAGTTAGCTACTCTACTTATCTTTTACTCTCTGAGAGAGAGATAAGATAAGATAATACTTTATTACACAGGGATAAAGATTTAAGCACGTGTCGGTTTTACAAATCTGTCCCTGATGACAAACAGCAACATTCAATACATCAAACAAGAATTCAATAAATACGCAAAGAGAAAAAACGACTTAAAAACAAAACTAATTTCTGTCTAAAACATCACATCATACGAACAGAGCAATAATAAGGCAAAGTAAGACCAATTCAAAAAAAAATAATTAGGAGAGAGAGAGAGAGAGAGAGAGAGAGAGAGAGAGAGAGAGAGAGAGAGAGAGAGAGAGAGAGAGAGAGAATTACAAAAACATATTAACGAATAATGGAAAGCGACAGAATAATGGCTATCTCACTATCTACGTATAAAACAAGATCACATCTAACAGGATTGGAAGCTAAGCGATGGCGCATTATACACACCTAACCCAAAATCAAAGCACAGCACACATACCAACAATCATATATATGCAAACATTAAATTTGAATAAAAAAAATAAAAAAAAAAAATGACCACGAGGAAAAAGTAAATATTTCATGAAAATATAAAAACAAAACAAACAAAAAACGAAACTTTACAAGAAGAGCAAGGAAGGGAAAACAATAACAACATTCTATACATTTTGTGTCAAGCTGTCTGACAAGCGAGAAAAGAAAAGAAAAGAAAAAAACAAGAAGTATAAAGAAGTATTCAAGGTGGCTTAGCGAGTGCCTGAGATGCTTTCCTTTTGAACGTTTTTAATTCCATGGGGTACTGAGATGATGAGCTAAACTATTCCACGCTAAGGAGCCTGAAAAGGAGAAACTGGGTTTTAAAAACATCAATCCTTGTTCTGGGCAAAAGCTGTTTATTCCCATGAACATGAAGACGTTCAGATGGAATCATGTGATCTTTCAGATACTGCGGGGCTTTGCCGTGAACAACCTTTTGCATTAGAACAATTTTGTTGAGCAATAATTGTTTGTCTAAAGGGAGTAGTTTGAGAGCACAGCACTTTGTTTGTAGTCTAAATTCGGAATTGGCATCAAAAAATTTACGGCACGTTTGTGGAGAGAATACAGCTGCTTCATGTGCACACAGGCACATCCGTCCCATGCATCTGAAACATAGTTCATATGTAACATAATGTGTGCAAAGAAGAAGGCTAATTTGGATTTTTGGCTGACAATTTGGCTCAGTTGCGAAAGAAGAAATATATTTCTAGAAACGGTTCTGCAAATGTTGTTAATATGCGTTTGCCACTTTAGCTGTTCATCTACAGTTACTCCAAGTAGGCGAGTTTTGAAACTTGTTCTATGGCGTGGTCTCGAACTTTAGATTTAAAGGGAGCTGTTTTTTCTGGTGTTTTTGTCTCGTCGCCATCAACATGCATTTTGTTTTCGTCGGATTCAGTGCCATCCGATTTCTACAACACCATCCAGAGACATCATATAGACTTTGTTGTAAATCCTACGTATATTATCTATGTTGTCATTAGCTGTATTAAGGGTGCCATCATCAGCAAATAAATCACATTGGACTGACGCACGTGTAAGACACAGGGGCAAGTCATTAATAAAGATGCAAAACAGAAGCGGGCCTAGGATCGACCCTTGAGGCACTCCACTTGTTACAGACGCTTCTTGGGAGTATGTGCCGTTTACAAGTACGCATTGTAGACGATCCTGTAAGTAAGATCGTAAGAAAGCTAATACTTGCGATGCTTAAGTTGTACGTGGATAGTTTTTTTCAGTAAAATATCGTGATGAACCAGTCAAAAGCCTTGCGAAAATCGAGAAATACGGCGCCCTGACATTTGGCGATTGTTAAAAGCTGAGGGCCAAGTATCAGTTAAACGGGTAACCGCCGTTTGACAAGAATGCCCACATCGGAAGCCAGATTGAAAGGAATGGAAAAGCTGGTGTGTTTTCTAAAAAGTTTGTCAAATGTTTGTGAATGTCTTTCTAGTGGCTTGTGAGAACAGACAGGATCGAGATAGGGCGGTAATCGTTCAGATCGGTGGAGATAGTTTTGTTTTAGGGAGTGGATTACTTTAGCTCTCTTGAATGCGGTTGGAAAAAACATGCTTTTGTATGCATAAGTTATAAATATATGTAAGTGTCTCAGCTATGTAAGGAAGGGCAATTTTTAGAAGTTTGACACTAATACCATCACAACCTGTAGATTCTTATTATCCAGCTTTGAGATAGATATTCCTACTTCGAATACAGATAGAGGAGGAATTGAAAATGTGGTATTTGAAAGATTCGATCTCTGCAAAAGCTTAGTAACCTATCAGAACAATTATACTAATACCCATCGGTTTGATCGTCTGGTAAGAACTTAGAGACTACAGATACGAAGTGGGCGTTAAAGACGTCTGGTGTGAGTTCTGATGCAAGTTATTGTTTGCAGGGCTGTGGCCTTTAGTGAGTGTGTTGATAGCTCTCCACATGGATGATATATCTGCTTTATTTCCGGCAAGGTCATTAAAATATTTTTTCTTGGCTTCCCTCACAAGGTAATTTACACGGTTCCGTTGTTGCTTATATTCTACAAATTTCTTTTGCTTCCTATATTTGTCCCTCAATAACATGGCTTGCTTTATATCAGTGTTCAGCCATGGTGGAAAGGTTTGGTGTTTCACCCGCTTTTTTTTTGTTGAGGGGGGCATGCTTATTAATAACATCAAGAAATAAGTCAGCCCAGTGTGACAGTTCCACATTGGGGTCGCTAAAAGTGTACACATTTTCAAAGGGGATTACGTGCAAATCCATCAAAAAAGCTCTTTCATCAAACTGTTTGAAACATCGGTAAACAATTGAAGAGTGGACATTCAGAACAGGCTTCACAGTTTTGACAGACAGGGTACAGCACACTGGGAAATGATCACTTATTCCTGTGGCAGGCACTAGAATATTTGACACAATGCTAGTATCACTTGTGCAAATATGATCAATTAGCGTTGAAGAATGGGGAGTGATTCTCGTAGGTGACGTAATCATTTGATCTAGGCCAAATAAGGATATTGTGGAATCCCATGCTGGGTTACTTTTTTGCATATCAATATTAAAATCACCCAACAGGACAACATTCAAATTACTGCCCTGCACCCTGTCCATCATTGTAACAAATTGATCATACCAGTCAAACGTTGAAGCTGGGTTTCTATAAATTAACCAATTAAAATACTGGACTTGCGCGTTTGTATTCTAACCACACGCTTTCAACTGCTTCAGACTCTAAGTCAGGACGGCGACGGACAATTTTGCTGATTGAAGAATGTATGTAAACAACTAAACCTGTGTGCTGCGATCTGGCAGCATCCTTTCGGATTAATGAATAGTGAGGAAGAGACAGACCTTCAACTTGGAATGTGGCTTTTCAGCCTAGTCTCACTGAGACCGAACAGGTGGAAGAGTTGATGGGACTCAAAGAAGACATTAAGATCATGATTTTTTTCTTTCTTCTGAACGTGGTACACATTAAGGTGACCGACTCGGAGACAGTCGCTGGACATGCTAAACCTTGACTAAAAATCCGTTGCTAGAGCTGAAAAATGCAGGAATTCAACTCACTGCGTGCATAAATGTTCCTTTAAATGTTACATATATATATCCCAGAGGACAATGGCGCATACAATTGAAAACAACAAGAACAGCAACAAAAATGAACTAGTAGTACAAATTTCGGAAAACAAAGCAGAGGGAATCCACACAAAACACGATTAACAACCCAAAGGGAGCTCGAGTTCTTGGACAGATGCAGACACAAACTATTCAGCTAATGAAATATCCCAACGTTTCCACCGGTTAACTATTCAATGGGAGCAGACACAGCCGCTCGGGTTCTTGAACAGTTTCCAACACGAAGTATAAATTTAGTTAGTGGAATATACTAACGTGCCCACCAGTTAATGCAAACGGAGCAGGCACTACTGTTCTTGATCCTGAATAGATGCAAAACACAAAGTATTCAGCAAATGAAAAACACCAACGTGTCCACTAGGATCCTGGACGTATAAACTATAATTGTCTCAAGGCCATGAGTATACAAGACTGTCAGTGTCACCGACCGGGGCAGTGCAACACACAATAGCGCAGTGATGATTGTCGCAGTAATACGGAGTCGGCCAGTCTCTGGTATTGGTTACAGAGTAAGAGTAACGCACTCATATCTGGAACTATAAGTTTATCGCGTGCACGATCGAGCGCACGAGCGCACACACACGCCCGCATTCACGCCACAAGCACACACCGGTCAGGTGTGTACAGAAATAAACTACCGTTAAAACACACTGCTGGATACACACTGCAAGCTTGCGTTACACAAGTATCTCCGCTGTCAGTCAGTTGGTCAAACTTCACCTTCACATGTAGCTTGAGCTCGGCCTTTATCTATTGTTTTGCTGTCTCCAGCTCAGTGACTAGGGATGCATGTTGTGGTGAAGGTGTGACTGGGTAGGTTTGCTGGCGGGGTGTGGCGGCTGGCGGGGTGTGGTAGGAGGTGTGGCATGGGTGGGAACCAGGTGGCGGGTCGGTTTGATAGGCTGGGAAACCGGGACTGGAGCTGCCGAAGGTGAGGCTGACTTGGGACTGAGGGCCTGAAGTCGACGCGAGCTCCTCGTACTCTCGGTTGTCCTTGGCAACTGTGGACGCAGGCTGCACCTGGGCCTAACATCGTGTAGTCCGGGCTCCCCTGTCGGCGATGGCGAAACAGTCGGCAAGCGAAGGTTGCACAGATTTGATGTTACTGTTTCATGCAACCCCGGCTCCTTCACCCGGTCGACAAAGGCGACAGAGAGAGAGAGAGAGAGAGAGAGAGAGAGAGAGAGAGAGGAGAGAGAGAGAGAGAGAGAGAGAGAGATTGATTGATTGATTGATTGACTGAAATTCATTATTTCTCAACGGTGAAGATATTAGCACAAAGCCCGACTTACATATCTGCTGTTGCTACAGCACTACTAATAACCAAGACATTCACAGTCAAATATTATGACAGAAGGCAGCATCAATACAAGTCAGCATCAATACAAGTACAGCATCAAGGCAGCATCAATACAAGTACAGCATCAATAATAATAATAATACATATGAAACGAGACAGCGACTGCGACGGAAATATAAAACACAGCAGTGAAAAACAACAGGAGCGAAAAAATCAAAAAATCAAACACACACACACACACACACAATTGGGTAATTTACAGAGAAAGCAGGGGAAGGGGAGGGATAATATAAGCTGTAGAAAACGATAATAACAACAAGGAAAAGGAAACGGATACTACATAAGATTTAAAAAACAAAACAAAACAAAACACACACAACAACAAAAACAAATAAGTAAAAGATATAGAAGGAATATATACACACACATGTATGCACATATTATACATAAACACACACACACACACACATACACACACACCCTCCACACACACATACATGGCATTGGTGTGGCAATGCTTATTTTAATAGCACTGCGATGATAACAATATACTACCGCTACTACCGCTGATACTATGAACAGAAATTGGAGAAAAAAGAGAGGAATAAAACATCATTTAAATGAATATTTTGTAACTTAGCAAGAGCTGGTATACAATCAAGACAAGAATGTACCTCACCATCCAAGGAAAATATATCCATACATTTAAAACAAAATTGCACGCATACGTTGGGCACACACTTATACATAAATCCATAAAATGCCAGGTGTATCAAACATTAGGAAACTAAATACTGTACGATTCAAGACTGAAATATTATGTGTTACATTCAGTACGAAAATGTTGAAGGGCTTTAGATTTGAATGTGCTCACTGAGCATGCTATTTTGACTTCTAGGTAGCGCATTCCAACAAAAGGATCCAGAATAAGCAAAACTCATCTTATAAATGTCAATTCTTGTTTTGGGACAAAATAAGAATGCTGTTCCGTGAACTATGGTCGTTGCGCGCTCCAGTGTGGACAAGCTGTCTCAAATATTGCGGGTGATTTGTTATGGATAACTTTGTGCACTAAGATACATTTATTACACTGAAATGCTCTTTTAAAGGTAATGGACCATATGAAATATGTCCTCGTCCAGTTAGCATTGGCGAAGCAGCACAAAGAACTTTGACTGCACGTTTGTGTACAGCTTTCAGTTTTTTGATATGCAGCCATCCCATACATTAGAGACTAATTAATTCTGGACATAATGTGAGCATGAAAAAACGTATTACAAGCTTCACTGTTACAAAAGTGTCTGAGGCGAGAGAGCAAATACACATTTTTAGCAACAGCATTATTAATACTGTTAATATGAGCTTGCCATTTAAGTTCTTCATCAAGAATAACACAAGGTGACGATGTTCTGAAACCTGCTCTATTGCCTGTGAATTCAACATGAGACGAAGAGGAGGTATACCACGCTGATGCTTTTGACGCGTGGCTACTACCATACTTTTAGTTTTCTCTGGGTTGAGCAACATTGCATTTGCAGAACACCATTCAGTTACTTCTTGGATACTTGGCTGCAGCTTTTATAGCAGCTATATTATTTCCAGTAGCAGAAAGAGACGAATCATCAGCAAACATGTCACAATCAACTTCAGTAGATGAAATACTCAACGGGAGATCATTTATATAAATACTGAAGAGAAGAGGTCCAAGAACAGACTCCTGTGGAACTCCAACTTCGACAGAGCCCTCAGGTGAATAATGTCCAGCAACAAATACTTTCTGTTTTCTTTGCCTAATATATGATTTAAAAAACTGAATGGCATCGTCGCTTAACTGATACGTTTTCATTTTTTTCATTAAAATCTGATGGTCAAAGACTTTTTTGAGATCTAAAAAGACAATACCATTCAACTTTGAGTCATTTATGGAGGATACAGGACAGGTAAGTGCTGACTGACATGAGTGTTGTGGTCGAAATCCTGACTCATGTGTATGGATTAGGCTGAATCTGTCAAGATATTTTAGCAGGTGCTGATGTACGTGCTTCTCCAAGGGCTTTGAGATTGAAAACAAAACAGAAATGGGACGATAATTATTGATGTCAGTTAAATCTTTCGCTTTTGGGAGAGGAACTACTTTTGCCGTTTTCAAGTCTGATGGAAAACAGTTGTGGTCGATACATAAATTATAAACATGTGTTAGGTGTTGAACAGTGTATGGTAAAGAAAGCATAATAATTTTATTACTAATTCCATCACAACCAGAGGTGTTTTTGCTACCAAAAGTGGAAACATATTTACCAACTTCATAAGCTGTAATTTCAGGGATGATGAAAGTGTCGTCAAATTTAAGCCTTTTTGTGCAAAAGTTCTTCAGTTCAATGGAACATTGATACTTTTCATCCCCCCTCTGAAGCGTTTTAGTTAATGTTTTTGCTAGAGACAAAAAGTGATCGTTAAATACCTCCGCAGTTAAAGTACTTGGAATATTCTGTTTACAAGAGAATGTATTTTTGGTAAGAGCATTCAGAGCTTTTCAAACCAAGCAAGTGTTGTCAGTTTGGCTGGACACAGTTTTCTCAAAATATGTCTTTTTTGCCTGCCTGACTAAATATTTCACATGTCTTCTTTGCTTTTTAAATTCATGGTAATTTTCCTGCTTCTTAAATCGGTCCCTTTGTTTCATAGCCTGTCGAATGTCAACTGTGAGCCAGGGAGGCAACGACCTATTTTTTACAGAGAGAGAGAGAGAGGAGAGAGAGAGAGAGAGAGAGAGAGAGAGAGAGAGAGAGACAGACAGACAGACAGACAGACAGACAGACAGAGAGACAGACAGACAGACAGAAAAACAGAGAAGTGTCCTATGTCTAAGTCTATTTGTGGGCGAGTGAGAAAGAGGAAAGTGTCCTGTGCACGTGTGTCTGTGTGTTTGCGTGCGCGCGTGTGTATGTGTGTGCTTGCGTGTGTGTGTGCTTGTGTGTATGTGTGTTACCCAAGACATTGGCGGATGCATTTTTGCTGGCGTCCCCAATGGTGACGTGGTGCGCGTTTTGAGATGTGTCCACTCGCGAGCTTGTCTCCATATTGCTCGCCACTCCGCCTATCTTGGCGACGTCCGCAGTGCCCATCTCCCCCACCCTGTGTGCATTAGATCAGCCTCATCATGCTCAGACCAGTGGCAGCTGCTAAGTGAGTACCGAACGACATCCTCATCGTGCTCAGACCAGTGGCAGCTGCTAAGTGAGTACCGAACGACATCCTCATCATGCTCAGACCAGTGGCAGCTGCTAAGTGAGTACCGAACGACATCCTCATCATGCTCAGACCAGTGGCAGCTGCTAAGTGAGTACCGAACGACATCCTCATCATGCTCAGACCAGTGGCAGCTGCTAAGTGAGTACCGAACGACATCCTCATCATGCTCAGACGAGTGGCAGCTGCTAAGTGAGTACCGAACGACGTCCTCATCATGCTCAGACCAGTGGCGGCTGCTAAGTGAGTACCGAACGACACCCTCATCATGCTCAGACCAGTGGCAGCTGCTAAGTGAGTACCGAACGACATCCTCATCATGCTCAGACCAGTGGCAGCTGCTAAGTGAGTACCGAACGACATGAATTACTGGCCAGGGTCCGTATCTATACAGAGCTAAATACCCCCTCTAATCGCGTTTAATATATTCTAAAAACTGTGATGATATTGAGAAAATTCGGCATGTGTAGACCACAAACAGGACAATCGGGACAAACGCGTTAGAAGTTATAGACGCATTTTCTCCGTTTAAGCTGCTTAAACGCCGTATAAAGGTGGCAGCTACGGTGTTGCTATTACCGACAGTCGGTACTATTGAGAAAACGAACACTTGTACGGACAGATGCCATCCCACGTACCAAAAAGGACCCCAGATTATTCAAGAAAGTTTGGATTGACAGCAGTGGTAGACGTGTGTCAATAATGATGTGGTGGTGGTGGTTCTCTCAAGGTAGTGGTAGATGTGTGTCAGTACGCTGTGTGGTGTTGGCGGTTTTGGGATCCTCATCACTAATAATAAAAGTAATATTGCCGCGGTGTAGTCTCCTACTCACATCATTATCGACAAATGTTACCCTAATCATCAGTATCAGAGGTTAGAGGTTATTAATCTAATATTATCACAATAGTCAGCGTCATCTTTTCAAGTGTGTACGTGCTTGTGTGTGTGCGTGCGTGCGTGCGTGTGCGTGCGTGCGTGCGTGCGCGTGCGTGCGCGTGCGTGTGTGTGTGTGTGTGTGTGTGTGTGTGTGTGTGTGTGTGTGAGTGTGTGTGTGAGCGCCTGCGCGAGCGCGTGCCTACGTGCATGAGCGAGGGTAGTGTGTTTGTTGATTCCGTCTTTGTGTTCGAAGTCCGCAACATCTCCATCTAACGGCGCGGACTTAGTGCCGATGAGCCCACTTGGCCTTGAGTGAGATGTATATATATCCTACTTGAGAAACACCTCCTCCATGGTGGAGGCGTTGACGCCGAAGCTGCGTATGCCCAGTTCCCGCTTCCTTTTGTCCAGCGTCCGGAAGAGTGCTGGAAACTTGGCCGTCTGGTCGTCCGGTAAGGCAAAGGTCAGTTCCGCGTTGATGTCGCTGTCTAGACGGGCGGAGGGTATACTGTGCCGGACGACACGCCCTACCTCTCTGACATCGCACGCTGTCGACTTAACTATGATCAGACGGTAACCAGTGCCTGTAAACAAAAAGGAGAAGCAAACAAAAAGGTATACAAATGACGATTTATAGAACACGCAGAACGCCTCCGCAATCAGAGAACGTTTACACACAGCGCTTGGAAAGACAAGAGAATTTAGAAACACACACACACACAAAACAACAACAACAACGACAAAAAAGCTTCATTTGTATCCCAAGTCTGGCGTTACGTCAGCCGACATAAACATTTTCAACATAATGAAGAAATACATTTACTTAATGTTCACTTAATTTAACGTGCCATCAGCCACACGGTGTCTCAGTTGGACGACTTGTATCCACGCGAGTACAACACACACACACACACACACACACACACACACACACACACACACACACACACACACACACACAGAGTTAATCGCACACCGTAGAGTTTTTTGAGGAAGAGCGGGGTTCCACAGCACTTGATTGCACCGTCCACCATGATGGCGATACGGTCCCCCAAGTTGTCCGCCTCGTCCATGAAGTGAGTGGTCAGCAGCATCGTCCGTTTTGTCCGGTGGCGTCGCAGCAGCTCCCAGACGTCGCGACGAGACGACGGGTCAACGCCGGACGACGGTTCGTCCAGAATCAACACCTTTATAATAGCCAAGTCCGTTGAGAACCGTCATACTGGCAGTAGGCTGCTACTACTACTACACACAAGCGCCAGAGAATTTCTGTTGGGATTATATTAAAAAACTAGCCTTCAGCTTTAGAAATTATATTTTGACTTATAATTATTAATTGTTTTGGTCAGAAAGGACGTAACCAGAAGGAATAGATAAAAGCCACCCTCAAAAAGGACTTAACCTGCAGGAATAGATAAGACCCGTTCCCAAAAATGGCTGGAGGAACAGATAAGAGCTATCTTCAAAAAGGACTTACCCTGGAGGAATAGATAAGAGCCATCCCAAAAGAGGACTTACATGGTGGAATAGATAGTAGCCATCCCCAAAGAGGACTACAGGAATAGATAAGAGCCATCCTCAAAAAGGAAGTACCCCTCCCACACACGACTTATCTTAAAGGACCAGATGAGAGTTATTCACACGCACGACTTACCTTAGAGGACCAGATGTGAGAGTGATTCACACACACAACTTACCTTAGAGGACCAGATGAGATCTATTCATACACACGACTTACCATAGAGGACCAGATGAGAGCTATTCACACACACGACTTACCTTAGAGGTCCAGATGAGAGCTATCCCAACACACAGTTTTCTCTTCTGCCCGCCAGACAGTACTCTGGATAGCGCGCTACGTTTGTGCTCCATCCCCAGGTCTTTCAGCATAGTGTTCACTTCCTCGCTTACTCGTCCGAAGGGACAGCCCTTTAGCTGCACAATGCGGAACGCAGATTATCTATCATTCAGACCAGACTGTTTTAAATATTCGTATTATACGATAGGAAGTTACCTGATTGATATAACGACAAAGCATGGTCGTCTAAATCTTAGAGCAACTATACAACGCCTCAGCTGCACTAGACAAGACTTAAGAAAACAAGACAAAAACAAACAAACAAACAAACACAATTTGCAGTACATGTTTCTGACACACCTGTGATCTTGAAATGAGGTCAAGGTCATCAAACCTGACTATGAATCTGTAGGTTAAAAAAAAAGTTAAAGGTATAAATAACCCAAGAGAAAATGACAGGCGAGAACGTGATGCCTTTTGACGGACCTGAGCAAAGAAGCTGAGGTGTTCCTGCACCGTGAGGAGGTCGAAGAGAACATCGTGCTGAGGACACAGTCCCATGCTTTCTCTGGCACGCGCGATGTCCTTGCAGATGTCCACGCCGTTGACGTAAGCCGTGCCAGAGGTAGGGGGGTAGAATCCTGTGACCCAACACGGTACAAACCCTGCAATACTACTACTACTACTCCTACAGCTACTACTACTACTAGGTTGACTGGGCGTAAAACACCAACTTACTTACTTACTTACTACTACTAATACCACCACCACCACCACCACTACCGTTTCAAGCTATATTGTCTACTATGATGTGGTATATGTTTAGCCACGTATTCAATTTTTCTGATGAGATAATAATCTTGAATCTATCGTATTGACTGTTTGTGTGTGTGTGTGTGTGTGTGTGTGTGTGTTTGAGAGAGAGAGAGAGAGAGAGAGAGAGAGAGAAGAGAGAGAGAGAGAGAGAGAGAGAGAGAGAGAGATTACTTTATTGCCTCATCAGAGAAATTAAATACGTGGCTAAACATATACCACATCGCAGTAGACAATATATGGATATTTTAAAACTCGGAGAACAGTTGCTGAAAATGCAGGTTATATGGAGAGAAAAAAAGGTACATACATATTAAACAAACTAATAATTTACGTAATTTTCTGTTTGTTTAGACTGTGTTACGGTTCTTTGTTGTGTAATGGGCTATGTGCTCCAGACTGGAGATACTACTGCTGCTGCTGCTTCTACTACTTCTACTGTAAACTAATAATTTACGTAATTTTCTGTTTGTTTAGACTGTGTTATGGTCCTTTGCTACTGCTGTTGCTGCGGCTACTACTACACTATTACTACTACTACTACTGCTGCTGCTGCTGCTGCTGCTACTACTATTACTACTATCTGATCAGTTTTATACAGAATTATTCTCTGCGCCCGAGCAGACTCACTGCCCTCTTGTTGCATGTGATTCTAGACTGTTCCGTCAATATTGCTTTACGTCCACAGCGACCGTATGGACTATTTAGGGACAGGGAGCCCAGGACGTCCACCTCAACCTTCACACTCAGTGCTCCTGAGCTCTGACTCTGGATGAGTGACTGTATCCTCTTATGGCGCGTTTTTAATATCTACTGAAGTGGTGTAGTTACAGCGCTATTTGGTTGTTACTTGGCCGAGTACCACGAGAAATTCCTGCCGTCTTGGTGCACGTTCTGCGTACACCACCATGCAACCATTCACCAGTCAATTCGTCCCAAGCCACGAAAACTGGAAGATGTGTTTTAGCTGTAACCTGTCACCTGCATCTTTGGCTGAACGACCGGGATCTTCTACGTGCTACTGCAGTAACACGATGACCGAACGAATGCCGAAATAAGAGTCAGCACACAAAGTTGACCCTGGTGAAGAAAATTCTCCCGCCGCTCCTGTGGGGAATCGAATCCGCAGCCTTTGGATCACAAAGTAAGTAAACATGATACTTAACGTCCACAGAAAACATAAGGCTTATTAGGGACGGGAAGAAGGAGAGGGAGGGGGTATGGAAGTGGGAGGAGAGGGAGATTATATCCCTACCGCTACACTGTCACCACCAAAATGAATTCTCATTAAGATGGGCAGCGATAGGAGCTATTTTAATGTTCATAATTGTGAGGGACAAAGTCACAAGACAGTGTCTACAGACCACAGCTTTTGAAGAGAAAGGAGAACCGAAGCGAATTCGAACCGAGGTCCCTCCGCTTACCAGCCTAACGCCTTACCGGTAGGCCAAACCAGCTCACATTTCGGTCACAAGTCCGGCGCGCTACCACTGAGCTTTCCGCTTTGCAATTGATAGCATACTACTGCGATAACCGGATAATTTTACAATCCCTCGTCATAAAAGCAAGACCTCTAATACTGTGTCCTTTTTCCCTGGTTTGATTCGTTCGTTCAGTGTTGCTTTATGTTCACAGAGTTTGTACGGACGTCCACCTCGACTTTCACACAGCTCCTGAACTCTGAAACTGGTATGGGAAATACTGTCACCTTATAATTATACTACCCAGAGGGAACTCGTTAAAAAAAAATGCTGATTACCAGTGATGAAATTACATTCTTCACTTTAAATTTAACTAACAAAATTGCGACTTGGAAAAAATTCAAATCAAAATCAAATTGCGACTTTGTGCTAATTAAGGCGCTTAACTGATTTTGGAAAATCCTTAAATAAAAGGTGACAAGAAGAGGAGGAGGAAGAAAAGGAAAGAAAAAAGCTGTCCCCTTCACATAATCTACTGTGGCGAATATAATGTGTAAGTGGTGCTCTTTTTTGCCATAGACATAAATTATATGAACGGTATTATTGCCTGTCTTTTTGTTTACGTGTACGAAGCCTATAATATTTTAACTGTCTGTGTCCGTGCGTTCAGCTGTTTAATAATGTGCCTGTACCTGTCAGCATGGTCATGGTGGTCGTCTTGCCAGCCCCGTTGTGACCCAACAACACCGTGATCTGTCCTTCGTACAAGTTGAGGGAGAGGTCTTTTACAGCCGCCACCTTCGAGCCTGGGAAAACCTGCAACATGGCCAACACTGACCCTCATGTTGCACATAACAATTATAGTACGTAACTATGTAGATTCTTCTTCCGTCATGGAGTATAAGAACTATGTAGATTCTTCTTCCGTCATGGGAGTATAATGGAAAAACCTGCAACATAGCCAACACTGACCGTCACATTGCACGTATAGTACGTATCTGTATAGATTTTCTTTCGTCCTGGGAGTGTAACGGGAAAGCCTGCAACATGCCGACACTGACCGTCACATTGCACGTAACCAGGCTCCTCTTCCGTCATGGAGTAGCGTGTACCTAAAGTAAACAATAATAGTACTAATGGACATTTTACTTAAAGCGCTTACCCTGCTGCTCAAAGCGCAAGCGTAATAGCAAGCATAATGTATGTAAGCATAATGTATGTACATAATGTAGCAAGCATAATGTATGTACATCGAGATGTAAAATGTTGTGAAGTTAACATGCTGCTAGCAAATAAGGTGCACACCAACACGGGTTCAATATAGTTGACTATACGCATCACACACACACAACACGCACGCACGCACACGCGCGCGCGCGACACACACACACACACACACTCACACATACACACACGTACTGTACAGGCTGCAGGCTGTACAGGCTGCAGTGGTGAAGGACGGTGTTTGTAAATATGGAAAAACAAACTGTCTTGAGTGTTTTTTTGAAAGAAGTGACGTTAAGCCCGTTCTTAATTGGGCGAATGTTTCTTCGCGAACCTAGCTGGAAGTATTCGGCGAACCTATTTGGTTCTTAAATGGGCGAACTTTTCTTCGCGAACCTAGTTGGAAGTATTCGTCGAAGCTATATTCGCTCAACATGTTCTGGGAACATTCGTCCTATTCGACGATCATTGCCTCTGATTGGCTGAGAGCAGAGCTCTCCTGTGGATGAAGAAAAAATGAAAATAAAAATGGATGACGGTGTCGCTAGGTTCTTCACTCGCTTCGGAGGGAATTTGTTTATTTGTTGACTTGTGGGGGCGCAGCCTTGTCTCGGAGACCCAGAATGAGATAGTAGTTAGTTGAATTACCCTGTGAGGGATGATTAAAGTATATTGACTTGACTTTAGCTTACATTTTTATCATGCTGTCTGCTGCGCGTCTGCCGCAAGTTCGGGCCGAAGCTTGCATCTCATTACAAGCCAGTTGAGAACGAAGTAAAGTTTGGACTGTCCGAACCATTTTCGGCGAACTAAAAGTTCAATTAAGAAACGAATCATAGTTCGTCGAAGTGTCCGAAGTATGTTCGGCGAACAAACATTCGCCCAGTTATGAACGGGCGTAAGACAGTACTTGCAATTAATCAGACCTTTGCTTATGATTATACGACTTGTATTTAGCGCTGCTGAATAACCATGACCTTTGTCGTTGACTGGGCACTTACTAACCGCCAAGATACATAATCACATGCACTCATATACCTTCTATGTACCTTCTATTTATTCGCATGCCAGGTGAGAGTTACCGTAGGAGACTCGGGGTCATTGTTGTCGTGTTGGTGTGATGCGCGGCTAATTACCTCCTTGTTTGTTGAATTAATCACTACTCAACCAATTCAAGATTCAAGATTATTATCTCATTCGAGATATCATACAGTACTACCTTTCGTAGGTTGGCGATTCGTACGCCAACCGCAAGATCAGTGGGCTCACGCTCAAAGTATTTGTCGTCGTACTCTTCAGCATCCGCAGTCGTTTCCTTCGGGGCTGGTTTGTCATCATCCACCCAGAAACTCTTCTGCCAACAGAAACAACGAGCGACTTTGCTAGCTCCTGACTTAAATGGGGCTTAATGTCCTCAGATAACTGGCTGACATATTAGGGACAAACTGCTAGCTCTTGACTTGAATGGGGCTTAATGTCCTGAGATAACTGGCTGACATATTAGGAACAAACTGCTAGCTTTTGACTTGAATGGGTTTACATTTTTTTAAAGTCCTCAGGTAACTGGCTGACATATTAGGGACAAACTGCTAGCTCTTGACCTGAATGGGGCTCAATGTTTTCAGATAACTGGCTGACATATTAGGGACAAACTGCTAGCTCTCGACTTAAATGGGGCTTAATGTCCTCAGATAACTGGCTGACATATTAGGGACAAACTGCTAGCTCTCGACTTAAATGGGGCTTACATTTTTGTAAAGTTTTCAGATAACTGGCTAACATATTAGGGACAAACTGCTAGCTCAACAGTAAACTCCCCAAATACGGCCGGCGCCACCTTTCTCGTTCCTGTGCTGGTTTCATTCTCCTGTGCTGAGCGCAACTCACGGCCCGAAAACACAAATGCAGTGCGTGTGTGTGTCTGTGTGTTTGAGAGAGAGAGAGGAGAGAGAGAGAGAGAGAGAGAGAGAGAGAGAGAGAGAGAGAGAGTTCTTTATTAATTTAGGAAGTTAATGGCAAGTGGGCATATCCAACTCACCGTGAAGCAGAAATGGGAAGGCTTCGGCATCGTGAAGGGACCGGACTTTGGCGACATTCTCCCCCCCCCCCCCCCCCCCCCCTCCCCGCATGCCATTCTGGGGCCACTGTCTCTGGCTTTGACTGAGATTTAGGCTAGCCTACGGCTTCAGGCCCGATTTATAGTTACGGCCCCTGCGCACAAGCAGCTCACTGTGACACAGAAATCGGTTTGCATGGTCACCCCCCAACTCACCGTGAAGCAGAAGTAGAACGGCTTGGGCATACCGAACTGTCCCGGCTTGACGTTTTCCAGGTACCAGGTGACCAGGAACATGATGCCAGTGTCAGCCAGCATCATTAGTATGACGTCAATGATGCTGAAGTCGTCGTCCGCTGTGGCGGGTTTGTGAATGTTGTGCCACTGAGCACCGATACCTTGCATATGGATATTCAAAGTAAGAGAGGGAAGGGGCAGAGAAAGAGGGTTATGTGTAGCGTGTGTGTGTGTATGGTGGGGTGCGTGCGCGCGTGTGTGTGTGTGTTAGAGAGGAGAGAGAGAGAGAGAGAGAGAGAGAGAGAGAGAGAGAGAGAGAGAGAGAGAGACACACACACACACACACACACACACACACACACACACACACACACACACACACACACACAGATGGATAAACAGGCAGGCAGGCAGGCAGGTAGGCACACAGAGAGACAGACTAAGACAGGGAGAAACAGAGAGAGACGGGGGGATCAGGTTGGGGGGAGGAGGGGGGGGGGGGGGAGCAGAGCTATACACATCCATCCGTTCTCCAATACACAAACCACTCGCCCTGGGATGATAACAAAGTCATCTCATGATCGAATCATGTCAGGAGAAGCGCCATCTTCCAGTCGGTATCGCTCAGACTGCTGGACTCTCTTACTCTTGCCCTCGCTTTTTATCCCGTCTGATTCCCTTTACTGAGTCTGATCAGCTTGTGCTCCATGCGGGGTGCCGCGAACACACACACACACACACACACACACACACGCACAGCACGCACACACACACACACACGCACACGCACACACACACACACACACGCGGAAAAAAATATCGAGCTATTGCTCTTATTTCTTTGATGCCAGGAGCAGGCTGAAATACAGCCATTCATAAGCTTCACCTGTAGCTAGGAATTCTACATTATTTTCTAAGCTGTGCCGTTGCAGTTGGCATGATTTTGACCCAACATTTTTACGTGCAAAGTCAACACCAAGTCTGATTAACTTATACTAGTGAATTCATAATTTTCACTCTATCCTCATTTTTGGTTGAGTGTTGCTTTACGTCCACGGAAACCGTTGCGGCGGGGCTCGATCTTTATGGTGAGCGGTCTTTAAATATAATCAGCCAATCAATTACCGGCCGTTTCGTGCTGCATGATCACCATGACGGCGATCTGCAGGCTCGCATGAAACAGCAAGCAGCTGGACAGCTTTTTCCAGCAGGCTGTGGTGTCGAAGTTGTTGACGACACGCACGGCGACCATATTCTGTACTATCACCAGAACGGCCCCCAACCCTGCGGCCAGAAGATCTGAAACGAGAACACCTGAAAGATTAACTCAGTGTAAGGGCGGAACTGAGCCTGATATGATTTCAAAGGTGACTCAAAATAACATGAAGCGCTCTTTGTGAATAATTAGCAGATATAGAGATCCGTAAAAAACAAAACAAACAAAAATCCCACACAAACAAACACACAGACGCACACACACACACACACACATACACACACACTCAAATGACCCCCCCCCCTCCCTCAATACGCACACACACGCGCGCGCGCGCCACACAGCAATCCAAATTCAAATAAGAAATAAAACACACATACACAAACATCAAGCACAGATTTTCGGAAAGCTAGTGCTTCCTCCCTCGTTAAAAAGAAGAAGAAGAAAAAGAAACGAAACAAGAACCAAAGAAAAGAAGAAGTAGAGAGAGAGAGAGAGAGAGAGAGAGAGAGAGAGAGAGAGAGAGAGAGAGAGAGAGAGCAAAAAAACGAAAGGGAAGAAAAAAAGGGAAAACGTAACGACAAACAAAAATAAATAAGCAAAAGAACTAAGTCAAAAGAAGAAAAGAAGCCAGAGATAGAGAGGGAGGTCCTACGCAGTCGCACCGTTGTCGGTGAAAGTGCTGACCATGAGGAAGTAGGCAGCCAGAGCGAGAGAGTAGCAGAAGAACACGAAGAAAATGACAGTTCCATCGCTGTGGATTATGATGGCACCGTTGGAAAAGAAGGGGTGGACGAGGACTGCTGTGATGAGGGCCATCTGTATCAGCAAGACGATCCAGGAGGAAAGGAACCATGACGTCCAGTAGGCTGACGACGTCATCCCCATCAACTTCATGCTTTCCTGCAGAAGAGTCAATGTGTACCCAGTAAACATGCTGGAACCCGCCCGGATCCGGCCACCGATCCGCCCCGGTAGCGGTTGGCAGGAACCCGGCCCAATGATTCTTGCATACCGGCTTGCTTCCGGAATGGATCCGTTTGGCCACAACCTGACATGGCCATCCAGAATCAAATCGGATCCGGGCCGGTTGCGTTTTGCCAGAACCGGGCCGGTTGCGTTTCGCCAGAACCGAACCGGTTGATTTTTTCACACTGGCTTTCTTCGTGACCGGATCCGTTTGGCCACAACCTAACATGGCCATCCACAACCAAATCGGATCCACGCCTGTTTCCCGCAATATCTGGGCCGTTTGTGGAAGGACGGAACCGACTCAGATGCGGGAAACTGGAAGCGGGCCGGTTCCGTTTTGCCAGAACCGGGCCCGATGATTTATGCACACCGGCTTGCTTCTGGAACGGATCCTCTTGGCCATAACCTGACAAGGCCATCCAGAATCAAATCGAAACCGGCCCAGATCCGATTTGGTTCCGGATGGCTGTCAGGTTGTGGCAAAACGGATCCGGTCACGAAGAAAGCCGATGTGCAAAAATCATCGGGCCCGGTTTTGGCAAAACGAAACCGGGCCGCTACCAGTTTCCCATTTTCCGTTCTTCCAAAGATGACCCGGATCATATTGTGCGCAACCGGCCCAGATCCGATTAGGTTCAGATGGCTGTCAGGTTGCGGACTAACTGATCCTGTCCGGAAGAAAGCCGGTGCACACACACACACACACACACACACACACACACACACACACACACGCACGCACAAATACACATAGAGACACTGACGGAGATTTCCATCTATTTGTAAAGTTTTACATCTGTTCAAATAAACTTCAACGTTTCAAGGCTGCGGCGGTTCAGCATGTGCCTTGTGCTTTCCTTGGACATAGAGGTAGGTTCTGTCAATAATCTTTCACATCATTCAAATCGTATTGACCAAAATGCACTGAAAAGAGCTTAAGCAATTTTTTTTAAATCTTTCTTGAAGAAGCTGAAATATCAAGCAAATAATGGAACTGAATCTCGGTGAAAACTGACGATGCAGAACATAACCCAAACTGACTAACATTATGAGGCAGATTAGGTCATACCTCGGGCTGGTTTGAGTAATTTAAATTCTGGTTTGTTTCACAAGTCTTGTGCAGATGCATCATCTGCAAACCACTGCATTTGTCCGTTGTTTAATATGCAACGGTAAAATGTGTGTGTGTGTGTGTGTGTGGGGGGGGGGGGGGGGGAGTAGAATTGCTACCAGCAGCACAGTCCTCACGATTTATTATCACAGCCAATAAAGTGTCAATTCAATCTGATGCGTTACACTGACGGTCAAATTATCCTGGCAATGAAAGTACTAACTGAACCAGCTTGAGTTCTGCTTGGCTTGATAGACGCATTAGCAGTCACGTCAAAGTGGAGTGACATGACACACACAGCAGGGACAGCTGCGGACATGGTAGGGTCACGTCACAGACGGTTGACGTTGCTGGAATCAGATTAGTGATGGCTGACGCGACGTGGCTGAAGTTATACTGGGGATGGTTGACGTCGCAGAAGGAAACAATGACAAGGCTGGAGACATGTCAGGACTGGCTGGCCACAACTTGCTCGTACTGGATTCATAGACTGACGTGGCTGGAATTGGATCAGGGAAAGCTGTTAGTTGGTTAGTAACTGGATTTTAACGTCCTGTCAACCACACAGACATTTCAGGACAATCAAGCTCCGCAGTAAGCAAACGCACATTTCAGAACTCTTTTAATATATATATACTCGCTTTCTCATGTCAAATCCACAAAAGCAATCCCTAAAAGACATAAACAAAACATACTTGTATACACAAACATCAACACAAATTTTCGAAGAGTTAGTCCCTTCAATATTGTCTCGTTGAAAGAGCATAAAAATTAAAAAGATTAAAAGAAAAGAAGCAAGTAACATCGGCCTGATTGATGGGGACCAGATTAAAGGCAAATATTTAATAAACATGAGGGGGGGGGGGGGGGGGGGGACAAGAGCAATAAAACAAAGTTTAAAATGTTATACAAAATGAATACATAATGGAATCTCCCAGAGCAATTTTGCAGCAAACTGCACATACCACCTGTATACTAGGTAGGTCCAGCCTCTCTTTAGCGCAGCGTAACATTGCCGTCGCCAGGTAAAATTTGCCCATTTTTTCAACTTATCATATATCTGTTTTATTCTGGGCAATCTGTCAATTAAAATTACTGTGATGCAAAACATGATCATTTTACGTCCTGAACCATCCATAATTTTTTTTGTCTGAATGATAGCGATAGCTAAATCACTGTATGGTTCAGCCGTAACTGTATTTTTGTGCAGTTGACATCTGTTTGAATGCAACTGAAGTGAATTCTTTGTCGATCACAGTTGGAACATCACGCGATTGTCTTCTCTTGAATATCGGCGTGCTACAAACTTCTGTGCACGTAGTTTATCCTTCCCTTATAAATCAGAATCGAGCGGAAAGTGATGTATAGTTCACGTTCTATATACTTTTAAAGTTGGTCATCAGGATATCAGTCGGGTTCTGTTACTCAAACCTATCTACCCACATAGTTTATGTAAACTTTACCTCACACTTCTTGAGGCTGTGAATTTGTATTCTCTGATTAATCCCAAGCCATAATTATATAACTTTAGGTCTCTTTCTTATTCTAGAATTATGATCGGTTAATATGAAGACATATTAATTTTATGCATTACCTCAAATATTGTTAGACTATATTCATTCTCTGATTAATGTTGAATATGCTGGTACCAGAATCATGACTACAGCTCTCTCCATTCTGATCTTATGACGTTACGGACATTGTAAAAACAAGACATTTTCTCTTCTTTGGCATGCTGTAATTCCAATATTTGAGCGAGGTGCTGCACTTTAAAAAAAAAAAAAAAAAGTGTATTCTGTGTAGTGCAAATACTGAATAACAGAAATAGTAGGGATACGTGAATGATACTTTGCACGTCAGAGGCATGCAATATGGGCATTTTGTAAAATGTGTGTAAAACGCCCAAAGTAAATTGTTGGTATTTGATTTTGAGGGATAATATCCCAGAACCTATTATAGATAAATGCATGAAATTTGCACTTTCATTGTGGTTCTCTTTAATATATGTATGGATTGTGTTGTCTCGGTTTTAAAATTTGGTTGGACCTACCTAATGTGAGCATAACATTATTTTGCTTGTTGGATTAATGTTAGCTTTCCACATAATGTGGACTGGTAGGCTGCAATGTTGTTGACACTGGATTTTTGCATGAGTGCATTATTGTCATTTCATCAAGGACATTTCCCCAAAGCCTGATTTCCCTACGTCTTCCAGAGTTTCTGCACTGTCGTTTTGTACCTCGTGACCTTGACCATATTGCTTTACGTCCACAGAAGCGAGATTGCTTATTAGGGACGGGGACTGGGGGGGAAGGGGACGAAGGAGTGAAGGCTCGACCGCGGATACCGCCCGAAAAAGACCGGAGAGATCGCGGACCGCCGCCAGAACAATGGAAGTGTCGACTAGTGCACTGCACAACTGCTGTTTCAACTGCCGTGCTTGGGCAGAGTCACAAAGACAATGTCCGTTGCATTGAGGAACAACCTGAAGCGAAAGAAGTCCAGCTTTTGCAGCCCAGCTCCACCTCCCTGCTCATGATCTCTTCTGGCTAACTTGAGGGTCCAGCTCCATCTCCCTCCTCTTGATCTCGCCTGGAACCCTGTAGCAATGACACACACAGGTGTGTGTGTGTGTGTGTGTGTGTGTGTGTGTGTGTGTGTGTGTGTGTGTGTGTGTGAACGTTTCGTACCTCATTAAAACAGTGTTTTTTTAATACTTCTTGGAGCTATCTCCAGTAGGTCTCCTCGGCTGCTTCTACTAATTCATAAACTTACAAGCCAAGCGTTCTATCGGGTATCAACACCTTTTGTTGACCATGCAATGACCTTTTCTGCTCGTCGTTGCTGTGAACTCTACTTATCCAATCACCTATCAACAAAGTCCTAACCAGTAAGCTACCAGAAAAGAAAAAAATACACTGTGTGTGTGAGTGTAATGAATCAAGATAAACAGCATTCCCTTCAGTTGTTTTGTTATTTAATCAAATTAATCAAATCAATCTTTATTATTCATCAATATACAAAGCATAAAAAATGAAAAAAATTCTTTGACATATGGGCTCAAGAATGTACATTTAAAATAACAATAAATATAAAATAAATACGTAAAAATCGCACTCTCACATGCTCTCCCCACTCGCCTGACCCGGCTTCTTCCACTGACATACACCCGCAAACACATGAGTAATGTTCAGAACACGCGTGCATCCACGCGCGCGCACACACACGCGTGCTCACACAAGCATTTAAATAAACTTTCTAGATTCTTTCCATAACCTTTCATTGCTGTTGGGTAAACTTTCTAGATTCTTTCCATAACCTTTCATTGCTGTTGGGTAAATTCTTCCCCTAAGTGCCTCATTGGAAAAGAAAAAAGAAAAAGAAAAGAAACTAAAACAGTACTATCTTGCTATAGTACGACTAAAACAGTACTATCTTATCCAGTACGATATTATCTTCCACTGAGTGTTTTCTTCTAATCAAGCCTATCTTTCCTTTGGCATCAACCTCGTCAGCAAACAGCCCTATTAAAAGTATTTACGGTAACATAGCTGAAACAATCATTATCTTACTCGTTAACATGTTTTAGATTTACATGTGTGTATGCTTGCACATGGCTTCACAAACTGATGTTTCTCACTCAGCACTTTGAACCAGAACCAGAACAGTATAAAAATAAATAAATAATGAAATTAAAAAAATGTTAATGCCTATATGTATACTTCACTCACCAAAGAAAAAGAAGGAAAAAAAGAGAGAAAAAAGTGAGCACTCAAGACACACACAAACAATAGGACTTCTTTTCAAAACACCAAACAGGCAATTGTATGACATAGCAAAACAAATTTGCAAAAAGTTCAAGACAGCTGCACTTTAATGAACCTGCCTACCTAAAAAATTTTTTTTTTAGTAGCATCCATCTTTCTGCAGAACATATATATATCAAAACCAAATACACGCACACACAAAACTGAAAACAGCTACATTCCTCTTTGTGGATAGACAGACAATTTATACATAACTGGATTTTTTATGGTTCTATCGGTGTGAAGATCAATTTCTTAATTGGATTTTTGATGATTCTATCAGGGTGAAGCAAGTCTTATGAAAACAATCCTCATTCATAGTTCTTTAAACTTTTAAGTAGAACATATGTGCACAACTACCAAGGGCACATATTCCAAACAAGGTGTGTCACTTGAGCAGCTAAATACCCTGTTGTGTGCCTATATACAGTATACAGTATACATGCCCAGTTTGTTTTCACTATGTCTCGTTATATTAGTTGCAGTACATCAACACATATGGTTTGGTTGCAAATATTCCAGTGGTACAGAAAATATAGGATCAACAAAATTCTAAACCACCACTGTGACCTTGACCACTGCTTGAACACAGCAATCCAATATTTTCACTGGATACTTTCACTTCTGATGATCTACTATCAAACTGAGCTTGGATGCAAATGAATCATAATTTACAAGTCATATTTTGATAATATAAATTTGACCTTCACTTTGACCTTGTTCTTGAAGACAGTAACGGTGGGCCCCCGACACTCCGACTCGTGATAATCCACCACCATACTAAGTTTGGTTGCACACAATTAAAAGGTTCATAGAATGTCTTCTGAACAATGCCTGGACATTCAGAAGGACATAGTGATTCCAGTATACCACCCAACTTAATTGTTATTAAGGGTATAGAAAGACAGTCTCGGCAATATAATTTCCCTTGTGTATAATACAACATAGAGCTTGGAGACGCTTGTTTGGAGTATCGTCAACAACAAAACAAAATTTAAAAACATTTACAAATATGAATCATGAAATTAAAACATTAAATTTCATAGTAGCAGATACACTAGATCAGGCAGAAATGTTCCAATAATCTGAGCGATTTCATTATCCCGAGCATAGACTGCACCATAGTAAATATTTGTGTGACCCAGTACTCTAAAAAGCTGAGCCAAGCCATCCTCAACACAATCACGGACAATGGTAGAGTTCAAATAAATGCAAAGTTTGAGTTGTCACATTTTTGGTGTCCAAGAAAATCACAACACACCACACTCAACAGGCCAGCCAGCCTAAAACTGATGATCACATACTTTTTTGCAGCTAGGAGCAGCAGAAGTTGCCCATCTTGTTTGTCTCTCCAGCCTCTGCTTCTTCCAACCATCCCTCTCTGCCGCAAACTTGAGCCAGTATTTTATTTCACCATCAACTTCAGCATCTGTAGCTCCAGCTGAGCAAACATTCTTGCAAATGGCTCCTGGAACATCACAATGAATGGCAGTGGGACCTGTCATATTTCAGATCATGTTAGCCATATAAGTTTGATTACAAGAAGAGAAACACTGATGAACAAATAACATTAGCAAGGTGAACATTTGGTCTGCGAACAATCTGTGACCATCACTATTGGTCTGCAAACAATATAAACAAGCAACTTTCAAGGTAATGGGAAATGGTATGAACAGGCAAAGTTCAATAAGAACTATAATCATACAGCAAAGCTGGGCATTAATTATTTTTTTTAATATTATTTTTGACGTTAGCTGCTTTAAAAAAAAAAAAAAAAAAGATTTATTTTTATATTTTAGCAATTAACATTCCATAAATTACTGGCAGAGCAATGGAGGGAAATGACAAAAAAAGTAACAAATCCAATCCTGGGTCTTGCCTCGCATGCCACAGACTGTAAGCATTTGGTGTGGGTGTGTTCGTATGTCTTACACATGGTGAGGGGCTGGGTGCAACAGGATAGTGGCGTTGTTCATCAGGTTACACAAGCTGTAGGCCTACTTCTGTTGAATTTTATTAAAAATTGACATGGTGAAGGGGAAGGGAGTGGATTTGAAATAATACACACAGAGATGGTACTGCACAGTAAGACCAGATAATTTTGTCCTGCTGTTTTATGGTGTTTACAGCAAGCGTCACTTCCGGGCCGATTTCTGAGTAGGTGTTACTTCAAGCTGTGTATAACAATGGAAGCTGAACCTAGAATTGCGAAGCAATACAAATGCCACCACTGCTGCAGTTGCAAAAATTACTGGGGAAAGGGGATGGAGGGAGGGAAAAAAGTATCTTTGTGTCGTTTTCTGGCTGACCAGAAGATCGCGAGTCACATTCTGACTACGGGCCTCCAAAAATGCCTTTAAAGTTGGCAGTGTAAAATTCGCAAATTCACTGTCACCGCCTTCCATTGTGAAGAAAGTACGCACCGGAAGTAAAAGCAGCCAAGGGACTTAAGCGATGCCGGCCAAAGTCAAGGGAGTTAACAACCCCTCCTGAACCGCCCATATTGGCATGATTGCCAGTGTCACTGAACATCAATTTTAGATGCCACATGTTCTCAGTACAAATGCCACAGATTCTCATCTTTTTCTACTTGTTCAGGAGGATACTAGATCAAAGCACACACACACACACACACACACACACACACACACACACACACACACACACACACACACATTATTAGCCAAGATGGATGATGGCAAGATCTCCATGGTTGTGTTGCTTGACCTGTCGGCAGCCTTCGACACCATTGACCATGAGATCATCTTAGCACGACTGCAGTCGTACTTTGGTGTCGATGGTACAGCGCTAGCGTGGTTGAGTTCGTTCATTACTGGTAGAATACAGTTTGTGTCTGTACTTGGATATGTTTCAGAACCCGTCCCACTGTCATTCGGTGTCCCTCAAGGGTCTGTTCTCGGCCTAGTCTTGTTTATCATGTACACTAAACCCCTCTCTGATTTGATTGCCAAGCACCCAGTAAAGTACCAATCCTTTGCTGATGATACGCAACTGAACACTTCCTTTGATTCATGCAACATTGATAGTGCTATCGAGATCATTCAGCATTGCACAAATGACATACAGAGCTGGATAGTCCAAAATAAACTACAATTGAACGAAGGTAAAACCGAAGCTCTTCTTGTATCTACCTCCAGCTCTGACAAAGACCTACCTACATTCATACAAATAGGTTCTAGTGTCGTGCCATTTGTGAAAAGTGTTAGAAACCTTGGTGTTATTCTTGACAGGAGATTGTCCATGAAAGAATACATAAACAAAGTGTGCCAGATGGCCTACTGGGAGCTTCGGAGGATTTCCTCAATCAGACAGTACTTGACAGAGGACGCAGCCCAAACCCTAGTAGTATCCCTCGTCCTGTCTCGCTTAGACTACGGTAACTGTCTCCTTGCGGGCGTCCCTGAATGTCTTCTACATAAACTCCAAAAAATCCAAAACGCATCTGCCAGATTAATCCTTAAGTCTTCCCGACAAGAACACACTAAACCACTCCTCAAATCATTACATTGGTTACCAATCTCTGACCGTGTAACATACAAACTGTCCTGCATGTGTTACAACTCCGTCACTGCCTCCACCCCTCAATACCTCGCTGACCTTTTACAAATCTACACGCCATCCCGTACTTTACGGTCTACCACAGACACACGTAAACTGAAGATCCCTCTGTTCAAAAAGAAATACTCACGCCAGAGATCTTTCTCCTATCAGGGTCCCGTAACCTGGAATAATCTGCCTTTCTCCATCCGCCACACAGAAACATACTCCTCATTTAAGTCACAGTTGAAAACCCACTTGTTTTCCGAAACCTTCCAATAGAACCCAGTTTTTGATGCTCTTTGTATTTGATTTCCAATCATGAGATGTTTCCATGGTCCATGTATAGCTGCATTGCATGTCTAGGTTGCACCGATTGTTCCAGGATGTGTGCATGTTTGCCTGCGCTTTGCTGTTGACGTTGGATCGTCTGGTGTATGCATGTTTCATGTATTGATTTTGATTTCCATTCTTGTTTTGAATTGTGAAGCGCTTTGAGACAGTCAAGTTGGATTACGCGCTATATAAGAATTACGTATTATTATTATTATATTGCAAATCTTTCCACAGAAGAAGAAAAAATGCATCAGTGATAGCTCTAACACACACCCCATTTACCATTTGAGTCAATCTTGAGAAGAGGGCTGTTCTTTGGGGAAGTCCCTGGCTGACACTGGCTAAAGTCTGGGGAGGCATATTACAGCTCTTACTTCTGGGGGCCTTCTCCTTGTCACTGTGGCTTCTGTACAATGCAGAAAACAATGACTCAATGAGTCAATGTAATCCTTTTTTGTGTGTGTATAGCAGTATGAACGGAGCTGGGCCAGGTCTGTTTTATAAATGTTCACTTCAGACTGCTTGACAATTTGTATTGAGCCAATCATGACAACTGGGACCCATTAATGAACAATTAATACATCATGTAAGCACACTCTCCTAAGGAGTATATAACATCAGCTTCTAATTCCATATTTCAACTGCAGTTAAGATGTCATTCATGGACATGTCCTAACAGTCAAGTCCATGTGCAATTTTCATCTGTGTAGAAGCCAAAGCAGCACTGTGCTGTCTGCCTTTTTGAAGCCCACATTGGTACTTTAGCTGAAGGTCTTTTAGAGTTTCTGCCAACAATTCTGATTGATTCAGTGTTGGGTACGGCACCTTTTCTGTGACTTGTTCTTCATTAGGTGAAGAAATCTCCAGAATCCTCATAAGGGATAATAGGTAGAAGAAGAAAAAATCACCTGTGCCTATAGGTTTATTCTTAACATTCCTCAACGGAACTTGCACAATATCCTCATTGATATCTGTTGCTAGATTTTAAGTAGAGTACATCTCCTTGAAGTGTTTCTAAAAATGTAACTTAAGTCATCTTGAAAAGAAAAAACATGATTGTAATTAAGCCTTTATTGTTATCATGCATCAAAAACAGTATATACAGATCTTTCAGTTTAACAGTTTTGTTAAATTCCTAATAATTGACAGTTCCAGGTTTTGTAGACATGATACCATTAAGTTGATTTTGTTGGCTTTACCAACTGCATGTCTAAACAATGGAGGAAAACGAATGAAATATAACTTAGTCATCATCAAAACAGGAGTATAACATGTAGTCGACAAAAAATAAAAATAAAAAATAAAAATAAAATCAATTGTTACACATACAGCATATGGCTCCCATGTCATGTGTTTCACCAGCTCTAGGACCTTTTGCTTCCTCTGCGCTTGGCCAGAATTAGAGTGTAACTTGTGTGCTGAAATTGAATATGAAATCAGTTATGCACATGAGCTGTTCAACTTTGATATCTACAGATAACATTGACCACTGACTTACTACCAGTAATCTATAGTTCTACTTGTCCTGTATCATGCATACTTTCACTTATCAAACTTTAAGTGTACTCACTTTCACCATGTTACTGGTAATTTTTGCGACAAAAACAAGAGTACACTGCAAGAGAGCAATTAAGTACCATATTACTGAAGTACACAAAGCAAATTATAGTGTACCATGCCTCACTTTCTGAAGTTTAAATCAAAAGGAAGATTATGGCCAGAACAATCTGGGCTCATTCTGTATTACTTTAAAAAAAACTAAACATAGGTTTATTTTGACACAAATAATAAGAAAATGGGAACTTACATTGTTTTCATCTGCTTTTTTCTCCAGCCATGTCGAGCGCACCACCTCCACAAGATTTTCTTCTACAAATTTGACAACCACAGACTGTCCTAAGATTTGAAAGAGGCACATTTTCTGTTCCAATTTAGCAAACTGGTTTAATTGTAAAATAGCATATCGAGCAACAGTTACTGAATCAATGAAGAAGAGAATGTGCTTACAAACACTTAGAAAGCACTAGCAAAAATAGAGACTTCAAGTTCACCAATTGTGTCACTCGGAGTCAGATTGACATCATATCTGTATCATCCCATTCTGCCAATTTTGTAGTTTAATAAGACTATGAAGATGCGCAACATTTTGAACCTTACTAAACTTTATTATAAAAACAACAACTAACAGACAAACATTCTGAATCAGACTGCGGGCCTGAGAGTTTGCAAAACTTTGAATGTTAATGAAATATTCCAAGAAAAAATTACAAATTAAACGGTCGGTTTAATGGGTATGAAACAAAGAGAACGGCTAAAGCCGACCAGCAGCTTTAAAAAATAAAGTTCATGAAACGACACGAACGCACTCACACCAACTCGTGTAAAAATTCCGGTGTCAACAGTATCGTACCCACATTATGCTGACAAGATATATCTTGGGTAAAACCCAAGGAGACGGTGGGAAATATGTGGACCGTTTTAAAAGTTATTTTGGGTCACAGATATGATTACAATCATTAAATTAGGTCCATATCTACCAATTACAGCCAAAATCCGCAACAAAAGGTGACTTTTATCATATATTTTTGTCTTTGATTGTTTCGAGTCGGCGTCAAAGAGTGCAAATGGTGCTGCTAGGTAAGCGGCCTCGTTAACAAGCTACGGCAATTAAACACCACGGAAAATTTACGGGAAAAAATGCAGTCGGAGAACGTTCGAGTCGCGAGTACGATTGCCTTGCCAACTCCGGCACTAAGGAAGCGTTCACATGTGGCAACATCCGCTGGCCAATATCCAAGGCATGCTGCTTGATGAACAACAAGACGTTCAAATAACACGAAAACACAGGACTTTCGTGTAGGCCCACCGCTGTGTCGTCTGCTCGGATTGTCACGTGACAAGTTTTGCTCGGCTCGACTTTAGTCGTCTGTTCTCCACATTTTCTATAAAGACAAGTTTAAATCTGCTGTAAAAACAACAACAACAACAAAACTAAAAAAACCTGAACAGATGAAAAAAAATCAAAGAGGAGTAAGACATTTGCAGATTAAATGATTAGTTATTAGCATAGATTGTGTTACAACACACACGGACCTTCTTGAGACTGAGTTGGAAATTTGCATTAAATTAGCTTAGTTTGGGTAAAATCCAAGGAGACATTCGGAAATTCCTGGACCGTTTTAAATGTTATTTTGGGTCACAAATATCATTACAATCATTAAATGAGGTCCATATGTACCGATTACAGCCGAAATCTGAAACAAAATGTGATTTTTTTCATATATTTTTGTCTTTGATTGTTTCAAGTCAGTCGGCATCACAGATTGCAAATGTCGAACGAAGCCGACGATGTGCTGCTAGGTAAGCGGCCTCGTTAAACAAGCTACGGCAATTAAAAACCACGGAAAATGAACTGAAAAAAATGCAGTCTGAGAATGATTGTCTTGCCAAAATAGGCACTAAGGAAGCATTCACATTGTTACTGGGAAACTAGGTCAAACGTCAATGGGCAACATGCGCCTACTCGAACTGACAATGACAGGCAAAAATATATGAAAAAAACACACCTTTTGTTGCGGATTTTGGCTGTAATCAGCAGATTGTGATGTTATTTGTGTCCCAAAATAACTTTTAAAACGGTCCAAGAATTTCCGACCGTCTCCTTGGATTTTACCACGAACTTAATTACCTGCAACCAAGATGACTACTCCCTCAGTGATAAGTAGAAGAAATTACCCAACTGTAAAACCACTTTCATCCGCCATGAAGGTCAAAGCACAACTGAGGGTTTGCGCATGCATAGATCTACATGCGGCTAGCCATCGCACCAGGACCAACCGTTCATTGGTTGTTTAAGTCATATGATTTATTTTCTAAATTTAGTGCAATGGCTAAGCCGAACCCGCATGAGGTGAACTGGTTGTCTGCCGATCACAGTTTGAACAACATCACACGATTATTTTCTCTTGAATGTCGGCGTGCTACAAACTTCTGTGCATGTAGTTTATCTTTTCGCCATAAATCATAATCGGGCAGAACTCGTTCACATACTATATACGTGATTTCCAAAAATACCAACCAAGGAAGTAAAAGGTTAAAAAAACAGCAACTTTTTGTTCGCTTAATTGTCAGGAACAATTTGGCGACCAGACGACGCATCCGCGACCCGACATTATCGGATTAGGCGAAATAAAAAGTAACAGATCACTATCGTCAGAGCTTAATTTCACATTTTGGGTTTTATTTTTGCTTATGAGGAACTGATTTCCCCCATTCTTGCTAACAGCTACTGCCACCCACACTGGCTAAGGCTGTAATGAGTCGGTATTCCGTGTTGGTGCTATTTGCGTTAAATCAGAAGACTGATACCCCCCCCCCCCTCCACCCCCCCCCCCCCCCCCCCCAAGCCCCACTTTTGCTTTGCTTTTTCTTTCTTTTTTTCTTGTGTGTGTGTGTGTGTGTGTGTGTGTGTGTGTGTGTGTGTGTGTGTGATAAGCAGCTACAGTATACATTCCCACATTCACACCATAGATTCTATGAGAAAGGCGGGGCAAGCAAAATGGGGAAGGGGGTAAGAGGAAAAAGCTAGGAGATCTAGATCTAGAAGAGTAGAACACGAGCAAACACACGGATCTGCGAACAGGAGGAGCGACAACGAAGACGCAGAAATTTCAAGGAATAGATTCTGATTATCATATGGGGGAGGGGGTAAGAGCAAAAAACAAAAACTACGCGATCTAGATCTGGTTGAGTTTAACACCAAACAAAAACAAAGAGCTGCATGCATCATGCGAACAGGAGTAGACAAAATGAAGATACAGAAATTTCAAGCAATAGGTAGTGATTGTCAGTGACGAGAAAAGTGGAAGATTAGCAAAATGATACAATGCAAAAACAAACAACTCGTTTAACATTGCTCATAATTATTTCGGAGGATAACGCATCGATATCGGAACCGGGCCAGATGTACAAAAACGGATGCGATTCGGATCGATCGATGACCAACCGGCCCGGAATAGAAATGCCGGATATGGTCTCGATCTGTTTCGCCGGAGGTGGGTCGGATCTGGCTTCGTTCAGTCCAAGAAGATCCGGAATAACACATCGATATCGGAACCGGGTCAGATGTACAAAAACGGATCCGTTTCGGATCCGATAATGATGGCCCTGTTGCCCTGTTCAGAAGTGCTATTAAGACTCATCTGTACAAAAACAAAACAATCAAAAACAGCAAGAACAAATACACCACCACTACCACAACCACAGCAGGAAAAACAATGAAAAACACAATATAATAAAAACAAAACAAATAACAATACTTTCTAGACCTTTCATAATCGTTTTATCGCCGTCATCATTAAGTGTGTGTGTGTGTGTGTGTGTGTGTGTGTGTGTGTGTGTGTGTGTGTGTGTGTGTGTGTGTGTGTGTGTGTGCGTTCGCATACGTGCGTGTGTGCGTGCTTGCGTGCGAGTAGGTGTGCGTGTATGTGTGTGTGCTCGCGCGTGCGTACGTGTGCGTGCGTGTGTGTGTGTGTGCGCGCGTGCGTGCGTGCGTGCGTGCGCCTACTTTGTACTTGCCTTCAGTCTCATCTTTTTTTCAAGTGCGATGTTTTTCGAAACCATTGCAGCTTGAAAAGCCGCGAGCAGAAGAAAGGCGAGGCTGACGACGGGGCTAATAAAAAGGGTGAGTAGATCTTTCTTGTAAGGTGGGTAGGGTATTTGTTGAACGTACGGTTTCCAGTCAGGGAAGTCTGTGGATGTCCACTCTTCCGTCAGACTCTCAGCCACAAGACTTTGAAGAAGCAGAACACCTCTCTTCTCGTAGGCTGTGGTTCACGAAAATCAAAGTAAAATGTTTTGTTTGTTTTTTGTTTGTTTGTTTGTTTTGGGGTGGGGAGGGGGTGTGATGGGTGGGGGGATTTTGGTTGGGGTTTTTTGGGATGGTGTGTTTTTGTTTGTGTGTGTGTGTGTGTGTGGTGGTGTGGTGTGTGTGTGTTGAGTGCTTGTGTGTGGTGGGGGGGGGGGGGGGGGGGGGGGGGGGGGGGGGTTGGGGTCACCATCAAACTATTAAACAGATGTACCCGCTAGTGTACCCGCCAAATTAGTTGAGAGAATTTCATGAAGTCATCAGCAAGAACCATAGCGCTACACAAGCGGTATCATAACCGTAACACCGCGTAACGAACTCAGCGGGTGCTCTATTACGATCCAAGCACAAAAAGGTTCAAAATAATGCTTATTTATTATGACAAGGACACGCAATATGCATATTTTCGGGGAAATCGCCTTTGTCAAACCACTGAACACTGAAAGTACTGAACAATCGACAACAGATCAACCCCCAAAAGAGAAGTTTCTTTCTCATTTGTCATCGTTTCAAACCGTCTGACTGTTGTTTAAGTGTCGTGTTGTGGCTTAACGAATGAGATTTCCCGAAAATTTGCATATTGTGTGTCCGTGTCATAATAAATAGGCGTTCTGTTGAACCTTTTTGTTTTGGGATCTTGTTTTAGAGCGCTGGCAGTCATTCTGTTTCCGATTTTTGCTCTATCATGTACCCAGGGAATGCAACATATTAGGAATCCGGGTAGTGCTGCACTGCTCTCATAGAGTCGGAAACAGGTACAGAGTTATCAAATCACGAAAAATAAAAGCTACGTGGTCACCAGCAGACTACATAGCAGTGCAGACCCACCAGATCGATCAATCTTTAAATTTCGAGACAACACGTCATGAGTTCCGATAATGGAGTAACACTTCAAGGATTCGTTGCTTGATTCGTTTGCATTAAAACAGAGCCATGACTTAGCGTGCAGTTCAGAGTGAACAAAGCGCGTGGTTTGTTTGTTTAATGATCGCTTTTATATAGCGCTTTTCTCCTCGCGAGCAGACTCAATGGTCCATGCATAATGGTGGGTTTGCCAAATAAAGTATCAAACTCACCCGGCTCAAGAATGTCTGCAGGTCCCCAACCGAATGGTCTGAATACTTTGCGGGTAAACCAATCAGAGGCAAAGCCATTGCCTGTGGTTGTAGGGCGAATGTGGTAGACAACGTCGTCTAGAATTCCGCTGTCCTTGCTCAGCCGTTGGAATACAACGGCGATATCCAGCTTTTCCGTTGATCCAGACCGTGTGTGTTTCGACACCATCTCGGCTTCGGTAGCGTAACCTTTAGTTTGGACTGTCATGGGAAGGAAACCAAAGCACTCAAAACGATTCTTCCAGATGCAAGCTATGCATCGCCTGTAACGCAGGTAAAGTGGTTTTTCAGTTATATATTTATTATATATATATATATATATATATATATATATAATATATATATATTATAAAATTAATATATATATAATATATATATATAATATATATATATATATATTATTATATTAAAAATTTGTCCGTCTCTGTCTGTCTTTTTCCCTTTTGGTGATGAATGATTTGCCGCTCGACCTATGAAACTTGGTGTGAAGATTCCTTGGGACATGAGTGTCCTATGAGCATATATATTTACAGATATATTGTGGGCAACAACCCTTTCTCTAATTACTACAATAACGCTGAGGAGTATTGAAGCAAACGAGTCACTTTGCGGAGTAAAGGGAGGGCGAGAAAACTTAACTGCGGCCACCATTCTCGGGTAGCTTCGTGGTCTACCGGTTAGCATTCAGGACTCTCATGCCAGCGATCGCGAGTTCAAATCTCGGTGGATTTATATATGGGTCATTCTCCTGAAAACTTGTCAAAACTGACATAAAGGGTAAAAATTCAAAGTGTGAATTTTCTTAATGTTATTATTGGAAATGAAAGCTTACATTCTCTTGTGTACATATATATATAAGACATAAACTGACAGGGTGACATGAAGTTGGTTAATTGTGCATCATGTTACGTCAGCGGTCAGTGTCTCGCTTGTTACCGAAGACACCAGAAATGCATGAATAGTCGGCTCAGTGGCCAGTTTGACTCTTGCCTTTATTTTGTTTAGTTTTTATTATACAATATTTCCTAATTAAGGAAGGAATATCTGTCACTTCTGACATATATATATATACTTTCCTGCCTTTTTAACGATTTTGCTTTAAAATGTCTTCTATGAAGTACAAACATGCACGAAATAGATTACACATTTCTTTTCCTTAGTTTTCTTTTCCAAAGTAATTGTGTGTGTGTTGGGGGGGGGGGGGGGGGGGGGGTTGCACTAACTTGTTCTGAACCTTATATACATATCAGAGGGATATACGTTTCTTGCTTTCTAAAGTTAATAACCAGTCGCACATAAGTAATCTGTCTCACATGTTATGTAGACATCATCACAAGTACAAAAGGATATAAGAATCACACACTTGAACCACTAACAAAACCAAAAAACACACACAACCACAACCACAACAACAACAACAACAAAATCACACACTTGACAAACAACAACAAAACCTTAATAAACAAGTACATTCATTACAAAAGCCATGTTCTTTCCACATTTTCTTGATTAGAACCGTACTAACCCCTGCTCTAAATATCGGGATGGCCAAGAGTGGCAGCAATCTAGTCCACAGTCCCCCAAACCATATTCTTTGTCTCACGCCCTGTGTAAAATCAAGAAAATCTTTTCACTGTGTCTTAAACCTGTCTTGTGATGATGTACCATCAAACTAATTTGGGTTGCAACAGTTTCAGTATTTCTAAAGATCTAGTAAAACGATTGTGGCTTTGACCATGAACATCGCAAAATGTATTTTATATATTCTATGTGATCATCACCATAATTATTACGTTTGATCGATCAGAGATATTCTCCAGGCAAACATTCACTGAAGTTCAGAACCTTTACTATGACCTTGACATTGAATATAGCAAAGCAACCTTTTCATAAGACACTCCAGCACTGTCAAACTAAGATGGTTGCCAAAACATCAGCAGTTCAGAACATGTGACAGAAATAGTCATGATTTCATTGTATGAACCCAAACTCAGTTATTGTGACCTTGACTGTGAAAACAGCAACCCATTTTGCGCACATGACACTCCGGCTTATAATGGTGCATCACGATACTGGGTTTTGGGTTTCAAAAGGTTCAGCGATTCATATCATCCAAACCAAAATTAATTGAAACGTTTAACCTTGGCTGTGAACCTGACCCTTTAACACGCAATCCAAAATTTTCATGAAAATTTCTTTTGGGTTTTGATGATCTACCATCAAACTGAGTTTGGTTGCAAAAAACTCATTGGGTTTTGAACTAATAAAAGATATAGTAGAACCCGTATATTTTGATTATATAGCCCACACTGTGACCTTTACCTTGAAGAGAGAATCCCAGTATTTTCGCATGAATTCCGGGTCATGGTGGTGCACGACAATACCAAGTTTGGTTACAAAAAGGGTTTCATACAAAAACTCAGCCGATGGGGAAAAAATATTTGCCAGCGTTACATCCCTCACCCCTAGGGCACCACAAAGCTTTCCTTTTTTTAGTAAAAAAATACACCACACACAGCGCAAAAAGAGGTCAAACGTTGCTGCCGCAAGTTGATTGGACTCGTACTTTGGGGTAGGTCGAAAGTCAATGGTACTAGCAGAAATAGTTCTTTGTGTTCTCGCAAGTTACACCATTTTAAGACACCCCTGAAGAAACGACTGTAATTTATTTCGTATCTGCTCTCATGTCATCAAACAAGCATTAAAAATAAGGTGAAATGAGATTATCTACCAAGCAGACGAAAAAACAAACAAACGTTCTTTTAGTTTCTGTTGTGAACAACACACTCAAAAGACACCATCGGTAACGTACGAGACATTGATTATCATTTCTTTGTTTGGAGCTGTTAGTAGGAAGCAACACACAAGAAATATCATTTGTATGTAAGAACTAGCCATCTTTTTTCTCATGAAATCTATTTTTATTCAATCATGAACGATTTCAAGGAAATATCTCCGATCAGCTAACCTCTGCTTAGTCATGTCACAAATGACGGGCATGAAAATGTCGCGTTTTTACCAAAAAAGACCCACAGCACAAGAAATAATGATGCATTCACACATTATGCCATTTCCCATATTTTTCCAAACACATTACATCATCAAATTTCGCCGTAGTTTAAAAGGTTTCGTGTTTTAATTTTCTTTTATTTCATCGGAAAAACAGGCACCCTCTTTGGCCCAGTTTTCAGGAGAATGACCTATGATATAAACATTAAAAAAAATAAAACTGTTTTAGAGGTTAGGGTAGATCTGGGAGCTCGAGTGACATCTGCTTAATCTACTTATACGGGGATGTCTCACAGAGATCCGGTGACATGGGAATCCAGTGACAAGGAGATCTACTGAAACTGGGACCTACCATGTCACGAGGATCTACTGACACGGGTGTCTAGTGACACGGGGATCCAGTGACACAGAGATTTACCGAAAAGTGGATCTACAGTGTCACGAGGGTCTACTGACGCGGGGACCCAAAGACACCCGGACATTGTGTCAAGGTTTTACTTACACGGGGGTCTAATTGCTTTGGGGTCTACTTACACGGGGATCTAATTGCTTTGGGGTCTACTTACACGGGGTTCTAATTGCTTTGGGGTCTACTTACACGGGGATCTAATTGCTTTGGGATCTACTTACACAAGGATCTAATTGCTTTGGGTTCTACTTACACGGGGATCTATTTGCTTTTGGGTCTACTTACACGGGGATCTACTTACTTTGGGGTCTATTGACTCGGGGATCTACTCTGTTTGAGGTCTACTTACATGTGAATCTAATTGCTCTGGTGTCTACTTACACGAGGATCTATTTGCTTTGGGGTCTACTGACATGGGGATCTACTTGCTTTGGGGTCTATTGACACGGGGATCTACTTTGTTTGAGGTCTACTTACATGTGAATCTAATTGCTCTGGTGTCTACTTACACGAGGATCTATTTGCTTTGGGGGCCTACGGACACGGGGATCTACTTGCTTTGGGGTCTACGTACACGGAGATCTAATTGCTCTGGGGTTTACTTGGATGGGGATCTAGTTGTTTTGGGTCTCTTTACACGGGGATTTAATTTGTTTAGGGTCTACTTACAGGGCTAGGGGATCTATTTACTTTGGGATCTACTAGCTGACACGGGGATCTATTTGCTTTGGGGTCTACTTACACAAGGATCTATTTGCTTTGAGGTTTACTTACACGTGAATCTATTTGTTTTGAGGTCTACTAACACGGGAATCTATATGCTTTGGGTCTACTTAACCGGGGATCTATTTGCTTTGGGTTCTACTTACACGGGAATCAATTTACTTTGAGGTCTATTTACACGGTGATCTATCTGCTTTGAGGTCTATTTATACGGGGATATATATGCTTTGAGGTCTATTTATACGGGGATATATATGCTTTGGGGTCTACTTACACGGGGATCTATTTCCTTTGACGTATACCTACGCGGGGATCTATATGTTTTGGGGTCCACTGACACGGAGATCTATTTGCTTTGAGGTCTACTAACACGGGGATCTATTTCCTTTGGGGTCTGCTTACACGGGGATCTACTTGCTATGGTTTCTATTTACACGGGGATCTATTTGCTTTGGGGTCTACTGACACGGGGATCTAATTGCTTTGGGGTCTACTTGTACGGTGATCTATTTGCTTTGGGGTCTACTGACATAGGGATCTATTTGTTTTGGGGTCTACTGACATAGGGATCTATTTGCTTTGGGGACTATTTACATGGGGGTCTAATTGCTTTAGGGTCTACTTACACGGGGATCTAATTGCTTTGGGGTCTACTTACATGGGGATCTATCTGATTTGGGGTCTGAACACCGGGATCTATTTACTTTGGTTTCTACTTACACGGGGGTCTGTTTGTTTAGGGTCTCTGACACGGGGATCTCTTTACTTTGGGGTCTACTGACACGGGGATCAATTTGTCTTTGAGGTCTACTGACACGGGGATCTATTTGCTTTCGGATCTGCTGACATGGGTATCTACTTTCACGGGAACAGTTTTTCGAGACATATGGCATAATCAACTATGACAGTGGTCGGAGGAAGGATGTCGTAAACCAGTGCTTGGAGTTGGGGATTTATTGACACGGGGATCCAATGGCAGCGGGATCCAGTGACACGTGGGTTCAACGGCCCGTTCCAGTGATATTCATGTTAGATTTCAATATCGGCGCCAATTTCGGCCATGCATAACCATGACCTTCCATGCTGGTTCATCTCCTTAACATCAGTTTGATGATGAAGCATATGTGACCTTGAAACAAGGGCAAGGTGTCAATGGGTAAAGCTCATGCAGTAAGCGCTGTTATCGAGAAAAGTTGAAAAACCATGGGATTTATGTTGGCCAAAACAAAACAAAAAAGGTCATTAACGTATGCATGTTGGGAGTCCGGTCAGATGGCCTGGCACTGATCGTTATATATAAAAATTAACACGCAGATAGCAACCTGGCGGACAAATACATAGGGAGGTATCTTGCAACATGTGGAAAAGACAAAGCGATAGACACAGGATTAAACACACACACACACACACACACACACACACACACACACACACACACACACACACACACACACACACACACACACACACACCACGAAACAATGAGAGAGAGAGAGAGAGAGAGAGAGAGAGAGAGAGAGAGAGAGAGAGAGAGAGAGAGAGAGAGAGAGAGAGAGAGAGAGAGAGAGAGAGACAGACAGACAGACAGACAGACAGACAGACAGACAGACAGACAGACAGACAGACAGAGACAGAGACAGAGACAGAGAGAGACAGACAGACAGACAGACAGACAGACAGAGGCAAGGCAGAGGGATAGAGAGAAGAAGTAGCAATAGCAGACGAAAATTTAGAAGAATAAACAATGAACAAGAACACAACAACCAAAACAACAATAACAAGCAAACAAAAATAAGCAAGCAATGAACTAAACCAAGCAAACAAATAATCAAGCAGACAATCAAGTAAACAAACAAACAAGAAAAGAACACATACATAACTGATCCAAAACAAAAAACCAAACAAAAAAACGACAACAACAACAAACAAACAACAAACCACCAACAACAGAAACAAGAGCAACAACAACAAACAACAAAACAAAACAAAAACAAAAAACCGAAATGGCTACTAACTAGCAATCATCAATGAATAATGCAGCCTTATGTATATATCGTGTCCAATAAGGCTAACACCGCAGAACTCCTGCTCAGTATCATCAAAACGACAACAACAATAAACAAACAAGCAACAACAACAACAAGAGCAACAACAACAAACAACAAAACAAAACAAAAACAAAAAACCGAAATGGCTACTAACTAGCAATCATCAGCCTTATGTATCTATCGTGTCCAATAAGGCTGATTTGGCACCGCAGAACTCCTGCTCAGTATCATCAATGCGCACCACGTTGCTCATTAATGCTACTGCGCCGAAATTATATCCAGTAATTTGCTCAAAACTTCTTCTTTTTTATTCCCCTTTTTTTTCTCTTTTTGGGGGAGGGGGGGGATGGGATGGTGGGGTGGTTGAAGGAAGGATGGCACGCGTGCGTGCGCATGACCCTTAAGTTCATGCAGATTAACCTCTTGGACACGAGGTATAAATAAGAAGGGTAGCTGAGGTACCTTGGTAAGTGATGCACTCGGTTTTCATATTGATGCAACGCCTCTCATGTAGATCTGTTAGGCGGATATATATATATATATATATATATATATATATATATATATATATATATATATATATATATATATATAAAATCAAATTACATTTTGTAGGAATCAATCAAGTCGACCGGGCAGGCCTTGAAAAAGCCCCAAGATGGGTAAAATGTTTCCAATACAAAACACGCTAGGACTTTGTTATACTTTCTCTCTCTCTCTCTCTCTCTCTCTCTCTCTCTCTCTCTCTCTCTCTCTCTCTCTCTCTCTCTCTCTCTCTCTCTCTCTCTCTCTCTCTCAGAGTAATGAATGAATACACTTTATTTTACGAAGGTAGTGGAGAAGACTCGAGGTCTTTTTACATCCAGCCCTCGCCCATGAGGGAAACTACTATTAAGATACAATGAGCTGCAGTATGTTGAGTACATGTACATTCATACAAACCATGTTAAAATGGACACCAGTAAACAGAGAGACACAGAGAGAGAGAGAGAGAGAGAGAGAGAGAGAGAGAGAGAGAGAGAGAGAGAGAGAGAGAGAGAGAGAGAGAGACAGACAGAGACAGAAGACAGACAGACAGACAGACAGACAGACAGACAGACAGACAGACAGACAGACAGACAGCAGACAGACAGCAGAGACAGATAGACAACACACACAACACACACACACACACACACACACACACACACACACACACACACACACACACACACACACACACATACACACACACACACACACACACACATACACACACACACACACACACACACACACACACACACACACACCCCACACACACACACACACACACACACACACACACACACACACATTTTAGGTCTACTTCAATGGCACAGAGAGAGAGAGAGAGAGAGAGAGAGAGAGAGAGAGAGAGAGAGAGAGAGAGAGAGAGAGAGAGAGAGAGAGAGAGAGAGAGAGAGAGAGAGAATACAGTTGTGTCTTTACTAGTCGTCTAGAATGTATGTTGTGTGCAAGAAAGCGTGATGCATAAAAAAAGTAGAAGAAAAACAACAACATATGTTATAATCGTAGGAATCAGTCTAACCGACTGGGCAGGCCTTGAAAAATCCCACCATGTCGAAAATTTGGAGTAAACGTTTTCAGACCAACTTTCCAAGACATGCTTGGACTTTTGTTATACTCTCTCTCTCTCTCTCTCTCTCTCTCTCTCTCTCTCTCTCTCTCTCTCTCTCTCTCTCTCATATATATATATGTGCCGGATCTGATTCGCATCCGGTCCGGATCGGCTGGGAAGCATTGGCCAGAGGCGGGCCGGATGATTCTTGCACATTGGCTTGCTTCCGGACCGGATCGTTTGGCCAAAACCTGACACAGTCAGCCAGAACTACATCGGATCCGGACTGGTTTTGCACAATATTGTCATAGTCGTCTGTGTAAGATAAGAACCGAGTCTGAAAGTGGGAAACTGGTAGCGAACCGGTTGCGTCCTGCCAGAAACCAGGCCCGATGATTCCTGCACACCAGCTTGCTTCCAGACCAGATGCGTTTGGCCAAACTCTGACCAGGCCACCCAGATCGGATCCGGGTTGGTTTCGCTCAATATGATCCATGCCTTCTTTGGAAAAACGGAACTGAAACGGATGCGGGAAGTCGGATCTGGCATATACGATCCGGGCCGATTCTGGCTGCACGCTGGCCGCAACTGCCATAACTGGCCGTAACCAAAACGCTTTCTCTACAATAACGCTGAGGACATTGAAGCGAACGAGCCATTCTGTGAAGTAAAGGGAGGGCGACAAAAGTTAAGTGCGGCTCCCATTCTCGGGCAGCTTCGTGGTCTGCTGGTTAGCAATCAGGACTCTCATGCCAGCGATCACGAGGTCAAATTTCTGAGAATTTTTATTTTAATATTTTAAGGTTAGGGTATGTTTGGGAGCTCCAGTGACATCTGCCTTAATCAAACGGCACATGGATCTACTGAAAAGGGGATAAACTTACACGGGGATATCTCACAGAGATCCAGTGACATGGGAATCTAGTGGCACAGAGATCTACAGTAACTGGGATCTACAATGCCACGAGGATCTACTGACACGGGGGTCTAGTGACACGGGGACACACACACGCGGATATTGTTACACAATTTTACTTACACGGGGATCTATTTACTTTTGGGTCTACTTACACGGGGATCTACTTGCTTTTGGCTCTACTTACACGGGGATCTACTTGCTTTGGGTTCTACTTACACGGGGATCTATTTGCTTTGGGATCTACTGACACGGGGATCTATTTGTTTAGGGGTCTATTGACACGGGGAACTACTTGCTTTGGTGTCTACTGACACGCTGGTCTAATTGCTTTAGGGTCTACCTACACGGGGATTTATTTGCTTTGGGGTCTACTAACACGGGGATCTACTTGCTTTGAGGTCTACTGACACGGGGGTCTAATTGCTTTGGGTCTACTGACACAGGAGTCTATTTGCTTTGAAGTCTACTTACTCGGGGATCTGTTTGCTTTGGGGTCTATTTACACGGGGGTCTATTTGCTTTGGGGTCTACTCACACGGGGATTTACTTGTTTTGGGTTCTACTTACTCGGAGATGTATTTGCTTTGGTATTTACTCACACGGAGATCTACTTGCTTTGGGTTCTACTTACTTGGGGGTCTACTTGATTTGGGGTCTACTTACACGGGGATCTGTTTGCTTTGGGTTCTACTTACATGGGGATCTATTTGCTTTGGGTCTACCGACACGGGGATCTACTTGCTCTGGGGTCTACCTACACGGGATCTATTTGCTTTGGGATCTACTGACAGGGTATCTACTTGCTTTGGGCTCTACCGACACAGGGATCTATATGCTTTGGGCTGTATTGACACGGGAATTTACTTTCACGGGAATTGGCACGGGGACACATGCAGACCTTGTGATACGGGGATCAAATAACACAGAAATCTATTGAAACGGGGATCTATTGACACAGAGGTCTACTAACACAGAGATTCAGTAACGAGAAGATTCAGTGGCACTGTGCTCTTCTGACAAAGGGATCTATACACGCGGAACCAGCGATACGGGGATCTACTGACACCGGGATCCAGTGACACGCGGACCTAATGACACATGGATCCAGTGACACGCGGACCTAATGACACGGGGAACCAGTGACACGCGGACATAATGACACAGGGATCCAGTGACATGGACCTAATGATATGGGGATCCAGTGACACGCGGACATAATGACACAGGGATCCAGTAACACGCGGACATAATGACACGGGGATCCAGTGACATGGACCTAATGATATGGGGATCCAGTGACACGCGGACCTAATGACACAGGGATCCAGTGACACGAGGACATAATGACATGAGGATCCAGTGACACGCGGACCTAATGACACGGGGATCCGGTGACACGCGGACATAATGACATGGGGATCCAATGACACGCGGACATAATGACACGGGATCGAGTGACACGCGGACCTAATGACACAGGGATCCAGTGACACGAGGACATAAGACATGAGGATCCAGTGACACGCGGACCTAATGACACGGGGATCCGTGACACGCGGACTAATGACATGGGGATCCATGACACGCGGACATAATGACACGGGATCAGTGACACGCGGACCTAATGACACGGGGATCCAGTGACACGCGGACTAATGACACGGGATCCAGTGACACCGGACCTAATGACACAGGGATCCAGTGACACGCGGACCTAATGACACAGGGATCCAGTGACACGCGGATAATGACACGGGGATCCAGTGACACGCGGACCTAATGACACAGGGATCCAGTGACACGCGGACCTAATGACACAGGGATCCAGTGACAGGACCTAATGACACGGGATCCAGTGACACGCGGACCTAATGACACAGGATCCAGTGACACGCGGACCTAATGACATGGGGATCCAGTGACACGCGGACATAATGACACGGGGATCCAGTGACACGCGACCTAATGACACGGGGATCCAGTGACACGCGGACCTATGGCACGGCGATCCAGTGACACGCGGACCTAATGACACAGGGATCCAGTGACACGCGGACCTAATGACACGGGGATCCAGTGACACGCGGACCTAATGACACGGGGATCCAATGACACGCGGACCTGATGGCACGGCGATCCAGTGACACGCGGACCTAATGACACGGGGATCCAGTGACATGGACCTAATGACATGGGATCCAGTGACACGCGGACCTAATGACACAAGGATCCAGTGACACGCGGACCTAATGGCACAGTAATCCAGTGACACGCGGACCTAATGACACGGGGATCCAACGATATAAAGAGCTACCTAAAGCAAACGTGGATCTACTGACACGGGAATCCAATGGCAGCGGGATCCAGTGACAGGTAGGTTCAACGGCCCGCTCCAGTGATATTCGTGTTAGATTTCAGTATCGGCGCCAACTTCGGCAATGCATAATCATGATTTTCATATTGATCCTTCCCCTTAACATAAGTTTCACGATGAAGCAGATGTGACCTTGAAACAAGGGCATGGTGTCAATGGGTAAAGCTTATGCAGTTAAGAGCAAAGTTGAAAGACCATGGGATTTCTGTTGGATAAAAAAATATATATAAAAAAAAGGGGGGGGGGGGGGGGGGGGGATGAGGGCATTACGATCTGTATTTTTGGGAGTTCGGTCAGATGGCCTTGCACTGATCATCATATATAAAAATTAACACGCGGATAGCATCCTGGCGGACAGATACACTGGGTGGTATTTTGGAAAATGTGAAACAGACAAAGCGATAGACACAGGATTAAACACACACACACACACACACACACACACACACACACACACACACACACACACACACACACACACACACACACACACACACACACACACACACACACACACACACAAACGACAACAACCAAACCAAACCAACCAAACAGACAAAGCAAAAAAACAAAAAGGCTCTAACTAGCAATTATTCTAACGGCATAATGCAGCCTAGATTTGGCATTAAGGCTATGATGAGCAACATCATTGCTCTGTAACCTTGATAGGCAATAATAATTGTTGAACAGCTCACTAAGGTTATTGTGCAAGGCTGTTTGGGGGCATTAACGTTCAGGTATATGAAGTGAACAGAACAACTGACATCGATGGTGATAAAGCTACGAGGACTTAGAAAGAGGCAAACCTGTCTGTCTGTCTGTCTCTGTCTCTGTCTCTCTCTCTGTCTGTGTCTGTCTCTGTTCTGTCTGTCTGTCTGTCTGTCTGTCTGTCTGTCTGTCTGTCTGTCTGTCCTTCTCTCTTCTCTCTCTCTCTCTCTCTCTCTCTTGATTATTCCCCCTTCTCTTCTCTTCTCTCTTTCCCATGCTCTACGTGCTCGTTGTGCTCATCTCTCTCTATAAGTTGCACGTGGCCAGTTAGTAGTCTCTACAGCACGGCTATATACATGATGTTGGTAGCTGTCACCTGGGTAATGATGCATCTCTTCTTTTCTTGCGGGGGGGTGGGGGGTGGGGCACGTGTCGTGTGCATGACCCTTAAGTTCATGCAGATTAACCTCTAGCACACGAGGTATAAATAAGAAGGGTAGCTGGGGTACCTTGGTAACTGATGCACTTGTTTCTTTGGTAAGGGTGCAACGCTTCTCGTGCAGAGCTGTTAGGCGGACCATCTTCTGCTTCACCCTCTTCATGACACTTTCTTCGAGTCCGCTCCTTGTGTTAGCTGGGCTGTAGCCAACAGTGTACGTATAATTATACGGCGGATCTCTCTCCGGGTCCGGAATCTGCAGTGACAAATCGTAGACCTCCGTGACGTTGAAAGTCGTTGCTTCGTTTATAATATCGGGTTTGAGTAAATAGCGAACTAGCAGCAGGGTGGCAAACAAGAACCCTGGAATGATAAATTCTCCGCAGATAATACAAAGCCACTGGCGTCTTTTCAGGATACTGTTCTTCCACATCAGCAGTCGGAGCTGCTGAAAGAAACCCATGCTTGTCAGTGTCACGACCCTGCTGTCTGAGATACGTTGGGAGTGACAAGGATGACTTAGTGGAGAAACGTTAGCATTACGGGGTTGTTACGGTATTTGTCAGCTGGTAAGTCAGTGTTTCACGACTCTCTTCCTTTCTTTCAACAACGTCACAAACGTTTCCGGTTTAGGCTGTTATTCTACGGCAGCAGCATTCCGCAAATATCTGCTGTCTGGCACACATCCATTACGTCTTCAATGTTTATCACGGGAAAGGCAACAACAGTGCATGCGCCTGAACCGAGCTACCACAGTTAATGCTTGTCAAAGAGCTATCAGAAATTCAGAAATGGCGGAGTTCCTTCCACAGTGATCCCACAGTCCAGTGACCAGGTTCACCGGTCCTTCTGCGCTGGATATGTGATACCTGCTCAAAGGGTTGTGACGGAAAGGCAACGTTCTGATTCCAGAGGTGCAGCGTCGAACGACAGCACGAATAGCTGAGGCAGGATATCCAACTGTCTGCAACATGAGAAGAAAGAAAGAAAGAGTGAGGGTGAGACTTTGGCACAGGAAATTGCCTCATGTAAGCTTGGAGTGGCTTGCATGGAAGTGTAATAAGTGTGAGACTATCCTTCACTCACAATTCGCGTCAAACATTCACATGCTGTGTTCACTGGGTTGTGTCAGGCGTCTGGTTTCAAACCTTGTGATTACTGGAATGTTCTAGGCTTTTTTTCTGTTAAGCATGCTTGGCATCAACAGATCCTAATGTGTTGGGGATAAGTTAACATATATTGACTGGACAATGAGGTGGAACAACACGCTGGACGTTAAGCACCATGTTTACAACACGCACGCTCTGATGAGATAAAACAAAAACAAAACAACTACACAAAAACACTACTGGGTCATTCTCTTGAAAACTGGTCAAAACTGTGACATAGAGGGTAAAAATTCAGAATCTGATTTATTTTTTTGGTGTTATTATTGGAAATGAAAGCCTGACATCTCTTGTGTACATAAATATAAGACATAAACTGACAGGTGACAGGAACTTGGTTAATTGTGCATTATGTTACGTCATAGGTCAGTGTCTCGCGTGTTACAGAAGACACCAGAAATGCATTAATAGAGTCGGCTCAGTGGCCAGTTTGACTCTTGCCTTTTTTATTATACAATATTTCCAAATTAATAAAGGAATATCTGTCACTTCTGACATAAAAAAAAAATCCTGCCTCTTTAACGATTTTGGTTTAAAAGGTCTTCGAAGTACAGAAACAGATTACACATTTCTTTTCCTTAGTTTTTCTTCTTTTTCTTTTCTTTTTCTTTTCCAATGTAATTGGGGGGGGGGAGGGGGGGGGGGGAATGTTTTGCACTAATTTGTTATGAACCTTATATGTAAATATACATGTCAGAGGGATATTTGTTTCTTGCTTTCTTAAGTTAATAACCAATCGCACTTAATTAGTAATCTGTCTCACATGTTATGTAGACATCATCAGAATTACAAAAGGATATAAGAATCACACACTTGAACGATTGACCAAAAAAACCTTAATAAACAAGTATATTCATTACAAAAGCCATGTTCTTTCCACATTTTCTTGATTGGAACCGGTACTGACCCCTGCTTTAGATATCGGGATGGCCAAGAGTGGCAGCAATCTAGTCCACTGTCACCCAAGCCATATTCTCTTTTCACGGTGTCTTACCCTGTCTTGTGATGATGTACCATCAAATTAATCTGGATTGCGAAAGTTTCAGTATTTCTGAGGATCCAGTAGAAACGATTGTGGCTTTGACCTTGAACATAGCAAAATCATATTTTTGAATGATACTCTGGCTGATGATGATGCATCACCATACTAAGTTTGACTGATCAGAGATAGGTCCGGGCAAACATTCACTGAAGTTCAGAACCTTCACTGTGACCTTGACCTTGAACACAGCAAAGCAACCTTTTCACAAGACACTGCAGCTTATGAACATGCACTGTCAAACTAAGTTGGTCGCCAAACAATCAGCAGTTCAGAACATTAACATATAATCGAAATAGTCATGATTTCATTGTATGAACCCAAACTCAGTTACTGTAACCTTGACCTTGAAGATAGCAACCCATTTTTCGCACATGACACTCTGACATCTAATGATGTATCACTATACTCGGTTTGCTTACAAATGGTTCAGCGATTCATAAGATATCATCCAAAACTAACATTAACTGAAACTTTTAACCTTGGCTGTGACATTGACCTTGAACATAGCAACCCACTATTTTCACTGGAAACGTCTTTGCTTATGATGATCTACCATCAAATTGAGTTTGGTTGCAAACTCACTGGTTTAGAACTAATAAAAGATATAGTAGAAACCGTCATATTTTGATTATATAAGCCCACACTGTGACCTTGACCGAGAAGATAGAATCCCATTTTTTCGCATGACATTCCGGCTCAAGGTGGTGCACCACAATGCCAAGTTTGATTACAACATACAAACACTCAGCCAGACTTTACAATTGAAGCCACACACATTCAGTCAATTTGACTGGTTGCACTAAACGCCGACTATGACCTGGAATTAAACACCCATGCAGTCAATTTGACTGGTGGCACTAAACGCCGACTATGACCTGGAACTAAACACCCATTCAGTCAATTTGACTTGGTACCAAGCACTAATTTAGTGAGTTTGAGTTGGTGGCACAAAACGTTCAGTCTAATGGATCAATTCGCCCACGGTTCTGGTGTGCCACCGCGGAAACTGGTTCCACTCTGGGCTGTGGCAGCGACCGCAGATTCAGTTCAAGATGGTAGACTACGTATGCGGCCGAAGGAGGAGGAGGTGGGGGGAGGGGGGGGGGGGTATATTATACGCTCCACCCTGTCTCTCAGAAGTTTCCCCAACGTTCCGTTTGAAACCATAGCCAAAGACAGTCAGCTGCTGCCTTCGTAAAGACGTGTTTTCACTGTGCCACAGCCTGGTCAACTTGATGTTTTTCCGTCGACATTTATGCCAGGACATGGCCCAAGTCGACGTAACCATCAAGATCAAGATCAAGATCAAGACCAGCGCAAAACCTTACCTGTCTTCGTCCATATCAACGGGTACCTCAAATCAGTCAGTCAGCCAAGGCAGCCTACTCAGAGTCAACGACGCGCGTTTACACGGTTTCACCCACCATTCAACAACAGTAAGAAACTGCACAATGGAGGTGCTCGCTCTTGCACCAACGGAAGAAGTCTGCATGGTTGTAAAAAAAGGTTATGGTAACCGCTGCGGATATTTGACCTTCTTCTTCTTCTTCCTCTTCTTCTTCTAATATTTACCGAATTTTAATCAGTTCAAAGTAAGCATTACGAACCAGTGGATTCCAGGCAGCCAGACTTTACAATTGAAGCCACACAGGAATTAATTGTTGCTTTTCCTTCCTTATTTTGTCGTAAAATGCCAAAAACAACAACCGCAGGCTTCTAAGGTTGACACGTACTAGATGGTGACTCATATTGTGACGTATTTCTTTTGAGCTTGCAACGCGAGAAATGATTGCACCTGACCCTATGTCTTTTGAACCCTGGAATATAGGGCCAGTAAATATCTGCCATTTTGTTCCGCTGTTTTAAAGGAACTCTCCTTCGGCGGCTAAACTTCTCGTTTGCTTAGAGGAGGTTAAACGAACATGACCAGCGTTAAAAGTTTTGTGATTGTAAGTGCCGTTGATTTTATAACGATTTTAGAAGAGAACTTTCCCAGACAGAGTTACTAACACTGTTTTCACGAGCTCTTTCCCGCGTTTCAGTATGACATCATTGATAGGATACCGGAACTTCTCAGTTTTGTGTACATGTCATGCATACATTATTTTTGTCAATGTTTATTTTTTATATCTGGACAGTCTGTGTAGTGTTTATTTTTTACATCTGGACAGTCTGTGTAAAATAGTTTCATTTTCCTAACGTTTTCATAGGGAACATCACAAAAAATTCGGAAATACATTGATAGTGTTTGAAATTGCCAAGACGAACAATGACGTTCTAGCATTCTAGCGTTCTTTCGAACATTTTAGGATGGCCTGGTGGAAATTAATCCAAACAGGTACGTTTGATTCACATGCACGCTTCGAGACACGATTCTGTCACACTGGCTCAAACAACACAAGCTCGTCGTGGTTTGTAGACACCTTCGACAAATCGCAAACTAGTATACAACACCCGTGTGATTTCATGAATGTGAAAGAAAACGTTCTTTTTCTGAGGAATGAGTGAACAACTACTGGTGAGGATGACAAAACTGATAGAACAGAACTAGGGAAATGTATTCACCTATACGACGAAACACAAGCGCTTTCGACGAAAAAAATCTTCGTCAGGTGCAACAAAAATGTATAATAATAATTTTAAAAAAGAACACAGACAAGAAGAAGCTGATGTAAAAATTTTTTGTTAAGAATGGATACGCAGATTTAAAACGACGCCATCAAATGACGAAAATTAGGAAGATTTTTAAGTGGGCAGACCGTGGAAAACACTGAACTTCAAAACAAACAAGATCTGCCAACAGTATGTCGGTCCTTGCTTTTTGTACAACCCACACTATCTTTCTTTTGCCAAGCGAATAGCAAGGCTCCGAAAGTAGAACAGGTTTTCCCACACGCTACTTGTAACAATCACTCGTTTGTTGTTTTGTTTGTGGAATGATCCTAAAGCTGATGTTAGAGTTTGGAAAAGTTCAAATGTAGGGGTTGATGCGTAGTATTGAGTACAGTTTCACAAGGTGTCTGGGTGGCCGAAGTTCCCCCAACCAAGCGAGTGGACGAATTTCAACCATGCCACCCTATGTGTTTGGCTCAATGAAATGATGGCAAAATTATTTTGACGTCATTACGATATCAGTAATTTGACGCAAGATTATAGAAAAGAGAAGGAAGAGTCGAAGGAAACAATGGCTCTAGAAGTAGTTACCGATGGCAAGAATGACAAAAATGAACAGAATGACTAGGAGTATGTATACACAAGAGACATGTGTTTTGTTTTGTGTGCCGCCTTCTTTGTGTTAATAGATAATAAATACATTCTTTCATGTGCTATTATAAGGAGCAAATAGCCCGTTGAACGAAAGCAACGAAGAACTGAGAATGAAACAGTGGTGTTTATATCTTCATAGTTCTTTTCCATTTTTTCAAGAAAGCAGAGATAATTTGGAGTTACTACCATTTATCTTCGGAGGACCAAAATAAAAAGAACGTTTAGCTCGACTGGCAAGAGACCGACAACGTAGATACAGGTCGTGGCTGGTAAACCTGGGTGACCAGGTGGAGAGTTGGAGGAGCGGTGCACAAGGTTAGACGTCTGCGATAGGAAACTGGAAAAGCTGTTACTGGACAAGTAAAAGAAAAGGTTCCTCATACTTCTTTTTTACCGGAACCATACGTTTAAATATTCTACTAAGTACTACCTGTTTGTGTAAGTGTGTGTTTCTGGCGTGCCACCGCCGGTAGGTTTTTCTTTTCTTTTCATTATTATAATTATCATGTCTAAAACATTTCCCGTAATAGCATCCGATCAATACGCTGAGAAATAATTGTCACCCAACACTCTGCACCTCGGTCCATCTCAGAGCATTATTAGTAAACAACAGCTACAGGTCTCATCCACTATAGTGAAGTACACATAGGACGATTAGGAGATTTATTCAAAGAAAGACGTAAAATTATTCACACAATCATCAGTTAAGTCGCCCGACAAATGATTAGGCCTGAGCAGATTATGTACCTGAGACCGACGCCATTGTCAATTGTTTGCAGGCCGAGTCTACAAAACCTTGTCTAAAACAACAGAATGTAATGACGCAATACGCATTCCGTAAACAGCTGCACCCTGGGGGAGATCCCCAAATCTATTTTTAGACCACTACAGTTATTTTTAAATTGCCGGATTTCAACAGGACCAAAGCAGAAATTAATGCTACATAATAATCGCACATAAAACAATAAAAAATTCATGCAAAAAATCGTTTTTTAGCTAAATCTGCGTGGGCCAGTCCCTTTAATGCCGGAGGTATGTACTGTTCCCTACTGCCTCCTATTTAGTGCTCGCATTGCAATAATGACATAATATCATGTTAGTCTTTGTTAAAACACACAGAGCAAACATGACAAGAGTAGAAGAAAGATTACAAAACTGTCGCGATGAACATGTCAGGAGCAGTTCGAGAAAGCAAATAGGCTAGTATACGTGTGTTGATCCTTATCCACACAGTTGGAGCTGCATCTGGCCCCCTATCGAATCACCCTAAACACGATAAAACATTTATAACTTCGTGTAGGCTAGCAATTCATTTACGTAAATAAATACGACGTAATATGTGAATGATTCAGTCCCCACCGTCATTTTTGGTCTGTGAGATTTATACCAAAGATATTGTAATGCAGCCACTAAACAGCAATAAATTGTTTTCCCAAATATCAAAGCAGCGCATGGGGAGGGTCTGTTATACTGAGTACCATATATCCTGTGGAAAACAAAACTGTGAAACAAAGTTGAATGTAATCGTCCTGAAACAAGATTCAAACACACACAAAGGACAAAAAGAACGCTGATTTTAAATAGGACAACACAAAACAAGCGCAAATGTTTGGGACAAACTCCTTTTTGAAATAAACAGACTGACAGACGAATGATGAAAATGAAAATGCTGTGTCTACTAATCCTGTTTCAAACACATAAATGGTTCAAAAGGACGCTGATTTTAATAGGACAACATAAGACATGTAAAATCAACACACGAGGGAGTTAATTAGCGCTCAAAATACGTAACACAAGTACATCAACAAAAACCTGAGTCGCCTACGGTAACTCTCACCTGGCATACGTGTAAATACAAGGTACATAAACTCCACCAGAAGTACGTCCTCTGTTGCTGTACTTGTATTACGTATTTCGAGCGCTAATAACTCCCTTGTGTTTTACGAGCGCTCTGGGCCTCGTTCTGTTTCAGGTTTATACGACATGGAAACGTTTCCGGGCAAACTCCTTTTTCCGAATATGAACAGACAAGTAAAAAATAATAAACGAAAACTGAAAATTGTCTACTTATAGGACAACACAAGACATGCGATTATCTTCGGGAAAAACCTCTTTTTCAAAGTAACGAACAGACAGGTAAACGACAAGAAATAAAAATTGTCTACCTTATCCTCTTTTATACATACACAAAGTTAAAGAGAACGCTGATTTTAATAGGACAACACACACACGCACTTACGCACGCACGCACGCACGCACGCACGCACGCACGCACGCACACACACACACACACACACACACACACACACACCTTTTCAAAGCGACAAAATAACAGTTATACGGCAGCAACGAATGAAAATATTATACTTATCCAGTTGCGACAGGTAATTTCTAGCGCAAGCCAACAGAAAATGCCGAGCTGTGGGGCACAGCTTCAGGCAACCAGCTAGAGCGTCACAATTTAAACCACGCAAAAAGCATAGCAACAGAGCGAAAGGCTGGTGGATTTCGAACTTTGATATGAAATAGCATTACAATTCTTGGTCACCCATAGCTTTACTGTGTGTTCTTTAGTACCGCTACCCCCTACACCGCTGGTGTTCCCAGGTTTAGGCTGCGCTACAACCTCTAATGTCTAAAGTAACCTGTTTGCAGACGGAAAACACCTTGGAAATTATCATAACGCTCACGTTCAGTGATGACGTAAAATACTAGCTGCAATCAAACGAGACAATTAAACTACATTCACTTGCAATCAGACTCGTATCATCGTGCTTTCCAGCATTCAACACAGTAGCACACGGTGATCAAATCGAGAGCTTGTGGGAACTTAACCATATGAGGCGGCGTTTAGAACTCAGCGTAATGAACTCTGTCGGAGTGTGTGAGCCTACAGAAATGGCCCAGCAATGTTGTTAGTAAGTAAGTAAACATGATGCTTAACGTCTTCAGAAACCACGAGGCTTATTAAGGACGGGGAGAACGGGGGGAAGGGGGTATGCAGGTGGGGATAGAGGGAGATTATATATACCTATCGCTACACTGTCACCACCAGGATGACTTCTGCATTAAGATGGGCAGCGATGAGAGCCGTTTTATGTTTCATTAATTGTGAGGGACAAAGTCGACAAGACCGTGTCCACAAACCACAACTTTTGAAGAGAAAGGAGAGCCGAAGCGGTATCGAACCGAGGTCCTTCCGCTTAATTACCAGCCTACCGCCTTACCGCCAGGCCACACCGGCTCTCGAGCAATGGTGTTGTTGTTGATCGCTTTTATATAGCGCTATTCTCCGCTCTCGAGCAGACTCGCTGCGCTCGCATGTGATTCCACATGAGTGAATAGCTTCGGTGCTGTACTGCATCCTTATATAATTTATTAATGAGTCCCATATACCTTCATGGGTGTTTTAGTTGTATCAGTAGTATGCCTGCGAAGAGTTCAGTTCAGTTCAGTTCAGTTCAAGATGGTATCGGTATCTACGCGCTCGGAAAAGCCCATATGCTGCACCCACCCCGTTTCTCAGAAGTTTCTCCAACGTTGCCTTTGAAACAGATGCAGTGCTCGTCTGACTGACGATGGCTCTCTCTCGTCCTTTCAGGGACATGCGTACATGCAGTCACGACCAAGGTGGCCACAATATCGAACGCTATCTAGAGAGAAAGAAGAAAAAAGTGTAAGTAAACGGGACATCAGATGCTTCAGTATTTTGAGTAAGTTGGTCACTTTTCACATCGGTTTGGATGACTCTCCGTTTAGCCGGCTCTAAACGACTAATGCGTGCGTGTCTGCGTGTGTGTGTGTGAGTGTGCGTGCGTGCGTCATTTATCATTTGTGCAGATAATTACGTAAGCACCAAACACGCACGCACGCACGCACGCACGCACGCACACACACACACACACACACACACACACACACACACGCTTATCTCCTGTTCGCTCAAAACAACCTAGACTGTCTTTATCTCGGAGGTCATTGCTTGGGGCTCTGCTTATGGCCACAGTAACCTGTCTATGGTGGCCTTCTATCTCAGAATGTTTATTTCTCGCAGTATCGGTCCTCCGATCCCCTCAAGTCAGTCGTTCGAACAAGACGAACACGTAGGTGACAATTCATGTGGGAGCAAAAATCACT